>CM034148.1:248505656-248829045 GCA_019776745.2 Taxus chinensis | reverse complement strand
CCTCACAGAGACCGTACAGACCAGACTAACAGAGATCTACTGTGCCGTCCATTATCATTTTGCAGGCTATTATTCTCTTCCGAGACCTCAACCCTTTCATCTTCCAAACAAAACCAGAGTCTTTATGGATCATCATCTCAGGGTTTCATTCATTCTAGAATAAAGGGCAAAAAAAACCACGTCGCTTTCACAATTACGGGCACAGATGCCGTTCTGCTTTTTCCCGTTTCCTCTTCATGCGACCGCTCGCGTTGCTCCTCTGCAGCGCAGTCCGCATAACAATACCATGACCTCCTTCATTCCTCCCCTGTCCACCACTACCGCCCGCTACAGCAAATAATCTTCCTCCTCCACCGCCACAGCATATAATAAAATTAAAAGAGAAACATATATTCCACGCCGTACAGTTTCGAGTGGGGGTAAAATCTGGCCTGAGTTGTCTCCCGGCCTGCCCGCTTGTTTCCCATGTCATTTCGATAACTACTTTTTTTTTTTCCAGGGTTACAACAGGAACTCCCCTTGATAATCACGTGCAGAGTGCAGTCCAGGTCTCCAGGGGATTCCATGTACGGGTGGACCCATCCATAAATAGAGACGGCGCTCCTCCCAATCACGCGATGCCAGCTGTAATGACGGCTGACGGTGTTTCCACTGTTTCACAGTTCCACTTCCGCTTTTCATACCGAAAAGTTTTTATATTGCATAAAAAAACATTATCCTGCACCCTATTTGATGAAGTCACTTTGTAAACTAAAGACGTTATAAATGAGGAACTGTTTTCAGCCAAAACCCTCATTGGAATCCCAACTTCTTTCCCCCGTTTTCCATTTTCGGAAAATTTCTCTCCGGACCTCCGCTGCCTCGCTCGATGGGGATACCACGCTCACAATTAAAAAAACAATCCCCCAAAAATGGTGGTAAAGTATTTCTATTTCCGTACGGCGTTAAATTTGACTGCCGTTTAAACATTTTTGTGATCTTAAACTTCAATTATTTATAATTATTTTATACAACTCTCAAGTGGGATTTACTTATTTAAAATTAAATATACAGATTTTTGAATTATATTAATATATATTAAACATGGTTAGATAAATATAAAATAAATTTTTATAAATTTAATAAATAATTTATAAATATCATTGTTTTATATATTGATTGACAATATTAACAAATTTATAACATTACAAAGGTTAAATTTGATGACAGTTTAAATATTTTTGTGATTTTAAACATTAATTATTTGTAAATATTTTTTACAACTATCACATGCAACTTGCATACTTAAAATGTGACTATCAATTTATATATATATATTCATCTATAATAAAAATAATTAAATAAATATTAAATAATCGTTTATAAATTTTATAAATAATATATAATAGTATTTTTTAGTGATAACATTAAAAGATCACCTGAAAATTGTTTAATATGTATAGGTGGTTGTCAAGTTTATCCAATGAAATTTCCATATCCAAGCAAAGCATAATATGGAAATGCACCGAACTAGATCAAGAAGCGAATGGAATATGGGCAACGTGGAAAACGACCGGTTTGTCGCAACTTGACAAAGTGTGTGTTATATTTATGTGTATATATATCCATAAGAATATATGGAGATGAGTTTTGAAATGATAAAAATTAATACAACATAACGCTAAGTGGAAGGCAAGCTTATTTCGGTGTGATTCCTCTAGGAACCGTGTCGGTGTGAGTTGCATTTTTATTTATTTCTTTTAAGTGCCTTGGTTGACTGCCCCATGTAGAGATAAGTACGTAGACAAGTTTATTGGGAAGACATATTTATCAAAGTTATTAACTTTTAGGTTATAATAATTTATTTTAATGTTAAAATATTTATGGTGAAAAGCATATGATTTATTTAATTTGTAAAGCATATTTTTATTAATAATATTATACAAGTACAATGTTACTTACACAAACAAATAAAGATAAATGATTTCGTAGATACATGATAAATGATAATAAAGGATCCCTTCAAGATTGGTCTAAGAGGAAAGTATTTAAGTTTTAATTTGAGAGATTTTTTTCAAAGTTTTATTTGTAGATGGATTTATTTCGTGTGATATTATTTACGATAAAAATGAAATTTTTATTCCTCCGTTAAATAACACATTATCACATCATTAATTATTTGTTGACACAATAATCTGTTGTTTATATCAGTGTTTGAATGGGCCCCACTATATCGTGTGGCTTGTGTTATTGTTAATACATTTTCTTCCTTTGAATTAAATGTGAAAAGCATGTTTCATGTCATGATGAGTGTTTTGTCAATGTCATGCTAATCATTGTGCTTTGTATGTTTTAAATTCTTGTTGGGCATTTACTTGTTGATTTTTTTAAATTTATTTATCGGGTGAATTGGATATTAATGTTTTTTGTTGTCTATGGCGGTATGTGTGAGTGTTTATGGCCTGTACTATATAGGGTCTAGGGAAGAATAGTGTAGGTGTTACTTACGCAGATAAATATACATGATAAAGGATCGCCTCAAGATTGGTCTGAGATGAAAGTATTTGAAATTTTATTATGAAATATTTTTTCATTAAATTTTTGTTGGCACAATAATTTATTGTTTATATCAGTGTTTGAATGGGCCACACTATACAATGTGTCTTGTGTTATTGTTAATACATTTTCCTCTTTTGAATTAAATGTGAAAGGTGTGTTTCATGTCATTGATGAGTGTTTTGTTAATGTCAGGGTAATCATTATGCTTTGTATGTTTTAAACTCTTGTTGGGCATTTAGTTGTTGATTTTTATAGATGTATTTATAGAGTGAATTGGATATTAATGATTTTTATTTTTTATGGTGGCATGTGCAAGTATTTATGGCTCGTACTATATAGGGAACAATAGTGTAGTTGCATTTTATTTTCACCTGTTTATTGGTCTAAAGAATTTCAATTTTAGTAGTTTATAGAAAGAACAGGGTTACAAGAGTTGTATTTGGTAAACATGTCTTTATCCTCGGTTACAACATAAAGGCTTTTGGTGGTAGTGAGACTATGTATTGGATTCCCTCTATATGGATTGCAGTATAGCATAGGAGGTACATATTCTTTGCATTTTGTATGCTTTCACGATATTAAGAAACCAGGTTTTCCAAATTTTTATGCTATGATTTTGAAAGATACTAATGTTTTTAACCATTCTTGTACATATAGTGTTTTTAGGTGAATTTTTTTTGAATCGTACTTGGGAATAATGTTTTATGTTCTTGTAAAAATAATTTAAAATTTATTTATGAAAAATAAAATGTGACTTCAATTTTTTCTTCTTGTATGGTTGATGTAGATTGGGAGTGTTTAGTTTGTATATGTTTTTCATGTCTATATAGGGGATTTTGGGTTTGGAAAAGTTTTTCTTTTCATTAGTATTCTCTATAAATATAGCGTAAATGACATATATTTACGCAGAGAGGCGTTCTTACAATGACAGGAGAGGTTGCAATGGAATGCGTTGTTCAATTTTATTCTTGACATTAAATTTGACGTTCATTTGACCGTCATGTGATAATTCATTCATAAATTCGAATTCTATTGGACTATCACTTAAATTATTTGGTTTCTTTTTTTCTTGGAGAAGTTAATAAAAAAATAGTAATATATTGGCCATGTAGTCATGTTTCGGTCTTTTTTTTTCTTGAATCAATAATTTTGAGACCGTTGAAATCACGTAGCTAAATGATTCCATTTGCCAAAAATCAATGGGAAATCGATAGAGAATTCAATGAATTTGTGTATTAAAGAGGTATGTAAAAAATCAAACCTAAAAATCTTGAAATTGATATCGATTGATGTATTTCATATAAATACATTGATTATAATAGACTTATTATATTATTTTTAATTGTTACTTTTTTGGTTTACTTTTATTAGCCTTGCATAGTTAGATATGTAATGCCCACTCCTCTTCAACACTTATTTACTATGATTTTGTTTATTGTTGATTAGAGACATGGACATTATTATTATATTATGGTTAGCATGTTGATAGCTAGTATGGACATCTTAATTATTGATATGTTGTGACTCATATTATGGATAGATATTTCAGTATTTGATGATGATCTAGAGATGTTACTTGTTATATACTAAAATTTTAGATTCTTGACGATGATGATTACATTTAGATGTTTGGAATGACCTTATGATCTTCTTGATGTTATGACTTATCAAAATTGAGATGTTAAGTGATTACAAATAATTGATAGAAATGCTTAACTTTGATGATGATGATATAACCACATGTATGATGTTGATTGGGTGATATGTATGGGTGTTTTATTTCTTGATGTATTTGATGCGGCCTTGAGGCTGAATGAGGCTCGAAGGTTTTTTGTTTGATTGGTTATAGGAAATTATATCACAATAAACAAGAAGGGGCTATGAGACTTACAATGGAGGAATATTGGATATTTGCAACAAGGTCACCTTAGAACTTTGTGTCATGTGTATTATTGTGTTGTTAGGAGGTTCCCATGGGAGGGTAACCTTATTTGTGAACAAGAGGTTTGAATAATTTACAACTAATTGCAAATTTTCCTTGAGTTACTATGAGTGGCTAATCTCAATTGTGCCCTAAGGCTTTAGGTTGTGTAATGTTTGAGTACGTCCCATACCCCCCTTGTTATATCAAACAATAAACATATGTATAATGGTTATAATGAAAGTTACATGATAGATCATTTTTTGGGACCTCTCACTGGTTAGTATGAAATTTTGTTTACAAGTATACTTAAGGATTTGATCACCTTGTTAGAATGGATTAATTGTAATATTGGTGAGTCCTACGTCTATCTTGCCAACGATGTCAACTATTGGAACCTTTTAATGTGTCTACCTACCATGAATAATGGAGTAACTTATTGATAATGATGTGTTCTAGCCGTATTTTACTCCCTGGAGCATAAATGTGTGTAATCCTCCTTGATGGAACCTTTTCAAACTGTCGTACCCCCTTGCCTCTTAGCTCGGCAGGTGTTTGAATTGTGGTCATTTAGGAGTGTGTAACGCCAACTAAATTTTTCCCGCATGAAACCCAAGAACAACCTAGGACAAGCTAGAAAAATTATGGAATTTTTTTTTTGAAAAGCGTGCCATAAAAAGGTTTCGAAAACAACAGTTGTCACATTATTGTTTCTAAGTCACTTATATCTAATAATAATATTATATCTGTTATAACAATATATTAAAACTCTCATTGCATTTTAGTTACTTGATTAGACGAAGCATGGTTTAGTTTCTCCCTAAGTATTATTTTGATAAACAAATGAATTCCACTATAGTTGGTAATCCCATATTTAAATCTCAAGGGTAAAGGGGCTAATATATTTAAATACTAAAGTTATTTTAAATCGACAAGGTGACTAGGTTTAAAACAATTAACAAAGTCCCTAACATTAGCACATGGGTTAAAAGAATAAACATACCCTCTACACAATAAAGTGACCCCCTTAAAAAATTCAACCCATGCATTTAAGATTTAAATTTAAATTTTAAAATTTAAATTCCTCACACCCACTCCCCACCTAATTTTTGTAGGGATTAATCTCATCCCTAGGATGGATTCATTTAAGGCCCTTATATGAGGGAGAAACCACTAACCCTAAAGTTTCCTTAAGAAAGCTTCTTTCTCTTTTCTTTTGACTTATTATTTCTCTTTTGTTTTGCAGGTTGTTGGAGGATGATGAGGTGGCCATTAGAGGTCATCTCAAGCTTTTGGAGAGGCATACATGATTCATTATTTTCTTATTTTGTTTATACCTTCATTTAGTGTTTCAAGTATTGATCCATTTAATTTAACTGGGAGTTTAAGATTTGCCCAAATGGGCTTGTGGGTTTTGCTCATTTTATTGATATAGTTAAGATTTGATAAGTATTTCCATTTGGGTATGTGAACACACACACACACACACACACACACACACACACACACACACACACACACGCGCGCGCGCGCATATATATATATATATATATATATATATATATATATATATATATATATATATATAGTATTTGTATATGTGTGTGTGTGTGTATTTGTGTCTGTGTGTATACTTTCCGGTCGTGGCTAAAAACCTACAGTCCGCTAAAACAAGCAAAAGCGCATAGCTTAATTTGGTGCGGTTGTTATTTGCTTGGGGATATGTTTTGATTTATTTCAATAGGGGGGAGGGTCTCTGTAGTGCCCACTTCCCTTTGACGCCTTTTGATGTTGATCATGACACTGTTGACTATAGCATGGACATTGTTATAGTTTTTATTTAGTATGATGTTTAGATGTTAGAGCATGGAAAATTGCTGACTCTGATTCATATATGATGCATGATGATTATTAGAGATATTTTATATATACGATGTTGATATACTGTCTGGACACAGTTACATTATTTATGGATGTTGTTCAGGACATATGATATTTGGATATTTTGAGTAGACCTAGAAAAATAAAATTGAATTTAAAAATTTATGATTATATAGTTGCTGATGAAATTGTAAGTGATATGGTTAGATTGCTTTGATGTTGTTGTGATTCATGTATCTAGATGATTTTAGAAATATAATTATATTTATATTATTTTAGACATTCTGATATGGCCACGGGGCCAAAGGAGGTATTTGTGTTTTGCAGGTTAAAATATCACAACAAACATCAGGGGATTGGAGACCAACCACATTGGAATTCTAGATGAATTCAACAAGGTCACCATGGCAACATGTTTTGTGTGTGTGTGTGTGTTGTTTATGTTAGGGATTCCCATGGGGGGATTACCTTTGAATGTGACCAAGGGGATTTATGTATTTATTAATGTGTTTTCTTTTATTAATGTTTGCATGTGTTTATTTTATGGTGCTTTCACCCCTTTTTCATTAGTTATTAAATGTTGTATTAATTTTGTGAATAATCATATTGTTAAGGTAAACAAAGCAATATGTTATAAGAAAGTAATTAGTGAATTGGTTGGATTTTGTTTTAAATGTTGTATGTGTAAGAATGACCTGTAAGTGATGTGTAAGTTTACTTCTGAGTGTGAAACACTCCACCTTCTTAGAAATTCGAATTTGTCCTTGGAGGCTGATTTTGGAGGCTTGTGGGACAAGTTAAACTTGTCCCATACCTATTAAATTTACATACCAACCTTACCTATGGTTGGAGGGTTGAATTTAGACTTTTATTATGCATTTTGGGAAGACAAATTGTAAGTTTTAATTGCACTCTTCTTACATTTTATTAAATTCAATCCTTATTGGGTGTGGGCTTTTTGGAGTGTGTAAGTTTATTGTCATATTATTCACCCACCTCTTTATTGTGTATTGGAGAATGAATTTGACTTTTGTGTTGGAGTTGAGGATGTGTGATGTGGCATCCTACATAGATCCACCTCATTCATCTCTTCCCTTTTCTATAAAATTAGAACTCCTTGCTTTGTTTTGGGTTGTTGAACTTTTTACTTATTTCTTTTTGGGGAATTCTTTTGTTGTTTTGGAGCTCTTGATTTTGGAAGGATATTGCAGACCATTGCATGCTTGTTGGTTTTTGATCTTGGACTGTATTTTGGCATTGGAAAGATTGTTGTTCTTGGAACAAACTCCATCATGGAGAGGTAGGAGCTTGAATCTTTAAAAATACTTCTTTCTTTTGTATGCATGTATGAAATGGTGAATGTTTTTTGTGTGTTTGTTGGCTGGTTGGGTAGACTACCTAGGAATGGTGTAGGAGAAGGCTATGGGAATCCATGTGGGGGGGGGCATAAGGGAATGTAAGTGGCATCATAAAATTATTGGAGGGAGTTGGGATTGGGTTTCCACCATGGAAAATAAATAACTTGCATTTCTTACTTTGTGGGGGACACAAGGAAATTTATGGGGGGCATAAGGAAATTTGTGGGGGTTATAAGGAGGGATTGTGGGGGGCATAAGGATATGTGAGATGATATATATTGGTGGTTCATTACACGTGGTTACCCATTTCCCATTGGGAGGCATAAACAACTTCCCCATAGTTCCTTGCTCCTTTGGCTTTCTTGATGGAGCCTTAGTCTTGTTTGTATATTTTAATGTAGTTGTAAACTACATTCTATTTTGAACTGTGTTTAAAATGTGAAAATATGCATGTGTGTTTGTGGAAACTTGTTGTTGCCATGAGTTGAATCACACCTTCTATTGCATTGTGGTTAGGGCTCGGGGGCCAATGAAGAAGGATGGATTCTCCTTTTCATTGGATGTCTTAGTTGGATGGAGAGCATTGCCTTTCCCATCCCTTTGTTGTGATCCAAAATGAGAAAATTTATGTTGTTGTTCTAGAGCAGAGGAGAAAGACAGTTTGATAGTTCCTTGTGAAATGAAATCTCATTGTAACCCTTCCCACTTTGAAGTGGATGATCTGTATTTTATTTGTAATGGAAGGATACTTTGTATTGAGCTATGAAAGTTGTGAATTTTAAAATGTGAAAGATATATATACTTTGTTCTGTTCATTTGAAAGAAAAAAATTGAAATCTGTTATTTGCATTCAAGAAATTGAAAGATGTAAAGTTGTATATTTTAAATCAATAAAAGATTGCACTACCTTTATCAATTTACATTGTTGTATTGAAATTGATCATCAAATTGTGATTTGAAATCTCTGTTTGGAAAATTGAAATGAGGAATACGTATGAAGGAAATATATGTAACTCTGTTCTTTTGAAATATGTTAAAATTGGAAATCAGACCTTGTATTTTGGATCTAGTAAATGGTTTGTTTAAATCAACTAAATGTATTAGACTAGAATAGAAATGAATTTCCATATTTGGAAGATGAAAAATGATAAACAGATCCTTTAGAAATTGATCTTTGTTTTGTATTTCAAACTGGCAAATAATTCCTCTAAAATGAACAGTTTGAACCTGCAAACAATAAATAACATTGAAACATTGAAATCTAACATGTCATGATATACATGAACTCAATTGGACTAAAACACTTAAGGAAAAATCCTTCAAACATTGCAAAATCTGGCCCAAACCTTTCACAGTTATTTTGTTGTCTGAAGTTGTAAAAATTCTGAATTGGAAATCAATCAAGCAAAATTACCTTCCAATACATCCTAAAATTATTTTTAGAACAATCCTCCATGTTCATTTGACATGTTAAAGGAGAAAGAATAAAAAAATTGAACAAAATTTATAAGTTAAAATTTACCAGTTTGCTTTTAAAAATCCTGCAGGCCGTTTTCTTAAAATTGACCCCTTAAAATTTATCAAGATATAAAATTAATGATTCTAGTGCAAAGAGGGCTTTGAGAGCTTTCCAGAAAGTCCTCATTTTCCAAAACTTGAGCTCTCTATCAAAAGTTATGGCCTTCTGAAGTTTTCTTCACTTGGTGGAAAATTTTGGAAAAAGTTTCCTTGGCGGGCCCACGGCCCAAAATTTTCCCTTGGGACCTAGGAAAGTTTTTGGGAAAATTTTAAAAAGTTTCTCTACCACCCCGCAGCCAATCAGAGGTTTCCACATGGCACCATGAGGTGTCAACTGATGGGCGAATCCCCTTTTTAACTTAGCACTTTCAGAAAAAAATTCAACTTTTCCCCAATGCCACGCTATCCTGCAGCCAATTAGAAGCTGCCAGGTGGCCTCATGAGGCAACGGCAGAGGCATGGCACCTTTTTCAACCTTAGCGCTTTTAAAAAATTTCTTGGGAAAATTTTCTTAGTTTCCTCCGCCTCCCCGCCGGCCCGTGGCCAATAGGGTGATGACACATGGCATCATCTAAGAGCAGCGGAGGCATGCAAGAAGTTTTGTCCCTTGCATTTTGTGACCCAACAGGCTTAATGCCTTAAATATCTCTGACAACCTGACATTCTACAAGAACTTTCTCAAGTCGACACGTGTCCTCTTCAAGCACACAGGCGTGCGGAGGAAAATCGCGCTTTTGCCTCGAAAAGGGAAAAAAAGGCCAAAATTCTTCCCCGCTCCACCGATCCGCGCAAGGAAAAAATTTCACTCCTATGCCCGCAAACCTGCTATTGGGGAAAATTTTCACCCCAAGGCCCGCCTACCCATAACTTAAAAAATATGAGGAGTGAGGAGGGCTTCTTTATATCAATGGAAAGGTGAGGAAATTTCCTATCGAATGGGAGTAATTTAGGAAATTTTTGAATGCATTAAGTATGAAAAAAATCAAGTTGAATATTTAAGCCTGTTAGAGAGTGGGTATGGTGAGGAATTATCCTCTGAACCTAATTTAATCTTTAAACAAGTTATGGGAGTGGGTAAGTAAGAATTTCCTCTTATGATTTTAAATATGTATTCTTTTCCGCACTATAATTAAACCCTAATCTTGTCTTAGAACTTGTGGAATTAAATACCTTGGGTATTTAATTGTATTGGTCCCTTAACCCTAAAATTTTAATCAGGGAATATTTAGCTATAATGTCAATGTAATCAGTGATTAGATTAATCCCTAAGGAGATTTGAGCTAGGAGTGGACTTATTACACTTGTTGCTTTATATTATGGAATTAGTAATTATTATAATGGGAAAAGTTATCTGTTGAATTTAATTGTCCTCGAGACTTTGGTTGTTAACATCTTTAAAAAAAATTATTCCATAATTTTCTAAACTAAACCTAAGTTGTTCATGGGTCTCAAGTGGGTTGTTTTAACGGGTGTTACACTTGGTATTAGAGTAGTGGTTAAAAAGATTGGACCCTTGGGCATACTGGAAAACTTGAGACATGAACTATAAACCTAGCAAAATTTTGAATCGAAGAAAACAAACTTGTTTGAAAATTGAAAAAGAAATGCGTATGAAGAAATATTACATTACTCTGTTCATTTGAACCACCAAAATTAATATAATAATAAAATAACAAGTTGTTTGAATTGTTGTACTCGCTCAGTGGCATTTTTTCTGAACTCGGGTAACTAAGAATGTTAAATTAAATTGATTTTTGTGAACTTCTAGTGTAGTGGAAACTTGGTTCGCCTTTAAAAATGTGTTGTTTTACAAGTCCTAAAACTTGATTTAATTGTATGATGCATTAAGCCCTTTATTGAGACCCTTCCTTATTGGAGTTGTTGGAATGATAAATTGTATGGTGTGAATCTTGTGGTTGGACAATAGTGGTTGTGTCCTAGGGTCGAGAAGAGTTAATTAGAATTTTCTTAGAGCTTCCTTCCTTCAGTAGTTAGGAAAGTGGGTTTGGTTGTTAGTTTTTCATTTTGTTACCTGTATAGGAGAGTAGACATTAAGTCTGAGTGTTGTTTTGGACCCAATCCTGCATATGTGTCCTTGGAGGTGACCTTGAGGTAGAGTACCCCTATTAGCATCCATGAAGGGTTGCGGAGTGAATGTGGTGTTAAATTTTATGTTTTACATTAGTAATCTTGTGTTATTTTATCAAGAACCAACATCTTATTTTATGATCGGATTGAGAAGCTCTGAGGCTATTTTAGTTATTTATATTTTTGCGAGAATTTCTAGACTTTGCATTGCAGCTACTTAGCCACTTTCCTTGATTATAGACATTTCTTGGATTTTATTTTTATTGGTAACTCGGAGCTCATTATGTTGTTGGCTATTTAGCTAAACATTACGTGGTTCCTTCTTGCATGGTTATGATCTGGTTTTATGCTTCTTGTATTGTGACATTTCATCGTATGGGGGTACTGTACGTACCCAAAATTGTAAGGTACTGTACTGCCAGAACAGTGTAACAAGTGCCCCGATGATGATACAGGTCTCCTCGCAAGGTGTTCGGGATCCGGAAAAGCCCTCGGAGTATGCGTTAACATCCCGCATGCCCCGCTTAGCCCCCGCGCCCTTTGTTTTCCCATTTTTCCCTCTTTCCTTGGCCTCTTGACCTTCAGTGACGAAACCGCCGCCCTGAATAGGGCGGCGGTCCTGTGCCGCCCTGACGTCCTGTGCGCGTTTACCAGAACGCTCTTTTGACGCGACCCGCGTGAAATATCCCGATTCACTAGCTTTTCTTGCCGACTTGAGCATGCATTTATGTTTTTGGTCCCCTGGAATAGTGTTTTCCTTTGTTTATTGTTTAGGAGTTCAATTTGGTTTTGGTTTTTGAGTGTTGGAATTCCTATAAATGCATGGCTTGTGCTCAAGCAAAGGGCCACCATTTTTCCTTGTTAGAGTCTTCTGATTTTCAGTGGTTTGGTCTGTTAGCTTGCTTAGAATTGATAGCATAGTTCATTTCATACTTGGTTAGTATTGTTCAGGCTGTTGGTAAGCCACATATCCATCTTGTGCAGTGCAGTGTTGTTACCTCATCCCAATCCATTAGAAGCTTGCACTCTAAATTTCTCTTTGCAGTAGCTTTGTTATCTCTTTATTGTGTCTTTTGGAGTTCTTAGTTCAGTTCCATTATATGCCTGGTTAGCTTTATTCAGCTGTTGGTAAGCCACATATCCAACTTGTGCAAGTAGTGTCTTTATTTTATCTAGTCTATTGGAACAGAATAGCTTAGGAAGCCATTAAAGTTGCAGGTTTTGCTCTTCATATAGGATAGTTACAGGTTCTGGTCGCTTCATGTTGCATGACTCGCAGTAAAATTCCGCTAGGAATCGCATAAGCCAAGCTCTGTACTCTTGCGCTATCCCTCTCCTACTCGCATTCTCGGTCTGCATTCTGAGTTGTCCTTGTCCCAAAATCTACTCTTATCGGTGCTAGCATTACATGCTTTTCTGGATCCACGTGAACACAAAAGAACGAGGAGATCATACTGAGGGGACGAGATCACACACACCATCGGATTCGCCACTATTCTGTGGAATCCAGGTTTTAACTTTCAAAGTTCTAGTTAGAATCATATCAAACAGAGTAGTTAATCGCTTTATTTCAGTTAATTTCATTCTCGATATTGCCAGGGAAGCTGTGGGGATTGATAGTTTCTGAGAAACTATGATTCAATCCTCACTTCTGAGGTAGGATCGAGAATCTCACAAATAGATTAGTTATTTCATTGTTTAGAATAGATATACAAATTGCACAAACAAATAGCTATACTCGGCTATTTTGTTTGTTTTAAATTATTAGTTTAGTTGTCAATTCTAAATATTTTAAATAGCTGCTTTCTTAAATTCATTTAAATCATCAGAAAATACAAAAAACAAGTCATATATGCTAGAAATATACTTAGATTCCACTTTATTATAGTTTGTTTTATTACTGCTTTTGCATGACAATTACGGGACCTAGGGAGCCCAGGGAATACATTTTCGAGCCAATCGTGCCTCAGCCCAATCTCATAGCGGCAATAACTGATATTGACCAGAACCTTAGGATACAAGTATTCCGAACAACCACAGATTTACAACTGATCAGTTCTCAGTTAAGAGGATTAAACATAGAAGACGACCAAGCACATGCGTTTTGGTCAAGTCAGCCAAACTACAGATTACCCTAGAAAACATCCACATGACTGTAGAAGGGCTCGAAAGAGAACAAACATTCGGGTGCAATCCTTTAGTTCCACAGCCAGACGCTGGAGACACCCTCGTAGATATAGATACTAGCTTAAGAATCCAGGTTGCGAGAACGCCTATAAGGTATTCTGAGAAGATTGCACAACTATTGGTTCTAAACATAGAAGCTGAGAAAGCATACGATTACTGGATACTAGGGATTAGAACTTGATCTCGCGTATGACCATAACAGGACCACAACAACCAAGAGTCTATGGTTGTGATCCACAGATCCCACAACCCAACGAATCCACAAGTCAATTAGACATAGACACTAGCTTACGCATCTTGGTATTCAGGTCCACTCCACTTCCACCTATCATCATCGAGCAACTGTCCTTACTAGATATAGCGGCTAACGAAGCTAGGGAATTCTGGACTAGGCCAGAAAATCATCCATAGAGTCAATTATATTCATCATCCACTATATGACCTTATTGGGAGATATACACGAAACAATCCCAGGTCATTTTCCACGTATTCCGCAACCCATAGATCGAATCACGCCAGAGCTCGATATTGATTGGAGCCGTCGAGTAGTCATCCTTGCTGATCGATCTATCACACCAGTCCAAGTTAAAAGGGCCTTCTTTGCCTTAGATTCGCAAATTCCACTAGTGTGTGTCGAGGACATTAGAATGCCTAACTAATTTGTCTGCATATTTTACCCCCACCGGCTGTCTCGGCACGACCTCGGGAGGTCGGGTACGTGGAAGAGTTACTTGTTGATTCTCACACTCGCCTGTCGCTTTTTCGACGTACAAAATTGGTGAACCCGACGTGAATCAAACAAAATTAGTAAAACTGACATAAACTTCCTACTTTCTTGTCTGGAGTCATAGTATTACACATTCACTTTAGTACGCCTTCTTAGAACCGCTCCATTAAAATTTTCATAAATCACCTTCGCTCCTTCCCATTATTCTGTGGGTATTCATATACCCCCCGAATATGTCGGGATTCGATGCATATGGCAGACCCCTCTTGGGTCTTGAGGCATACTACGCCCAACAGAATAGGAAATCATCACCCTCGCTCTCAGTATGGGGTGACAACTATTCAACTAATCAGTTGTCAACACAAACCCCAAGAATCAGATATAGTTCGTCTTTTCAAACTGAGGAGTTAGATCAACCCCCTCGAACCCAACAAACAGAGCCTTCAGGTTCAAACAATATGACGTTTACCGGAGAATCTGGTTCGTCTCCTCAAATGCTACTCAGACCACAAATTAGTAGGCAATCAGATCCATACCTGGTCTTAGATGATGGACAGCCAACACATTATCCTAGGAGTGAACAACGCTCCCAGGGAATGTACCCATCTATAGGAGGTTTACAAATACAACCCAAAATCTCTTTTCAAGAAAATACCTCTATGCCACTGCATACAGGAAATATTCTGGGAGAAACTTGGCAAGATAGCGATCAGTTTATGACAGGATATCACGTACCTTTACAACACCAAGGTATACAACAAACGCCGCTCAGGCAAAGTACCATGACTTCACCAAATGAAGTCATTTCAACGTTAGTAGAAAGAGTGAGAGGGGTTAGAGCTGGCTCAAGCAAGTCAAAATTCTCCGTTCATACAAACAGGAAGTTCCAATCCTCCATACCACTCTGGCCAAGTAGATCTCCTTACAGGAATAGGCACGTTAGGCATGCCTCCTCAATATCCACAACAAATGCCAACAAGGCCCACCATCTCTAGCACTATTCCTCCAGGTCTGGTGTCAAACAATCCATTCCTTGACAATACCCTGTCCTACTTAAACATATACTCTAAATCACCACAAGGAGATATGTTCTCCTCTCCCGGCATGTTTTCTCAAACGCAGGGACCTCCCTATGCCCCTGCCAACACATACGCTGCACCATATCAACAACCTATCCCACCACCACTCCCTCAGCAAACACCATCAATGGTCGAAAGCTATGCAATAGGGACTTATTCAGAATACCTAAAGGAACCCTTAGATTTCACCATACGAAGCGTCATGCTTCCAAGACCTCTCCCTGATTTTCCCAAGTTCAAGGGTGAGGGAGATCCAAACGCGCATATCAAAGCTTACGCTACAACCATACGAGAATTACTCCCTTGGGATGGGGTTGTTGCTAAAATATTTCCCAAAACCTTGGAAGGCATTACTCTCGATTGGTATTACAGAATACCTGAGGCTTCCATACATTCATTCAAACAACTTGTGTCTGAGTTCATCAAGGCCTTCGACATGAACAAACTATTAAGAACAGGAATTAGGGAGTTCTTACACATCAAACAAGAGCATAACGAGTCTGTCGACCACTTCATCCAAAGGTGGCGTACCGTCCTTTATTCATCAGCAAGTGCTCCAAACATGGATCAGATGGAACTATGTGATTTATTCCTTCATTCTCTCAGTAGAGAAGTGAAGGAAGAAGTCCAGAAGTTCCCACTAAGGACTTATGATGAAGTACTCGAGAGCGCTCTGCGAATAGATCAAGCGGCGATAGATAGTGGTCGTAAGACATATGGAACAAACGGGAGGTTAATCACCTCCACTCAAAACACTACAACTACCACAAATGTCAATCAAGGACCCAAAATCCTTAACAAAAATCGTGGGGTAACAACGGATGGGGTAACCGACCAGCCCAAGAGGGTAAATGTTGTTAATGCTCCGTCACAAACAAACAACCAACGAAACAACAACTTTACCCCGACAATCAATACAGTGGATTTTAACCATCCACAACAACAACAACAACAACGGCGAAATCCCATACAAGGGCCAAGCCAAAACTCATTTGGTTACCAAAACCAAATTCAAAACCAGAAACAACAATTCCAAAACTTTGGTCCTAATAGGCAACAGTTTGATCGGAATTTTAGGCCACAATACACACCAAACCAACAAAACGGGAATTACAACCCCAATTCTTATTGTGGTTTCCATAAAATTCAAGGTCACGATACTAGAACGTGCCGTGACTACAATAAATTTATGCAACGCTTGCCAGAAGAACAAAGACAGTTCTTCACAGACTTGTTTTTGGCGGATCCCGTCTCATCATCACCAAATACTCTCGCAGGGGCAGTTTCTCCTCAGAATGCTCCCCTCAAGATCTTTAATGATCCGCTCCCAAATCATGACAGCAATAGGCTGAATCCAACTAGAACAAACAAAGGTGCAGTGATGGGAAACAATGATCATGAAGCCTCGACTTCATTGAATCCGTCAGTTGCGCCACAGTTGGGAGCTCAACCAAGACCTAAGATAGTCAGTTTGGTAGAATTAGACGCTGAACTACCTATCGAAGCTATAACAAGAACACGAGAGTATTTCTCTCAACCGAGCCCAAGTCATCTGCCAGAGACAGATAAGAGTCAGCAAATAGTTGAAAAACCCATCGGTGCCTATGATTTAATTAGTGACCTAACAAAGACCTTCTCACACATTTCATTTTTGGACTTACTAAAGAACTCTCCCCCTCATAGAGCTGCTCTTTTAGAAGCATTAGGTCTAGGCCATCTAATTAACATCACTCCACCTCCTGAAACACAAGTAAATCACGTAGATTTTGATATCCACCCTCCGGGGCAGCCGGACAAGGATGTCGAATTCATATTTCGAAATAAGTAAAATGCCCACAGATGCTGAGATCGCACGCCGAGGTGACCCAGCCTTACACTTACAAGTGTGGGTTTATAATAACTATGTAAAACGGGCAATGGTTGACGATGGGGCCGCAGTTAACATAGTCCCTTTCTCTTTCCTCCAAAAACTTGGATATGGAGAAACAAATTGTTCCACTACTCGAAATACCTTGAGAGGCTATGATAGCCTTAAAGCCACTTCGATAGGAACTATAATACTGCCGGTCACCTTAGGGCCCAAAACCATCTTGACTGAGTTTTATATTATAGATCGGGAAACTAACTATAATATGATCCTCGGCCGACCTTGGATACATCTAATGAAGGCAATCCCTTCCACGCTATTTCAAGAAGTAAGATTCTTGCATCTGGGGAAGGTATTTGTAGCCAAAGGCGATCCAAAACCTTTTGATTTGCACCTAGCTGATTTAAAGAAAAGACCAGGGTTGCACTCAAAATTTGAACTGCCAACAAACCAACTTAATAAACCCTCTGACCCAAAGCCAGAGGAAAAGTTGATACCTACGACGGATCTTGAAACTACCAGCATATCCAAAACAATTCCAACCCCTAAAGGTAAAACTAAAGAAACAGTATCATTAGGGACTACTGCGAAAATCGTTGAGTTGATAGAACAAGATTCACCAATGTTCTTACCATTCGATTCAGTAGGCATAGGATTTTCCCTAGGTGTTGGTTCCTTGCCAGCAGAGGATCTCTGTATGGTAGAAGTAGAGTGCGCAAACGCAGCAGATGCCCCAACATCTACACTCCCGGCTAAGTATTGGACTCTCCATTTCGATGGAGCTAAATGTCGTTATGGAGCGGGGGCAGGTATAATTCTTACTTCGCCCGAGGAGAAGGTCCTCCAATTCTCTTTTAAGTTAAACTTTGAATGCACAAACAACGGTGCTGAGTACGAAGCCCTCCTCCTTGGCCTTACCTTAGCCAAAAGAATTGGTACTGATAACATCAGAGTCCTGGGAGATTCGCAATTAGTGACAAACCAAGTTTCTGAAGTATATGAAACTAAAGCTGAACATTTACAACTCTACAAAAACACTATATTAGATTTAAGCAAGGCGTTTAGCTTTATATCCATTGAATCAATCCCTCGAGAGAAAAATCTTCTCGCCGATTCAATAGAAGCCTCAGCATCACGTTTTACTCCAAGCAATGAGCTAGAAGATACTCACTTCACAGTATCCATTCGTGACGAACCATTGATAAAAACAATGACAAATCCTCTTTCAAGCAGAAGTGAATCTACCATCCTAGACCATGTTGGAAATGATGCGGCTACTTTGGATTACTTAAATGCCTATGCAGCACTACATCTCTCCTATCACATGCTAGATTTATCCCTGATTCCGCATTCGTCTTCCTACTTCGGAAATCCCGTAACGGATCTTCCCTCACAAACAGAGCCTAGCATATATGCAATAAGAAACGGGGATGATCTAGATTTACCTCTAGCACCACCTGAGTTCGAAGAGGGTAATGCCTCTTTGATCGAAGAAACAATCGATGTCAACATCGGGACAGAAGATGAGCCGAGAATTTTAAAATTAGGATCTTCGTTAACACCAGAAGAAGTGGAAATACATACTCAGATCCTCAAAGAGCATTAGAAGGCTTTTGCATTTAATTACAAGGAGATGACGGCAGTCACGGCCCACATTGCGGTGCACAACCTCGTCACTAGATCAGATGCAAAGCCAATTAAACAAAAATCAAGCCCCATGAAACCCAAAGTAGCTCTCATGGTAAAAGAGGAAGTAATAAAACTCCTTCAGGTCGGATTCATCAAGCCAGTTGACTACTCCCAATGGGTATCTAACAACATTCCTGTTCTCAAGAAGAACGGAAAGATACACATTTGCATAGATTTCCGAGACATCAACAAAGCGTGTCCTAAAGACGATTTCCCATTACCATCCATAGACATTATCGTTGATGCAACAGCTGGTTTTGAACTCTTGTCTCTCATGGATGGATTCTCGGGATATAACCAAATCAGAATATCTGAGCAAGATCAAGCTAAAACCACGTTCATAACTCCTTGGGGAACCTATTGCTACGCTGTTATGCCATTCGGTCTCAAGAATGCTGGTGCTACCTACCAGCGGGCTATGACATACATATTTCACGATCTAATTCATAAGATCGTGGAATCTTATGTGGATGACTTATTGGCCAAAGCCAAGAAGTGTTGTGACCATCCGGAAGTACTCTGCGTCATTCTTTCACGCCTAATAAAATACGGAGTCACACTAAATCTAGAGAAATGCGTCTTTGGTGTAACAGGAGGAAAACTCCTAGGTTACATCATATCATCACAGGGAATAGATGTGGACCCAACCAAAATTCGGGCTGTCCTCGAAATGGTTCCACCTTCGGACGAATCTGGAATCAGGTCATTTCTCAGAAAGCTAGGTGCAATCCGAAGATTCATCCTGGATTTAAGCTTCGCCATTCATCCAATCAACAATTTACTCAAGAAAGACTACAACATTGATTGGACCAAAGATTGCAATGAAGCTTTTGATGCAGTTAAGCGTTTCCTGCTATCACCACCCACACTAATGCCACCTAAGCTAGATCGCCCATTAATTTTGTACTCACGGGCTACCAATGTCTCGTTAGCTTGCATGTTGGCCCAAGAAGACGATAACAAGAGAGAACGTGTGATTTATTTCATTAGCCGAACACTGCTCGACTATGAAACACGCTATACACAGGCAGAACGAGAATGCCTTGCCATAGTCTTTGCTACTAAACGCCTAAGACATTATATGCTGAATCAAGAAACGAAGGTCATGGTAAAAACGGACCATTTACGGACTTTTCTCACACAAGGTTCCTTGTCTAAAAAGGCTGGATGTTTTATAACCTTAATGGGAGAGTTCGAATTAACATTTGTAAATCAGAAATCGGTTAAAGGACAAATCATCACGGATTGGTTAGCTGACAACCCATTAGACGGAGGCGATCTAGTAGATTTAGACTTTCCAGATGAATGCGTATACTACATTGAAACACGACCCGCTATCTCTGAGTGTCCTTGGTACACTGACATCGTTAATTATATCATGGACCATACGTACCCGGAGGTAGTTACACCACAACAAAGAAGGCAGTTACGCATAATCGTAGCTAAATATGTCATTATAGAGCAGGTGCTCTATCGAAAAGCATTCGATGGAATGCTCTTAAGGTGTGTTGACACAGAAGAGTCCAAGAGGATTCTCCATGAATCCCACAGTGGTATATGTGGAGGCCACTTCGGTGGCCATGCCACCGCTCGAAAAATACATTGAATGGGCTATTTCTGGCCCACTCTAGAACGTGACGCGATAGAGTTTGCACGCAGGTGTCATAAGTGCCAAGAATTCTCTCATGAGATCCACATGCCGGCACAAGCTCTACAACCAATCGCAACTCCATGGCCCTTTTCTACATGGGGTCTAGACTTAATAGGGAAATTCTCTCCCTCATCCACAGACGGCCATAATTTTATAATCACGACCACTGAATATTTTACCAAATGGGTGGAGGCCATGCCTCTTACTACTGTACCTGGTTCGGTGATCGCTAAGTTCATTTTGAATCAAATCATTTGCAGGTACGGTATCCCGCAAATCATTATCTCCGATAATGGAACTTCTTTCAAAAATGAAGAGGTTCATGAGCTATGCAATAAATTTAAGATAAACCATCATACGGCTTCCTTGTATTATCCCCAAGCCAACGGACAGGCTGAAGCAACAAACAAAACGTTGAAAGCCATTCTCCTTAAAACGGTAAAAGAAAACAAATGCAGATTGGCATTTGAAGTTATATCTGACCTTGTGGGCCCACCGAACCTCAATAAGAACACCAACGGGAGCAACTCCTTTCTCGCTAGTATTTGGGGAAGAAGCAGTTCTCCCGCTTGAGGTCGAAATACCCAGTCTCCGCATTTCACTACAAGGGATTCTGGATGAAGACGCTTACAGAGAAGCACGTCTTTCCCAATTAGAAAGCCTAGATGAAATTAGGTTAGATGCTGAGCAGCGGCATAGAGCTTATGCTGACCGAATGTGCCGGCAGTATAACAAGAAGGTCTATGAACGCGATATATACGAAGGTGATCTAGTTCTAAGACTAGACAGCCGGATCGACAAGAAGACCGGCGAAGGAAGGAAATTCCGACCCAAATGGTTGGGCCCATACCGAGTCATGAAGGACTATGGAAATGGTGCATACCTCTTATGTACGTTAGAAGGCAAGGAGTTTGGTGAAACAGTCAATTCCCTGCACCTCAAACATTTCTACGCATAAGCAGCTAATGCTACCTATATAGCTATCTACATTGCATTTTCATATAAATTAGGATCATTTTGTCCATTCGTTTCTTACACAGATTGTGATCAAGGAGTCTATTCTCAAAGCAATTCATTACAAACTCATGATGTTGTTGGCACAAAGCTTTCTAATCATATCTCTCCATTTTCACGGTATCATCAATCGTTTCAGAATCTTTTATCAAATAAAATAGACATGAAAAAGTCTTAACGGTAACCATACCAAGA
Organism: Taxus chinensis; assembly: GCA_019776745.2. Lineage (NCBI taxonomy): Eukaryota > Viridiplantae > Streptophyta > Pinopsida > Cupressales > Taxaceae > Taxus > Taxus chinensis. The sequence goes on along the minus strand of CM034148.1, from coordinate 248,807,332 downwards.
TCTGCAAGTCTTTTCTCACCTTGATTTCTTCTTAGAATAAGTGTCATTGCCTATGGTCTGTTCTAGAAGCTTCATGGTGTCACATCTATCCCATATGTATATCTCTTTGGAAATAAGGACATACTGACATTTTACTCAAATAAACAAGTCAAATGTTGATCAAACAGAAAATTTTAATTTTACACATTTCCCTGCCCCACCAACCTTCGGTGATGAGCTTGCGTCTCTTACTAGTGACGTAGGGTTGGGAAAGGATGGAAATGCCCTTACTCGCCTATGCTTTGCCCACGGTGATAAACTCACGCTTCTTACTAGTAGCGTGGGGCCAAGTGTAGGGGGTCCTCTTAACAAATAAATGCAAATGGTCATACGCAAGCAATTTAAACTTTCAAACTTTGAGTCAAAAACAAATGAAACAGATGTTCAAAATTCCGAAAGAGTCAAAAATCCTAAAAACCCAGATTTTGTCTACTATGTGGCCATCTACGGGTCTAAGTCTAGATAAACCGCAAAGCAAGTTGCATCCAAAACTATGAAGTCACCCGGGTGGAGTCAGCTTGTAGCTTTCAATTTGGTTCCGCCAAAGCTTTGTCTATCTTTCATCACTATCATTTCACCATATTTCATAACTTGCGCCTTCTTGGCTCTTGGTGATGAGCCCTCGCATCTTACTAGTTGCGTGGAGTTAGGAGTGGGGCAAGTTAATATGTTCATCATACTGGTTATTTTCATCACTTTGCCAAAACAAACATGAGGTATCCAAATTGCTCACAGAAGCTAAGATTTAAGATCACAATATATCTACAATATCATGTATCAGCATCATGAAACACAAAAAGAAAGCAAACATTTGCATCATCTGTTTTCCATTGCATACATTCTAGAAAGCATATAAAACATAGATCGTAGTATACACGAGGAAGCTGGAAACAGAAAAGGGAAAACATGAGTGACAAGTTTTGGTCCAAAAACGAATGCATATATATAAATAATCAATGTTTATATACAATGCCATCATGCTCTAGGCATGGTCAAAATGCTCAAAGAGCCCGTGATATACAAAAGAATCTATAGTACAAAATACATAGGAGCCAAGTGGTCTCTCAACCGCTACGCGACCCCTCCGAAGGTGCTCACCCTCGCCTAGGGCTCCGGCTACGCCGGCGCTCTGAATGCACGGAGGGCTCAGGGTCCCGAGGGGCAGCCGTGGTCTCGCCACGAGAATGGCTCCTCATAAGACGCTCGGCTGTCCTATAGCCTGCCAACTCTGTACGGAGAGTCGACACCATCCTGGCCACGTGCCAAACGGGAGAGAAGACGTCGGTATGTCTACCGGCTGCTGAGGGCTCCCCGGCATCTACGGACAGCTCTGCATGGGTCCTATCCATAGGGATCATCAGGGAATCAGTGCATACCCTGCGGATTAGATCCCGCCACTCGTCAATAGTCTCTGCGAACAAAGAAGAAAAAAAATGAATTAGAAACTAGGCAAGAGACTAAAAGATACAAGATCAAAACACAAGGAGAAATAACAATTAAAACAAATCCTAAACTAAACAAGCATTGAAAGGAAGAAAGGATAACTTACTCGGATCACCGGGCCTCCAAGATGGGTCGCTAGGGCCAGCACCCGCTGCAGATGCTGCTACCAACTGAGGGGCTGCTCTTGTAGTGGGAGCAACATGACGCCCTGCAACGGACTCATCCTCTCCACCATGGCCCTAGGAGAGTGGCTCCTTTGAAACTAGAGTCTCTCTCTCTCTGCACTCTGCTCGGCCCTCTCTGCCTGCATGATGTCCTAAGTGTCATACCACTCAGGATCACTGTCATCCGTCTGCTCCTCCGATCCTCCCTCTGTAAACTCCTCAGAATCAGAGTCAATATCTATGGGGTCATCGCTGCTGTGAGCGGGACCCGCAGCAATCTGAAGCAAAGGTGCCCGAGGTGCACCAGCTCTCCCTCTAGCCCAAACTATCCTCCTGGCTGCAATGGGAGTGCTAGGAGTAATCACTGTCCAACCACGGCCTCTAGGCCCCCCTCTAGCCTCGCGAACTGATCTATAGACTGGTGCCACTGGAGGAAGCATGCCCGTATATGGAAGGTCAAACTGCTGAGGAACCTTGCCGAAAGGATGTACCTCCACTCGTCCCACGCGGTCAATAATCTGCCCTGTGGTGGAGCAAGAAATCAATGTAAGAGTCTCCTCTCCCCATATACCGGCCATAAGCTGGTACGATGTCGCCTCCATGTCTGTTGTAGTAAGAGAGGCAACTGGATGGTGAGGTGCTCTAAGCACCGATATATCTGTCCATCTGGCTGCCCTCACAGCCCCGGGATCTGCCACCTCCACGCCTCTGCCATAGGGGATAAAACGCTCATACACCCAACTCATGACTAGAGTAGGGTGGCTCAAAGAATGTCCCTGTAGATGGACCACCCTGTATAAATCATGCTAGGTGGTCCCTAGAATATCTGCGCCCCAGGCGTATATCCAGCCATGCCCCTCTATCTTTGCAATGATGGGGGCCCAGCAGTATAGTAAAGTATCCCCTCCCTTGTCCCCGATCAGCCTTGAGGCAAGGATCCCCATGATAGCCTGTCGAAATACGGGGATGGGCAAAGAAGGAATGGATCAAACTCTCACTCCCTTCTTCGACCCTGTCGAGATAGCTGCATCTCCCATGTAGCCTGCCCACTGTGTAATCTATGCTCGGGACCCTGCCGTCTCTAGTGTGAGTCTCCTCCCAATGATCGGGACCCCCAGGATATGTAGGCGTCCTCCAAAGTGATGGTCCACTCACCACGGACCCCTGGCAGTCGGAAAGTGTTCCGATCTGCGTCCCAATATGAAAATAAGTCACAAAGTATGTGACTGGATGGTGTGACATGGGGTACGCGTGATATACGCAATATGTCAGCCCTCTGTAATGTATCCTCCTCATCCTGAGAAAGGGCATCCAATACCCCCGAAAGCCAATCACACTCTCTCTCTCGGCTCCATCTGATATACTCCTCCCTCGCCTGCATACACCTAAAAACACACAAAACAGGGCAAGTTAGTATCTGAATAATACCAAGAGAGTCATAAAAACGCATAGAAGTGCAAGAAAATACAAGTTCAGTCTCCAAAATAAGTTCTTTTGCATTCTGTGCAAAACCACCGCCCTGAGCAGGGAGGCGGTTTTGTAACCGCCGCCTTGAAGGCGGCGGTCGTGTAACCTCTGCCCTGATCAGGGCGGCGGTCGTGTAACCGCCACCCTGGCCAGGGCGGCGGTCGCGGTCCGAAAACCCGCGCGGGTTGTTAACCCCAAAAAAGCCCAAAATGAGCAAAAATAGACCATTTAAACTAAAAATGGAGCCTACCCAGTAGGCGCCCCCCCTAGGTGGACCTTTTGAACCTAACATTTTCAAAAATAACCCCCCCATTATGACGAATTTAACATTTCAATTTTAAAGGGGGGAAAACACAAAATGGAAGAAAACCAACCTGTGATCGCTGAGGTCGGTGTTACGCTCATGGAGGAATGATCACGATCTCGCTGCGAATGTTTCGACTCTACTCACGTGAGAAACCATCACCATGGGTCCCAGAGCTCAAAATCAATCAAATCGACTCACGCAAATGAATAGGAAAATGGGCCCACTTTCATATATATATCGTTCTATTTCATTTTAAAATGACTTTTTCGCAGGTTTGGAGCGCTGATGGAGGTAAGTTTCTATCCCCGCACGAATGGTACGTCCTCATTCCCTATTGCTTTAGCGTTTATTTTCCAAGTTATTGTATCTATCTGCACTTGAGCTCTCTTTTCATTTTGCAGGTAGCGGGAATTTCGGATGGCGTCATCTCAACACACGGACGAGTAAGGTATAGCTTCTAACTCCCCATTTCGGGACTGCCATACTCGGACCCACCGTTTTATGCCTCTTCATGGTTAAAACACTTCTCCGAGGGGGCAATATGTACGTACCCAAAATTGTAAGGTACTATACTGCCAGAACAGTGTAACAAGTGCCCCGATGATGATACAGGTCTCCTCGCAAGGTGTTCGGGATCCGGAAAAGCCCTCGGAGTATGCGTTAACATCCCACATGCCCCGCTTAGCCCCCATGCCCCTTTGTTTTCCCCTTTTTCCCTCTTTCCTTGGCCTCTTGACCTTCAGTGATGAAACCGCCACCCTGAACAAGGCGGCAGTCCTGTAACCGCCGCCCTGCTCAGAGCGGCGATCCTGTGCACGTTTTCCAGAATGCTCTTTTTACGCGACCCACATGAAATATCATGATTCACCAGCTTTTCTTGCTGACTTGAGCATGCATTTATGTTTTTGGTCCCCTGGAATAGTGTTTTTCCTTTGTTTATTGTTTAGGAGTTCAATTTGGTTTTGGTTTTTGAGTGTTGGAATTCCTATAAATGCATGGCTTGTGCTCAAGCAAAGGGCCACCATTTTTCCTTGTTAGAGTCTTCTGATTTTCAATGGTTTGCTATGTTAGCTTGCTTATGATTGATAGCATAGTTCATTTCATACTTGGTTAGTATTGTTCAGCTGTTGGTAAGCCACAGACCCATCTTGTGCAGGCAGTGCTGTTACCTCATCCCAATCCAGTTAGAATCTTGCCTCTGAATTTCTCTTTGCTATAGATTTGCTTTTATTGTGTCTTGTAGTTCTTAGTTCAATCCATTATATGCCTGGTTAGCTTTATTCAGCTGCTGGTAAGCCACATATCCAACTTGTGCAAGCAGTGTCTTTATTTTATCCAATCCATTGGAACAAAATAGCTTAGGAAGCCATTAAAGTTACAGGTTTTGCTCTTTGTATAGGATAGTTACAGGTTCTGGTCGCTTCATGTTGCATGACTCGCAGTAAAATCCCGCTAGGAATCGCATAAGCCAAGCTCTGTACTCTTGCGCTATCCCTCTCCTACTCGCATTCTCGGTCTGCATTCTGAGCTGTCCTTATCCCAAAATCTACTCTTATCGGTGCTAGCATTACACACTTTTCTGGATCCATGTGAACACGAAAGAATGAGGAGATCATACTGAGGGGAAGAGATCACACACACCATCGGATTCGCCACTGTTCTGCGGAATCCAGGTTTTAACTTTCAAAGTTCTAGTTAGAATCATATCAAACAGAGTAGTTAATCACTTTATTTTAGTTAAGTTCATTCTTGATATTGCCAGGGAAGCTATGGGGATTGATAGTTTCTGAGAAACTATGATTCACTCCTCACTTCTGAGGTAGGATCGAGAATCTCGCAAATAGATTAGTTATTTCATTGTTTAGAATAGATATACAAATTGCACAAACAAATAGCTATACTCGGTTGTTTTGCTTGTTTTAAATTATTAGTTTAGTTGTCAATTCTAAATATTTTAAATAGCTGCTTTCTTAAATTCATTTAAATCATCAGAAAATACAAAAAACAAGTCATATATGCTAGAAATATACTTAGATTCCACTTTATTATAGTTTGTTTTATTACTGCTTTTGCATGACAATTACGGGACCTAGGGAGCCCAGGGAATACATTTTCGAGCCAATCGTGCCTCAGCCCAATCTCATAGCGGCAATAACTGATATTGACCAGAACCTTAGGATACAGGTATTACGAACAACCACAGATTTACAACTGATCAGTTCTCAGTTAAGAGGATTAAACATAGAAGACGACCAAGCACATGCATTTTTGTCAAGTCAGCCAAACTACAGATTACCCTAGAAAACATCCACATGACTGTAGAAGGGCTCGAAAGAGAACAAACATTTAGGTGCAATCCTCTAGTTCCACAGCCAGACACTGGAGACACCCTCGTAGATATAGATACCAGCTTAAGAATCCAGGTTGCGAGAACGCTTGTAAGGTATTCTGAGAAGATTGCACAACTATTGGTTCTAAACATAGAAGTTGAGAAAGCATACGATTACTGGATACTAGGGATTAGAACTTGATCCCGCGTATGACCATAATAGGACCGCAACAACCAAGAGTCTATGGTTGTGATCCACAGATCCCACAACCCAACGAATCCACAAGTCAGTTAAACATAGACACTAGCTTACACATCTTGGTATTCAGGTCCACTCCACTTCCACCTATCATCATTGAGCAACTGTCCTTACTAGATATAGCGGCTAACGAAGCTAGGGAATTCTGGACTAGGCCAGAAAATCATCCATAGAGTCAATTATATTCATCATCCACTATATGACCTTATTGGGAGATATACACGAAACAATCCCAGGTCATTTTCCACGTATTCCGCAACCCATAGATCGAATCACGCCAGAGCTCGATATTGATTGGAGTCTTCGAGCAATCATCCCTGCTGATCGATCTATCACACTAGTCCAAGTTAGAAGGGCCTTCTTTGCCTTAGATTCACAAATTCCACTAGTGCATGTTGAGGACATTAGACTGCCTAACTAGTTTGTCTACATATTCTACCCCCACCGGTTGTCTCGGCACGACTTCGGGAGGTCGGGTACGCGGAAGAGTTACTTGTTGATTCTCACACTCGCCTGTCGCTTTTCTGACGTACAGGTACACCCTTGGTGTCTTGAATGTCTTCTTAGGTTATTAAAGTTATGCCTTGGTTTTGGATGCACAAAACCTTGAGTTTGTCTATGGTATTAGAGTGACTTTTCGTTGCTCGACCTTGCTAGATAGAAATTTTGTTGTGTTGTGCGTTCTAGCTAGTAGTCTGTTAGCGGTGGTGGTGATTCTCTTACAATCTGGTAAGAGCTTGATCCTTGTCATAGTAGAAGTGTGTAATTATGGGCTTTTGGACTGTGCTAGGATCAGATTGATTTTTGACTATAGATTTTAGTGGAGAAGTGGTTGTGTGTTAGTGACCTTTCATCAATGGCATGCTAAGTTTTATCATGGTTTATGTGTTTCATTATAAAAAGTATTTATTTGTGGATTGTACGCATCTTGGTAATTATGGTTGTAATTAATCTCATTCAAGTATTGTGTGTAAATTAAGTGTGTTTGTTTTCCCTCTTGACCTATAAATAATTCTACCCTCTCCTTAACTTTTTAAGTTACTATGAATAACACTTTATGACCTATTAATTTTGGATTACGTGGAGACACTTATGGATGCTTGAGACTTTTTGATCATGCCACTGGTGATGTTAGTGTAATTAGAACTTGATGATTTAATCTCGGTGGTATTTTATAATGTGATTCTTCTTGTGAAGCTGTAACTCTTGGTCATAAAGCCATGTTGAATAGATAGCTGATTGGATGCTTACATTTGATGCTTTCTAGTGAGTATGTGGTGTTCTTATAGTTAAAATATTTCCTTGTCATTCTGATTTCTTGGTTGATGGTATCCTATGGTAATATGGGTGTAGATTTGGAAACTTTCCTTGTCTTATCATGTGAGTAAAGTGTTTTTGCCGAAACAATAAACATTGTTAAACCTTAGTAGATCAGTAAAAGTAATTATGCTTCTGAAATGGGCCTTCCTTGTAACTTATTTTGAGAACTTGTAGAAGCCACTAGGAATGTTTTAAGATACTTGTAATTTGTGGAAAAATATCAAAATATTGTTGTGATCCATGTTGATTGATTGTTTCCTAGTTCTTACAAAATTAATAATGTGTTGCTATGTTGAATGCCTCTTATTCCTTTAGAATTAAAAATGTGATGTGTTGTTTTCCATAAAAGTAATAGTGTGATATGTTTACCTTTCCTTCTCATTAAATTTTTAATTGACAAGCTAACTCACCCAAACATCATAAAACTATAATTGAGGAGTTTTTGCTTGGAAGCTTAACAAATAAACTTGAACATAGAAAGAGAAAATGGTCCTTGCTTTAACCCTGGTAGATTAATAGAAGGAATAAAAACCATGTAGGAGAACCGAAAAGGAAAAAATTTGTCCATCTACCTTCCCTAGGAGTAGAATAAATATTTTGTTTGTCCTCCTATATAGAATGGCGAGATATCATGGCCACCTTAGTGGTGATCCTTATAACATGAACATGTGATATCAGAATAAAAAGGAATATTTTAATTAAGAAATATCGCAAAGGAATGTGCTAGAAAAAACTGAAACTACAACTTTTGACTTAATTAGTTGAGTTATAAAATAAGTAAGATTTATGTGTATTGAGTGCAATGTATAGTTGAACATGTAGTTCTGTCGCCTTCCTGAAATTGTGAAACCCATGGTGGATAGTAATGTGTTCTAGTTGCTTAGTACTTCCTATTCATAGAAGTATGTGCCTTTCTTATGGGAGTTTTGGGTCATCATACCCTTATCGTCCCGTAGCTCGATGAATGTGATTTTTGGTCCTTTTGGATTGGGACTTATATGTTGTTTGAGAAGCAACCTCCTTGCGTGTTATCTTGTCCTTGGAGACCTAAGTTATTGTAATTTTAAGGCAACATATGTTAAGGATATAAAATAACTTCGGGAAGTCTTCTTTTCTTCATATTTTCTTGGGTCACCTTATTGTTGTTGCCCCTTTTCCATTAGGATGGAAAGTGCAAGATGATGTTATTCGCTTTTGATACGATGCACCCTTGGATTGTAATTGGACCCCATGTTACTTGTTCTTCTCCCTAGCGACCTTGAGTGGTCCTTGGTGTTTCTTGTGCTCTCTTTATGGTTATTCCGAGCTTTAGTAGGAAATAAGATAAATAAATCCCATTGTGCTATAATGTATGGTACTTGTATTGATATGTTAGTTGCTAGGGAGATATAAATATATATATATATATATATATATATATATATATATATATATATATATTCTTTTGCTAAACGGTTGAATTCTTTAGATTTGGTTGGTATGGTGTGTTCAATTCTTAAAACAAAAGTGTAAAAATAATACTATAGGAAAACTTGTGGTCTTGACTTTGCTTTTATTACCATGAAAATTTAATTGTACCCTCTCGAGTTATAGAAGTGCTTTCCTGGAATAGTTCCTTGATTTTAAATGTTTTGCTGATTTAGGTGTCCTTGTTGATTCACCTCATCCTATGTGATCCTCAAATTGTGGGACCTTGAGTAGACTTGTTCCTCGTGTAAAATTGGTCATAGTTGATTTTTGCTAGCCTTGTCTAGACAACAAACCTTGAAATCATGGCTTAAACGTGTATAAAACTTAACTTTTATTAATGTAGTATGTTGTATTCCTTGGGAAACTATGTGGTCATTCTCAAACTCATGGAATTCTCCTTATTATTCCTCTACTTGGTGGTTACTCTTAAGACTCTTTTGAACTCTTCATGTTATATTGTTATGTGTGGTATCTTGGTTGATAGCGTAAATTTACTCTCTAGATTTAAGTGTTCGTAGCCTTACATACAGAAAGTTTAGAACTCATCCCTTGCAATCTCCCTTTTTTTTTGCTAAATTACATTAGACCAAACTTAGGTTCTGTGGACCCACACTTGTTTGAAGCAAGAAATTCCATAATGGAGTGATCCTTTTTCTATTGCATTTATTCCTATCTCTCTTTCCAGTGACTTCCAGGAGGAAGTCAAGTGTAAGGGGAGGGGGATGTAGTGCCCACTTCCCTTTGACACCTTTTGATGTTGATCATGACACTGTCAGCTATATTATGGACATTATTATAGTTTTGATTTAGTATGATGTTAGATATTTGATCATGGATTATTGTTGAATTTAATTCTTATATGATGCATGATGATTATTAGAGACATTTTATATAGATGTTGATATACTATTAGACATGGTTATATATATATGGATGTTGTTAGGACATGTGATATTTGGATATATTGAGTAGACTGAGAAAATTGAATTTAAAATTGATGAATATATAGTTGCTGATGAAATTGTAAGTGATATGGTTAGATTGCTTTGATGTTGTTGTGATTCATGTATCTAGATGATTTTAGAAATATAATTATATTTATATTATTTTAGACATTCTGATATGGCCACGAGGACGAAGGAGGTATTTGTGTTTTGAAGGTTAAAATATCACAACAAAAATTGGGGGATTGGAGACCAACCACATTAGAATTCTAGATGAATTCAACAAGGTCACCATGGAAACATGTTTTGTGTGTGTGTGTTGTTTATGTTAGGGATTCCCATGGGGGGATTACCTTTGAATGTGACCAAGGGAATTTATGTATTTATTAATGTGTTTTCTTTTATTAATGTTTGCATGTGTTTATTTTGAGGTACTTTTACCCTTTTTCATTAGTTATTAAATGTTGTGTTAATGTTGTGAATAATCATGTTGTTAAAGTAAACAAATCAATGTGTCATAAGAAAGTAATTAGTGAAGTGGTTGAATTTTGTTTTAAATGTTGTAAGCATGTGTAAGTGTCCTTGTAAGTGATGTGTAAGTTTACTTATGAGTTTGAAACACTCCACCTTCTTGGAAATTCGAATTTGTCCTTGGAGGCTGATTTTGGAGGCTTGTGGGACAAGTTAAACTTGTCTCATACCTCTTAAATTTACATACCAACCTTACCTATGGTTGGAGGGTTAAATTTAGACTTTTATTATGCATTTTGGAAAGACAAATTGTAAGTTTTAATTGCACTCTTCTTACATTTGATTAAATTCAGTCCTTATGGGGTGTGGGCTTTTTGGAGTGTGTAAGTTTATTGTCATATTATTCACCCACCTCTTTATTGTGCATTGGAGAATGAATTTGACTTTGGTGTTGGAGTTGAGGATGTGTGATGTGGCATCCTACATGGATCCACCTCATCCTCTTCTCTTCTCTCTTCTATAAAATTAGAACTCCTTGCTTTGTTTTGGGTTGTTGAACTTTTGCTTATTTATTTGGGAGAATTTTTTGTTGTTTTGGAGCTCTTGCTTTTGGAGTAGATTAGAGACCATTGCATGCTTGTTGGTTGTTGATCTTGGAATGAATTTTGGCATTAGAGAGCTTGTTGTCCTTGGAACAAACTCCATCACGGAGAGGTAGGAGTTGACTATTTAAAAATGCTTCTTTCTTTTGTATGCATGTATGAAATGGTGAATGTTTTTTGTGTGTTTGTTGGCTGGTTGGGTAGACTGCCTAGGAATGGTGTAGGAGAAGGCTATGGGGAATCCATGTGGGGGGGCATAAGGGAATGTTAGTGGCATCAGAATTATTGTGGAGGGAGTTGGGATTGGGTTTCCACCTTGGAAAAGAAATAGCTTGCATTTCTTACTTTATGGGGGGCATAAGGAAATATGTGGGGGGGGGGGGGGGCAAAGGGAGAATTTTTGGGAGGCATAAGGATATGTGAGATGATATATATTGGCGGGTTGTTATAGGTGGTTACCCATTTCCCATTGGGAGGCATAAGCAGCTTCCCCCATAGTTCCTTGCTCCTTTGGCTTGCTTGATGGAGCCTTAGTCTTGTTTGTATATTTTAATGTAGTTGTAAACTACATTTTGTTTTGAACTGTGTTTAAAATGTGAAAATCTGCATGTGTGTTTGTGGAAGCCTGTTGTTTCCATGAGTTGAATCACACATTCTATTGCATTGTGGTTAGGGCTCGGGGGCCAATGAAGAAGGATGGATTCTCCTTTTCATTGGATGTCTTGGTTGGGTGGAGAGCATTGCCTTTCCCCTTTCTTTGTTGTGATCCAAAAGGAGAAAATTTATGTTGTTGTTCTGGAGCAGAGGAGAAAGATAGTTTGACAGTTCCTTGTGAAATGAAATCTCATTGTAACCCTTCCCACTTTGAAGTGGATGATCTTTATATTATTTGTAATGGAAGGATACTTTGTATTGAGCTATGAAAGTTGTAAATTTGAAATGTGAAAGATATATATACTTTGATTCTATTCATTTTAAAGAAAGAAATTGAAATCTGTTATTTACATTCAAGAAATTGAAAGATGTAAAGTTGTATATTTGAAATCAATAAAATATTGCACTACCTTTATCAATTTACATTGTTGTATTGAAATTGATCATCAAATTGTGATTTGAAATCTCTGTTTGGAAAATTGAAATGAGGAATACGTATGAAGGAAATATATGTAACTCTGTTCTTTTGAAATATGTTAAAATTGGAAATCAAACTTTCTATTTTAACTAGTAAATGGTTTGTTTAAATCAACTAAATGTATTAGACTAGAATAGAAATGAATCTCCATATTTGGAAGATGAAAAATGATAAATAAATCCTTTAGAAATTGACCTCTATTTTGAATTTAAACTGGCAAATACTTCTTCTAAAATGCACAGTTCAAACCTACAAATAATAAATAACATTAAAACATTGAAATCTAACATGTCATGATATAAATGAACTCAATTGGACTAAAACACTTAAGGAAAAATCCTTCAAACATTGCAAAATCGGGCCCAAACCTTTCACAGTTATTTTGCTGCTTGAAGTTGTAAAAAAAATTCGAATTGGAAATCAATCAAGAAAAAATTAGCTTCCAATACATCCTAAAGTTATTCTTAGAACAATCCTCCATGTTCATTTGACATGTTAAAGGAGAAATAATGACAAAATTGAACAAAATTTATAAGTTAAAATTTACCAGTTTACTTTTAAAAATCCTGCAGGTCGTTTTCTTAAAATTGGACCCCTTAAAATTTATCAAGATATAAAATTAATGATTCCAGTGAAAAAAGGGCTTTGAGATCTTTCCAGAAGGTCCTTGTTTGCCCAAAAGTGAGCTCTCTATCAAAATTTATGACCTTCTGAAGTTTTCTTCACTTGGCGGAAAATTTTGGAAAAAATTTCCTTGGCGGGCCTGCGGCCCGAATTTTTCCCTTGGGACTTAGGAAAAATTTTGGGATAATTTTCAAAAGTTTCTCCTCCGCCCCACTAGCCCGTAACCAATTAGAGGCTGCCACGTGGCACCATGAGGTGTCAGCTGATGGGCGGATCCCCTTTTTTAACTTAGCGCTTTCGGAAAATTTTTGTGAAAATTTTCCAATTTTTCCCCACTATCCTACCATCCTGCAGCTCATTAGAAGCCACCACGTGGCCTCACAAGGCAACGATAGAGGCGTGGCACCTTTTTCAACCTTATCTCTTTTTAAAAATTTCTTGGGAAAATTTGCTTAGTTTCCTCTGCCTCCCTGCTGGCCCGTGGCCAATAGGGTGATGACACATGGCGTCATCTAGGAGTAGCGGAGGCATGCAGGAAGTTTTGTCCCTTGCATTTTGTGACCCAACAGGCTTAATGCCTTAAATCTCTCTTACGGCCCGACTTTCTGCAAGAACTTTCTCAAGCTGACACGTGTCCTCTTCGGGCACATAGGTGTAAGAAGGAAAATCACGCTTTTGCCCCGAAAAGGGAAAAGAGACCAAAACTCTTCCCCGCTCCACTAACCCGTGCAAGGAAAAATTTTCACCCCTAGGCCCGCAGGCCTGCTATTGGGGAAAATTTTCACCCCAAGGCCTGCTGACCCATAACTTGAAAAATATGAGGAGTGAGGAGGACTTCTTTATATCAATGGAAAGGTGAGGAAATTTCCTATCCAATCGAAGTAATTTAGGAAATTTTTGAATGAATTAAGTATGAAAAAAATCAAGTTGAATATTTAATCCTGTTAGAGAGTGGGTATGGTGAGGAATTACCCTTTGAATTTAATTGAATCTTTAACCGAGTTCTGGGAGTGGGTAAGTAAGAATTTACTCTGATGATTTTACACGTATTATTTTCCCCACTGTAATTAAACCCTGATCTTATCTTAGATCTTTTGGAATTAAATACCTTGGTTATTTAATTGTTTTGGTCCCTTAACCCTATAATTTTAATCAAGGAATATTTAGCTATAATGTCAATGTAATCAGTAATTAGATTAATCCCTAAGGAGATTTCAGCTAGGAGTGAACTTATTACACTTGTTGCTTTATACTGTGGAATTATTAATTATTATAATGGGAAAAGTTATCCGTTGAATTTAATTGTCCTTGAGACTTTGGTTGTTAACACCTTTAAAAAAAAATCCATAATTTTCCTAACTTTAAACCTAAGTTGTTCATGGGTTTCAAGTGGGTTGTTTTAACGGGCGTTACAGTCTTTGACCCCACCCCCATCCCATACACTATGGGGTGGCATGGGGGTGGAGTCAGTGACCCTCCCCCCTTTCCCCATCACAATGCACAGTCCGGTCATGGGTATAACCCACGACCCCTTTAATAATTTTTTTTTGTTTAGTTTTTTTCTTTATGGATTTTACTTAACACTAGACTATAAATTTAGTATTAAGCTAATACAAGGTGTGACTACTTTATGCCTATATATCGATATCGTAACATTATTATTAATAACCATATTAATAGCAATTTTTCTAATGACATATTAATAATTACAGATATATTAATATTAATGTCTTTTAATATTAATGATATTTTAATATCCATAGCATTCTAGTATTAGCATTATTTAGAATATAACACTATTTTATCGAGAAACAATAGTGTTATCGTTGCTATGATTAGCCCTTTACTCTTACACTAAATTTTTTCCTTACAATTTCATAGGATTTGATAAGAGGTTTAAAGAAGTTAAGGCAAGTTTCACTTATTGTTATATCAAGTTACAATGGGTTTTATAGGTAATTTTACAATAAATTAATAATAAATTTTGTACAGTCCAAAGAGGTTAAATCCTAAGTTACAATGGAGAAATTCCCTTTCTCTACTATTATTTAGAATTAATCTATTTTTATTAATCAAACAAATAACAATCAAAATTTAAGTTCTTTCCATCCACTTGAATAAGTTTAAAATTTCTTTCCTTTTCAAAAACTACAAATTCCAACCATTCTCACAAACATTTATTGTAACACCCATAAAAACAACCCACTTGAGACCCAAGAAACAACCTAGGATTAGATAGGGAATTTATGGAATAATTTTCTTTTGTTTAAAAGTTTATTCAACCAGGTTACAAGAAAACTGTTGTCACAAAAAAGGTTCCAAATCAATACTAATTTACTATATTATATTTTTTTTATTAATAATTATTAAAGGTCACAAGGTCAAAATTTAGGGTTATAAAGTTCAAGTAGGTTAAGAGGGTAATTTCATACTACACCACTCTCTAACTGGCTTAAAAGATTCAACTTGGTTTTTCTTAGAATTGATGCTCTCAAAAATTCCCTAAAACATTCCCATTAGATTGGAAATTTCCTCACCTTTCCAATGATATAAATAAGTCCTCCTTACTCATCATATTTCTCAAGTTATGGGCTGGCAGACCTTGGGAGGGAAAATTTTCCCAAGAGTGGGCCTGTGGGCCTAGAGACGAAAATTTTCCCATGCACGGGCCGACAGACCAAGGAGAAAATTTGGCACATTTTCCTTCTTCGAGGAAAAAGCACGATTTACCTCCGCGAGCCCGAAGAGGACACGTGTTAGCTTTACAACACCCTGGCAGAAAATCAGATTTAAGACATCATGTCTTTTCGACTGAAAAGTACTAGGGATCAAAATGGTTTGCACCTCTGCAGACACCCAAGGCACCATGTGTCGAGCTCTGATTGGTTGCGGGCCGTTGGGCCGTCGGAGAAAAAATAGGAAATTTGATTTTTTTTTAGAAAAAGGTTTAAAGGTTTGAGAATCTACGTGCTTCCATCGGCGCATCATGAAGACATGTGTTAGCCATTCATTAGCTATGGGCTAGCGAGAAGGCGTAGGAAACTTCGAAAATTTTCCCAAAATTTTTTCGAAGCACTAAGTTAAAAAGGGATCCGCTTCTTTGCCAATGCCTCGTGGTGCCACGTTGTAGCCTCTAATTGGCTACGGGTCAGCGGGGAAAATTAGGAAAATTTTCCCAATTTTTTTTAAAAGGATAACTTTAATGTTGCGGAGCCGCGAAAGACAACCAAAGGGAAAAAGTGGGGTGGCGGGTCCGCGGGGGAAATTTTTCCAAAAATTTTCTTTCGAACTTAGGCAATTTTGGACCAAAAAGAGAGGCTTGCGGGTTAGTGGAGCGGTGGGGGAATTCATTCCTTTAGTATTTTTGACCAAAAGCGCTAAGGGAAAATTCATTCCCGAAGGTTTTTCCAAGGAAATTTTTCCCAAATTTGTTTTTGACAGTTAGAATTATTTTTTTGACGCCAAATGAAGAAAAAATTCAAAAGGCCATAACTTTTGATAGAGAACTCAGTTTTTGGAAAACGAGGACTTTCTGGAAATATCTCAACGTCCTCTTTACATATCAATCATTAAATTTTGATATTGGTAAAGTTTAAGGAGTCAATTTCAAGAAAATGATCTCCAGGCTTTTAAAAGGAAAGCTAGTAAATTTTAACTTATGAAATTTTAATCAATTGTCCTTCTTCCTCTCTCAACATGTCAATTAGACATGGAGAACTATTCTTAGATGAATTTAGGATCGATTTGGAAGATAAGTTTGTTTTATTGACTCCCAATTTTTTTAAAAATAACTTTGACAACAAAACAACAGCAAAACGGTTTGAGTCCGATTTTGCTAAGTTTTCTAAGAAATTCCTTAAGTATTTTTGTCCATTTGAATTCATTTAGGGCATACTACTTCAATTTAATTTTTTAATTTGTTATTTCATTATTGCAGGTTCAAACTGTGCATTTTTGGATAAAGTATTTGCCAGTTTGAATATACAAAATAGAGATCAAATTTTAAAGGATCTATTCACTGTTTTCATCTTCCAAGTATTAAAATTCATTCCAATTCTTATCTAATACATTTATTTGATTCAATTCAACTATTCAAAAGCTAAAATACATCTCTGATTTCCAAATTTTACATATTTCCAAAGAGAGAGTATTACACTTCCTTCATATGCATTTCTTTCTTTCAAACATAGATTACAACTCATATTTAGATGATCAAATTCAATAAAATGATGCAATTTGAGGAAGGTAGTGCAATCCTATATTGATTTCAAATACAAATTTACAACTTTTCTTTCATTCCTTAAATTCCTCATACAAAATACAATTCTTTCACATTCCTTCAAATGCTGAAAATAGAGTTTATCTCTTTCACATTACAATATACAACTTTCAAATCAATACAACATCTTTCCATTACAAAAATTTACAAGTTCATCCACTTCAAATGGGAAAGGTTACAATACGGTTTCATTTTGTAAGGAACTATCAAACTGTCTTTTTCTCAGCTCCAAAACAACAACATGCAGATTTCACATTTTTCTAATTTGATCACCACAAGAGTAGGGGAAAGACACCGCTCTCCACCCAACCAATACATCCAATGAAAAGGATAATCCATCCTTCTTCATTGGCCCCCGAGCCCCAATCACAATGCAATAAAAGATGTTATCCAACTCATGGCAACAACAGGCTTTCACAAAAACACAAGCAACCTTTTCACAATAAAAACACAATCCAAAATAGAATGTAGTTTAAAACTACATTAAAGCATGAAAAACATTACTAAGGCTTCATTAAGAAAGCCAAAGGAGCAAGAAACTATGGGGGATGCTTCTGAAAAGGGGAAATGAGTATCACCACCTGAATTACAAACTGCCAAAATATAGTATATCAAAACCCTAACATTCCTTATGCCTCCCCCAAGTACCCCTTATTCCTCACATTTCCTTATTCCTCCTCAACCTCTTATGGCACCCCATAACGAGTAAATAAATGCAAGCTATTTCTTTGTAAGGTGGAACTCAAATCCCAACTCCCTCCACCCTTATACCTCCCTAAAACACACTTGTGCCTCCCAAAAAATAAACCCCATAGTCTTCTCCTACACCATTCCTAGGCCACCTACCCAACAGCCCACAAACATGCCAAAAGATTCACACATTAACATTCACATTCATAAAAGAAGACCATTTCAAGAGCCCAGCTCTTACCTCTCCATGATGGAGTTTTCCAAGTTCCAAACAACAGTTGTTTCTAAGAAAACAATCCAAAAACCCACCAAAAAACAAGCATGCAACAATCTTCAAACTTCTCCAAAAGCAAGAGCTCCCAAAACAGCAAGGAATTTTCCCAAGAATGAAGTCTCCAAAGTGAAGCAACCCAAAACAAGGCAAGGAATTTTAATTTTATAGAAGAGGGAAGGGAAGAGGATGATGTGGATCCATGTAGGATGCCACATCACACATCCTCAACCCTAACCCAAAATTCAACTTCATTCTCTAATGCATAATAAATAGGTGGGTGAATAATATGACATTCTACTTACATACTCAAATCAAACCCACACCCTAAAAGACTGAAATTAAAACATATAAGAAAAGTGTAATGAAAACATTCAACTTGACTTAAAAAAATGCATAAAGAAGGGCTAAATTTAAATCTCCAACCATAGGTAAGGTTGGTATATAAATTTAAGAGGCATGGGACAAGTTTAACTTGTCCCACAAGTCTCCAAAAATCATCCTCCAAGGACAATTTCTAATTTCAAAGAAGATGGAGTGTTTCATACTCCAAAATCAATTTTCATATCTCTTACACATAACTTACGTATTTATTACAACACTTTAATTTTAGGCCAACAACTCTAATAATTACTTTATTATGACCCAATTTGATTAATTAATTTTTAACAATATGATTACTTACATTAATCAACACACCATTTAATAAATAAGGAAAGGGGGTCAATGCACCACAAAATAAACACATGCAACATTAAACAAAGGAAAATAAATAAAAGAAATATACAACCCCTTGGTCACATTTGAAGGTGATCCCCCCATGGGAATCACTGACAACAATCAAACACAAAAAAAAATAAAGTTGTCATGGCGACCTTGTTGAATTCATCGAATTCCAAAGTGGTTGGTCTCTAATCCCCCGATGTGTGTTGTGATGTTTTAACTTGCAAAACATAAATACCTCCTTCAGCCTCATGGCCGCATTAGAACATTCAAATGAATATAATATACTTCCAAAGTCATCAATATATATGTGAATCACAATAATCATCAAGCCAATCAATAGTGTCACTTAAAATTTCATCAACTATACTGTCATCAATTTTAATTCAATTTTAATTTTTTAGGTCTACTCAAAATATCCAAATATCACATACCTGGACAACATCTATAATGTAAAAATTTCAGATAGTATATCAACATCAATATATAAAATATCTCTAATAATCATCATGCATCATATATGAATCAGAGTCAATAATAATCCATTTTCTAACATCTAATCATCATACTAAATCAAAATTATAACAATGTACATGGTATATTTAATAGTGTCATGATCAGTATCAAAAGGTGTCAAAGGGAAGTGGGCACTACGATTAAAACAAAGTTTCAATAAGTTTTAAAATGAAAATTACTAACTTTCCAATGAGGACTACCCATTATATGCGAAAATATTCAACTACAATGGGAATAAGATATTTCCCCTTTTAAAATTATTTTCTGTTACAACAAAACTAACTTTACTAAAACAATTCTTTCTTTCTATTTTTCAACATACAATATAATCTTGATCACTAAAGAATAATACAACCTTTCTTCCAAAATAAAATACAATAACTCTTTCCTTTCAAATAAACAATGCAATGACCTTCCACTTGAAGTGGAGCTTTTTACAAGAAGGGAAACTACAATGAGTTACAATTTGCCTTCAAATATGGTTCCAAGGATCAAGTCTCCACCCAAACTCCATCTTCTTAATGCTTGATCACAACAACGAAAAATGGGGGAGAGGAAACACTCTCCACCCAACCAAAATTCCAATGAGAAGAAGAAGCAATTCTTCTCATTGGCCCTCGATCCCAAACCACAAGGAAATAAGGGATGTTTCAACACATGACAACTACAAAAATTCTTCAACATTCACTTTCTATCAACCAACACATAAGGAAAATAAACACAAAGAACACTTATTTTCAAACACAACAAATTCCCAAACAATGGCTTCTTAAATAGCCAAGTAGAGATAGGAATATTGGGGTGCCCTTGTGCCTCCCAAGGGTTTGGATTCCCACTTCTAAAACCCTCCAACACACAATCAACCCAAAGTCTCTTATTGATCAGGGGATCTTTTCTAAAAGTTCCCTAAACATCTCTAAATGGTGTCTATGTAGAAGATCATCTCGAGAGCTTTCCAATGACTGTGAGAACGCGACAAACGGACATCAGGAGCTCTAGATATGTTCGGTCAAATTTCAGTCAACGGGAAAGTCAACTCTGGTCAACTGGTCAATATTTGGACCAATCGCACTGTGACACGGGACTTGTCCAACACTCGTGGAATTCGCTCGATTTTCCTATCGGGAGACGACAAGTGGACTACAGGATTATTTCTATTCCACATTGTATGGGTCGAAATAATATTATTTGGTAAGGCCACTTTCCAAAAGCCACATGTATATATTAATGTGTATACATTAATATTAACTCCTACACACAGCCGCCAAACATATGTCCACATTGGTAAAGGCATGCATTATCGGTGCGTGGAAGATTCCACGTGAGGAGAGGGAGGTGAAGCGGTGGTAGGAGGGGTGGTTATAAGCCCAACGTGGTCTTTGACCATTCATGCGTGGAAAGGCTTAAATAAAGCCTAAGCTTTTATAACACCGATCCACATGGAATTTTAACCCATTTTAAAAATACAGCCGCTCCATATGGGATTAAATCCCCCTAAATATGCACGGGTAAGGCTTAGGTTAAAAAATAGCCTTAGGAAGAATATTTTTATCCCTCATTAAAATATTCCAATCGGCTAAAATGAGAAATATTTAATCCCATTAAAACGTGTAATCCGCCCACATAGGGATTTAATCCCATTTTTTTATGTACAGGTGAAGGCTAATATTAGCCTAAGGATGATATGCAATGCATATTTTTTTGGGCCCTAAAAATGTATAAATAGGGAACCCATTTGTATTGTAAAGATGACACACATTACACACTGAAGCCACGGAAGAAGCTCATTGCTAGAGCACGGAACAGTGGACACTGGTGCAACGGAGACACCGATCCCAAGCTTATTATCTGTTAAGCTTATTTACGGGATGTGTCGACAAGTATTTTCTATTGGCCTATTATTTTAGGCAATATTAGATGGAATATTTGTGATTGGGAGTGAAATGTAAACTACCCAATAGGGCCCATTGAGCCACACCAAGTACTTGCAAATCTTGGATTGTCGACCGGAGTGCTAGCTTCACATTGTTTGCGTCGGGAAGGCCGATCAGAGCTGAAGGAGATTGTACGCCAGGAAGGTGGAAGTCGGGTGCTATTTTTCACCCTTGTCATCCGAAGGTCTGGTGTAATGATAGGAAAGTAAAATTCCATTAGGTTTTCTTGTGAAAGTACTATTGTAACTTACAAGTTTTTACTAGTGGAACGGTTCGACCACGAACCCGGAGACGTAGGCAATTGCCGAACTCTGTAATCAATCTGTGTGCAATTGTCATTTTTTTCTTGCATTATTTTAAATTGATTACTTAAAAGGTGTAAATTATCGGAAAATATTTATCACCTATAAGGGTCCGAGATTAGGTAGTAATAATCTGATTATTTTCGGATCATGTTTGGTATCAGAGCTAGTAATTGACACCTGCAAACTTACTAATCTCCGAAGCAAGTTGGTATGGAGCAGGTTAATCAATATACGTTGCTTTGACAGGGATGGCATTGGCTTGTACTTCTGGATTTCCAGATTGGTGGGATAGACTGAGAGACATGTTTAACATACTCAGTAATTTTTCTCATTTCTATTTGGATGAATCCATTATAACTCATGCGCAGATAAAACCTGAAAACTATTGTGTAGGGTAGAATGTATTGGTAAGACCCCTTTGAGGGAAACGTTTGTATAGATTTAACCAGGCCATGGCACATTAGTTAAAGACCCAGTTCTGGAAATTGTTTGTACTCTATTATACTTGCATTAGTAAGACCCCCGTAGGGAAATTATTTTGGTGATTTTTCTAACACCATAAAATGCAATAAATGTTCCTTGTTTAGTCATTGTTCTAGTAGGAAGGAGACAAATGAAGTCAATCCACATTGCAATGTAGTGGAGAAAGACCAATCTCGTCATGCAGAGTCAAGAGAAATGGCAAAAAGAGTTCCTCATCCCAGAAGAAGGAGATTAAGAGGAATTTTTGTGCTCATTGCCAGAGGAATGGGCATCGGGTGGAAAATTGCTGGAAACTGCATCCATCTCGCCATCAGAGTAATGGCAAGCCAAAGATGGAATGGAGGCCTATTTTAAAGGTAGAAGAGATTTCTACGTCACCACCAGTTGACAATTCAACCCAAGACCAGGTAATACCTGAAAGTGAAAATCCTTTGAAATGGGTAAGTCAACAATTTTTCAATTATATATTGCATAATTCAGATTGATGGATCGTATGCAGTATTAAGTTTGGAGATCAGATATTGTGAGAAAATGCTGAGAGAAAGGTTTACAATACTCAGTGGATTTTCTTACTTAGAAAATTTGATTAATGCTCCAAATATATCTCCTAATCAGCTTGTGAGTACCTGTTACAGCTTGGATACAGGATTTGACTCATATAAAGCTTGGAGATTGATCTGCCATTTGTGCAGACAGTAGAGTTCACAAAGATCAGCTTGAAACTTCATTGTGTGTAGAGGCATTATGACCGTGCAGCAGGATGGTAGCTGAATCACCGTTGGCATTGACATCGGGTCGGAACTTCATTCTGTGTAGAGGCATTGTGACTGTGCAGCAGAGTGGTACCTGATATTAGTATGTCAACAAAGAGGAGCTCTCAAAAGATTAGCTTGGAACATCATTCGGTGTCAAGGCATTGCGACCACACATACGAATGGTAGCTGATCAACAGACTTAGCATTATGCATTGGAGGCTCGAAGTCTTGAAAGAGGCTTAGCATCATGCATCGGAGGCGTTGAGGTCTGTAACAGAATTAACATCATGCATCGGAGGCTCGAGGTCTTGAAAGAGGCTTAGCATCATGCATCGGAGGCATTGAGGTCTGTAAAGGGACAAGGCATTGTCCAACAGTGACATCGGATCAATCAAAGCTCTACGTAACATGGAGTTCCTTCAAACCAGTTCAGATTCTGCGGAATCAACTCGGAGTTAGGAGCTGTGTTATAGAGTAAAAGAAGATCCTTGTTGTCAGATATCAAGAAGCTTAGCACCGCACAGAAGGAGCGTTGAGGTTTCATTCTAGAAACTTAGCACCAAAAAGCGGAGGCGTGGAGGACTTCTTCGGATATCAAAGTGACGCAGCGGAAGCATCATGGACCCATAACCCACAGGTCCCAGGATCGGAGCATAGTTGTCGAAGTGAGAAGGTTGGAGGAGAAGACCCAAGGGTCTACTACAGCAGCACTTTCGAGGAGGCAGCAGATTTTTCCATATTCAGGACAGTATGGAAGCTTTTTGGGACAAAAAGCTTTTCTCAGTGGGGAGGTGTGATCAGGGGATCATTTCTGAAAGTTCCCTAAACATCTCTAAATGGTTTCAGTGTAGAAGATCATCTCGAGAGCTTTCCAATGACTGTGAGAACGCGACAAACGGACATCGGGAGCTCTAGATATGTTCGGTCAAATTTCGGTCAACGAGAAAGTCAACTCTGGTCAACTGGTCAATATTTGGACCAATCGCACTGTGACACGTGACTTGCCAACACTCGTGGAATTCGCTCGATTTTCCTATCGGGAGACGACAAGTGGACTACAGGATTATTTCTATTCCACATTGTATGGGTCGAAATAATATTATTTGGTAAGGCCACTTTCCAAAAGCCACATGTATATATTAATGTGTATACATTAATATTAACTCCTACACAGCCGCCAAACATATTTCCATGTGGTAAAGGCATGCATTGTCATGCGTGGAAGATTCCACGTGAGGAGAGGGAGGTGAAGCGTTGGTAGGGGGGGCGGTTATAAGCCCAACGTGGTCTTTGACCACTTCATGCGTGGAAAGGCTTAAATAAAGCCTAAGCTTTTATAACACCGATCCACATGGGATTTTAACCCATTTTAAAAATACAGCCGCTCCATATGGGATTAAATCCCCCTAAATATGCACGGGTAAGGCTAAGGTTAAAAATAGCCTTAGGAATATATTTTATCCCTCATTAAAATATTCAATTGGCTAAAATGGGAATATTTAATCCCATTAAAACGTGTAATCCTCCCACATAGGGATTTAATCCCATTTTTTTATGTACGGGTGAAGGCTAATATTAGCCTAAGGATGATATGCAATGCATATTTTTTGGGCCCTAAAAATGTATAAATAGGGAACCCATTTGTATTGTAAAGATGACACACATTACACACCGAAGCCACGGAGAAGCTCATTGCTAGAGCACGGAACAATGGACACCGGTGCAATGGAGACACCGATCCCAAGCTTATTATTTGTTAAGCTTATTTACGGGATGTGTCGACAAGTATTGTCTATTGGCCTATTATTTTAGGCAATATTAGATGGAATATTTGTGATTGGGAGTGAAATGTAAACTACCCAATAGGCCCATTGAGCCATACCAAGTACTTGCAAATCCTGGATTGTCGACTGGAGTGCTAGCTTCGCATTGTTTGCGTCGGGAAGGCCGATCACAGCCGAAGGAGATTGTACTCCAGGAAGGTGTAAGTCGGGTGCTATTTTTCACCCTTGTCGTCCGAAGGTCTGGTGTACTGATAGGCAAGTAAAATTCCATTAGGTTTTCTTGTGAAAGTACTATTGTAACTTACAAGTTTTGACTAATGGAATGGTTCAACCACGAACCCGGAGACGTAGGCAATTGCCGAACTCCGTAATCAATCTGTGTGCAATTGTCATTTTTTTCTTACATTATTTTAAATTGATTACTTAAAAGGAGTAAATTATCGGCAAATATTTATCGCCTACAAGGGTCCGAGATCAGGTAGTAATAATCTGATTATTTTCAGATCACTTATGCCTCCCTCACAACAAAACTATGTCTCTTATGCCTCCCTCACTCTTTTTCCTCCCTCTTTCTTATGGCTCCCACAATACATAAAATAATAAAATAGAACAAGGTGGGGCATCCAAAACCCACTCCCTCCTCAAACCCACCAAGAAGCTCTTATTCCTCGCAACATATTTCATCCCCATATCCAAATCTCAACGCAACCTAAGGTCAAATTACTACCCAACACTTCATGCAAGAACACAATTCCAAACAATCACATACACATAAGAAAACAAGGAGAAAAATAAGAGACCAAGATCCTACCTTGCCATGGTAAATCTCCTCTTCGAAAGCTAGTCCCAAAATTTTCAAACAAAAGCAATTTTCCAAGCACCTTCAACTCCCACAAGAAAGCATCCAAAAGAGAGCTCCAAAAAAAAGTGAGTACCCCTAAATACCTCTCAAAAATTTCAATAAATAGAAAAGAGGAGGAAGATGATGTGGATCCAAGTAGGATGCCACATCCTTTCTCCTCCACTCCACATCACCAAGTCAAACCCATACTCTAAGGCAATTAAATGGTTGGTTGAGAGGTATGAAAAACTTCTTACACACACCATTCCAACCCACACCCCTTAAGGACTAAAAATAAATACATGTAAGAAAGTGTAATAAAGACTTACAATTTGTCTTCCCAAAACACATAATAGGGTCTATTTTGATCCCCCAACCTATAGGTATGGTTGGTATAGTAATTTAAGAGGTGTGGGATAAGTTTAACTTTTCCCACAAGCCTCCAAAATTGGCCCTTAAGGCCAAATCCAAATTTCTAAGATGAGGTAGAGTGTGTCACATTCAAGGTCACATACACTCAACTTAAAACACATAAACCAAGGGCCATATAATCTAATAAATGAATTATTTTTCACATCCATAATTAGTTTAGTAACATGATTAATTTACTAATCTAGACACAAATTAATTAATTAATAAAAGGGAAATACATCACTTTAAAGTCACATACTAAAATTAAATAAAGGAAACAAAATAAAAGAACAACACACAAACCCCTTGGTCAAAATTGGAGATAATCCCCCCATGGGGACCCCCTAACAAAAAACAAGACACACACAACATAACACAAGTTTCCATGGTGACCATTATGGAATCCATTCGGTATTTCGATGTGGTTGGTCTCGAATCCCCCGTTGATTATTATGATATGTTTACCTGTAAAACATACAATACCTCTTTCAGCCTCGTGGCCACATAAAAAACATCCAAGATAAAATATGTAATATAAATCAACAATCATCCACATATAAATTAAATTAAATCATCGTCTAGACAAGAAATATTATTATTTCCGATTTCCAACAACATCTCGATTCTACATTTCATCAATATCAATAGGATCACAAGATTAGTTCAACTGCTAAGGCCTACTCAGTATGACGAAAAACATCGAATTTCAGAATATATAACCATGCTGAGAATCCATCATCATCAGTATAACATATCTCTAATAGTCCACACACATAATACTATAAGTTGAAATCCAACCATAGTCTAAGTTTCTCAATCATCAGACATCATGCTAAGTCAAAATGATACAATAATGTCCATACGTATAGCCAACAATATAAAAATCAAAAGTAATAGGTGTTGAAGGAATTGGGCACTACAGAGTGAGTCTATATTTCGAGTTTTAAGAGAGACATCTTGTGTTTGGATTAGGTCATTGGTGACCTAGGCTTGTTGGCCAACTTAGGTAAGATATGCTAAGGATATGGAGGGATTTGGAGTCTTTATTTCTTTTGGGGAACCATGATGTTGTCCCCCTTGTCCTTTGGGAAGAGTTAGATCAGGTTGTTTTTGTTAATCTATACAAGAATGTTTGGTGTGTTCTCTAGTAAATTGTAGTTGGACCTCTCTTGTTGCCTAGTTCTCCTAGCTCACTTGAGTGTTCCTATGGGTTATAATATTAAGTTTGTGAATGTTTTAGGATTCTTTGAGCTAGGGTAGGTTCAATTTTTTTTGTTTTGTTATTTATATAGATTGAATGGTATCTCTTGCGTTGATATGATGGTATGGGCAAACGTTTCCTATCAGCCAAAAAAAAAATGGAAATGTTGTCTAATTGATTGGGTTTTCTACATCAGGGTTAGTTGTTGTGTGTTATGATATTTGGGTATAAATTCAAGTTATAGAAACCTTGTGGCCAAGATTATGCTTAGTTTTACCATGAAATTTAATTGACTTCCTCCGAATTATATAAAGTGCTTCCAATAAATAATCTACATCCTTGTCAATGCTCTTGTTAAATATATGTGTTTTCCTAGTTGTTAAACCTCGTCTTGTGTGGTCCTAAAAATTTTAGACCTATGAATAGGTGTTACTTCTCATGCAAAATTGAAGGTTATGATTGGTAGTTGTTAACCTTGTCTAAAATAAAAAACATTCAAGTGTAATTCAACCTAAGAGGAAATCTTATCCTTGTTATCGTGTGTTGTATCCATATGTGTCTATGTGGACACCTTGTGTACATGAATTTTACTATTATTCTTGGACCTTAGTTGTCATTCATTGGGATTCCATTGAAAATTTCCTATTTAAATGATCTGTGTTGTATCTTGGTTAACCTCGTAGAGATTATTATGAAGGTTTGAATGCTAGGAATCTTGTTTGGAAGAGGTTTAGTATCTGTGAATTATAGTCTCCCTTCTCTACTTACAATAGTGTTGAACCAAACTGGATTTACGAGGGACACAATTTTCTTCGAAGTAAAGAAACCTCATGGAAGAAAAAACATCTATTTGTATGCTATGTTTTCCTACCTCTTTCTGTGACTTCCAGGAGGAATTCGAGTCTAAGGGGATAGAGATGTAATGCCCGCTCCTCTTGGACACTTATTTATTATGATTTTGTTTATTATTGATTAGAGACATGGACATTATTATTATATTATGCTTAACATATTGATAGCCAATATGGACATCTTGATTATTGATATGTTGTGACTCATATTGTGGATAGATATTTCAGTATTTGATAATGATCTAGAGATGTCACTTTTTTATAAACTGACATTTTGAATTCATGACGATGATGATTACATTTAGACGTTTGGACTGACCTTATGATCTTCTTGGTGTTATGACTTATCAAAATTGAGATGTTAAGTGAATGCAAATAATTAATAGAAACTCCTAACTTTGATGATGATGATATATCTATGTGTATGATGTTGATTGGATGATATGTATGGGTGTTTTATTTCTTGATTTATTTTATGCGGGCTTAAGGCCAAAGGGGTTTTGTTTGATTGGTTGCAGGAAATTATATCATAATAAACATGAAGGGGCTAGGAGACTTACAATGGAGGAATACTGAATATTTACAACAAGGTCACCTTGGCAACTTTGTTTCATGTGTATTGTTGTGTTGTTAGGAGGTTCCCATGGGGGGGTAACCTCATGTGTGACCAAGGGGTTTGAATGATTTTTTATTCCCTTTATTTTATTTATTTTGTTGTGTATGTGATTAATTATTGTGATGTAACTCTCACTTTATTATTACTTAAAGTAATGTGCTTTGTTTAGTCAGATAATCATGTGATTAAGTTAAATTGAGATGTGACAATGTGGGCATTTAATGTGGTAGATAGTCCTTGTTATCTTATTGAATTGATATGGATTTTTATTGATTTTAGAGTTGTGTACTTAACCTCACTTTTCAAATCTCAAATTTGGGATTTTGGATCCAATTTTGGAGGCTTGTGGGACAAGTTAGACTTGTACCATACCTCTTAAACTCACCTACCAACCATACCTATGATGTGAGGGGTTAATTTTAGCCCTCATTATGTGTTTTGGAAGGAAAAATAGATAATTAATTACACTTTGTTACAATTTTTTTTAATTATGTCCTTGGAGGTATGGACTAGTGGTTTGAGTGTTGAGGGGAAATTTTTCATATCCTCACTGTAACGCCCACAAGATTTACATGCATGAAACCCGAGACAAACATAGGTCATACTAGAAAAATTATGGAATAATTTTTTATTTTTATTACAAAACCCACACACAACTTTAGGTTAAAATTTATGGTCATCACTATCTCATTTTAAATTACATTAAATTAATATTATAAATTTGTGAATGAGGGTCCACAATCCCCTTAGATCCCCTTTAAATAAAATAATAAAATTTCTCATTACCATTTAATAAATTGATTATTCTAAAACAAGACTTAGGTTCCCCTACCTTTTGTTTTAGAACAATTAATTTCAACCTTTATTGAACTTTCTCTATTAAATTTCAAAGGTATTGTGGTCTAGTTATTTAAATAATAAGGTTTTACTACACCCACAAAGGGGTCAAGGCTTGCATCAAATAAAAAGTTTATAATAAAACATTTTGGTTAGAAAGGTAAAAGTAATCACCCCTACACCACTTAAGTGGCCCCAAATAAATCCTACCCATGCATTTTAAATTTGAAATTTATCTCACCCACTTTCCACCTACTTTTTATAGGGATGAATCTAATCCATTAGATGGATTAATTTAGAGCCCTTGGATTTAGGGATCCATCTAACCCTAAACTTGGTTATGAAAGGCTATTTTTCAATTCATTTGCCTTATTATTTCATTTCTTATTTTGCAGGTTTGTGGAGAAGGAGGTGGAAGCCATAGGAGACAAGCTCAAGCTCATGGAGGAATGAAAATGTTCTTTTGTTCAGGATTCAATTTATACCCTCATCTAGGGTTTTCAATTATTTTTATTATTTGTTTAACTTATTCCTTTTGTATTTACCCTATTGGGCATATGGGTACATAGGGGGTTCACTTAGTAAAATTATGGTATAGCACGTGCGTTCGAATGGTATTAAAGAATACCCTTAAATCTAGTTTTTACCTCTAAATATTCAATTGATAATACCCCCTCGAGTTATATTATTAGAATAAAAATACCCCTGATTTTTTTCATGTACCTTACTTACCCATTTTTCAATTACAATTTTATTTACCCCTTTTTATTTCAATCCTAATATATTAAACATAAAATATATCATATTTCTCACTCAATTTTTTTAATATGCATTTCCTCTCAAAAGATATTTTGAAGCCATCAAATACCTATTACAAATCACCTTATAAATGTTAAGCTTTAATTATTTATCAATAGTACTTCAAATAATTAAGATGGTGAAATAATATCACTTGCGTTGAAAAGCATACTCAATCCTAGTTTTCTACCATCTTATTATTTCTTGGTTAAGAATCTCTTAATTAAGATTTCATTAATAAAAAATATATTATAATTTACCTTTATGAACACTCTCCTTTGTAATTTTAATGTGTTTACTTTTAAAAACTATGGTTCAAATGTTTTAGTTTTATATTAAAATTAAACCTCCCTTTCTTTTAGCCCACCTCTCTAACCTACCCCCAATACCTAATTTAAAATATTAATAAATTAAACCCTTTCACCCCCTCATGTCTACCAGTATATTGACTTTAATTTTATTAATTTTCATTACCTCAATATGAACCCATGTGCTAGGATATTGCCTAGCTAATGAACCCCCCGTGTATGGGTATTTGCCCTATTTTAGTGAAATAGGTAAAATAATGTATATATACACTTGGGTAAAAGGATATATACATTTGTATATATACATATAAATATATATATATATATATATAATATATATATATATATAATTTTTTATTTGAAACTTCATTTTATTTTAACCCGAAATCAAGAGGGATATATATATATATATATAAAATTATATTTATTAGTATTAAGCATTTTTGAGTTACCATGGCCGCATATAGAAGGTCACACTGACCAAAAAAAGGTGACCGTGTAAGGGTTTGGGGTGGTGACCGGTTTAGAATAGTGCGCAGTTTAAACAAGGTTGAGTTTTAATATTTAGTGGGGGGAGGTTTCCGACCCAACCCCCCATCCTATAGTATATGTGGTGGGGGTGGGATCGGTGACCTCCCCCGTACCATTCCCTCCTATTACAAAATTCACAGGCCGCGACCTTCGCTTTAACAAAGTTTTTTTGTTTAAATTTTTTTAACTATTCTAATAACATTATATATATATATATATATATATATATATATATATAGTAATATTATTATTAATATCACCATTAATAATATTTTAATATGATTACTATTATCAAAACATAATAATATTAACTAATCTTAATATTTACTTAAATTTTCTTTGATAATTTGAAAATGAATTTATAAGATTTTAATTATTAATTCTATTTCCACCTATTTTTACATTATTTAATATTCGATTTATATATAAATTTATAATAACTTAATAATAAATTTATATAATCCAATAAAGCTATGGTCTAATTTGAAAACAAGCAATTTCTTTACTCTGCCAGATTTAAAGGATCAATCTATTTATTGACAAGGTAAATGACAAATAAGAATTTTAAGGCTTTTCCATGTACACATATAAAGGTAAAAATGAGAAACTTTAGGAACTTTCTTTCAACAATACAAAACAAAACAACTTATAGTTTAATTTACTACCATATGCCTTTCATGTAATACAATAGGAATAAATATTTCTTTCTTTTACAAAATACAAGTTTACAACCATTCCCACAAGTAATTTATAACAAGATTTCCCCATAGTTTTAAAATAAGAACAACACACCTATTAAAGACAATAAGTCAACTAAAATGAGAAAAAAGTTTTGTCCTTTTCAATCACATTTCAATGAACTTAATTCAATTTAACAATCTTAGAGTCCCTCATTCCAACAAGTAATGAAATAATTTTCAAAATTTTGCTTTTATTTACAATATCAACTAAGATAACATTTTGATAATAAAACAACTAAAAAATTCACTTTAAACAAATAAAAGTTTACAAGCCCTCCTTACACAATGGAGGAAACATGGTAAAATATAACAAGAGAGGTTTTGACTCTTTCTCCAAAAGATACAAAAAGGATTTCATCATTTAAGCTCCACCTTCTTCCAATATTAAACAAACAACCAAAAATGGGGGAGTAGGCAACACTCTCCACCCAACCAATACTCCAATGAGGAAGTGAAACCTACTTCCTCATTGCCCCTCGAGCCCCAATAATGAGACAATATGGAATATTCGACACCCATGGAAACAAAAGACAAGGCTTCCACATTTACTTTCAAGCAAAATTCACACAAGAAAATAACCACAAAACATTCATTTTTTTAAACACATAAACTTCCCAAAACATTGGCTCTAAAACAAGCCAAGTAGAGAAAGGAATATGGGGATACCCTTGTGCCTCCCAAGGGTTTGGATGCACACCTTAAAACCTCAAAATCTCAATCAACCCCAAAAATATCTTATGCCTCCCTACAAATAAAAATATCTCTTATGCCTCCCTCACTCTTATGCCTCCCTCTCTCTTATGTCTCCCAACAATGAACACAAATAAAAAGACTAGAACAAGGTGGGGCACCCAACCCACTACCTCCTAAATACCCAAAAGAAACTTTTATGCCTCCCAAAAAAATCATCCCCATTTCACTTTCTCATACAAATCCTAAGGACATTTCACTACCCAACAACATCATGCAATAAAACATTCATTCAACACATAAACACATAAGAAAGAGAATAAAACAAAATGGTGAATACCATACCTTGCCATAGAAATAATCCACTCCACAAGAAAGTTCCAAAATTCTCCAAGCTCAAGCAAATCCAAGCAATCTTCAACTCCAACAAGCACTCCAAAAAGAAAACATTCCAAAATGAGAGACAAAACAAAACAAGTAACCCCCAAAACATAACAAAAATTCTATTAAATAAAAAATAGGGAGAGGAAGATGATGTGGCTCCTGAAAAGAGTTTGTGACAATCGAATCGGAAATGAGGCACCACGAAGTAGTTGCACTCCAACGGAATCGTGAAAGCTCCAGCGATAGCAAGGAAAAAATTGATCAGTAATGGAAGAACTTGCTTAACAAAAACAAAGCTTGCATAGAGGAAAGACAGCGGAGTGTCTTGGCATGCTCATAAATGAATAGAAAAGGGGTACATATAGGGTGCTGAGTAACCCTAGTGCATGACACATATGAAACCCTAAACCTAACCCTAAACCTAACCCATGTGAGATGTCCCTCCAACATGAGAGGAGGACACATAAGATAACTCACACTAACACCCCCCCTTCATCGAAGCTGGGGTAGCGGCTGTGATGAATCAAACGGAAGAGGAAGACACTCCTAAAAAACTAAGAAAGATGTGTCAATGGGGCCCGGCAACTAAAGGCCTGATAAGGTGCCCATATACAAACACAATCTTCTTAGAAGAAGAAGAAGAAAAGAAGGACTAAATAGCCCTAAGAAGATGGGCAGCTGTAGAAGACCTCACCCCAAGAAGAGACCGTAAGTGAAGAAACTTCATCTCAGTGAAAGGCTTGGTGAATAAGTCTGCAATCTGATCAGCTGTCTGAATGTACTGAATGTCGATGATACCATCATAAATAAGCTCTCGTATGAAGTGCATATGGATCTCAATGTGCTTCGTCCGCTGATGCTGAACTGAATTTATGCAAATAGAGATAGTGCTCATGTTATCACAGTAGATAATGGTAGGCCACCAAAAGTGGATGCCAAACTCTGTCAGAATACCCTGTAGCCAAATAGCTTCTGTGGCAGCGTTGACTACTCCTCTGTATTCTACCTCTGTAGATGATATTGCAATTGCATTTTGCTTCTTGCTAGACCAACTAATAGGACCCGAACCAAGAGAGAAACTGTAGCCAAAATTAGATTTCCGATGATCTAAGTCACCGGCCCAATCAGAATTTGTGAACCCAATCAAGTCAATATCAACCCCTCCATGATAGTGTATGCCATCAGCATAAGTGCCAAGAACATAATGAAGGATCCATTTAACTGCTTTCCAATGCAACTCATTTGGCTCCTGCATGAATCTGGACACGATCCCAACAGCATATGATAAATCCGGTCGAGTGTGAGTCAAGTAGATCAAGCTCCTAACTAACTGTCGGTAAAGAGTACCATCAACCAAGGGAGTAGAGCAATCTGAAACCAACTTAACCCCGGAAAGAAAAGGAGTAGGAGAAGACTTACAATCAGACATCTGAAACTGAGCTATCAAATCAAGAGCATACTTAGGTTGCGAAATCAAGATTCCCGAGTCAGATTGTGAAATCTGGATCCCAAGGAAGTAATGAAGCAGACCTAAGTCAGTCATGGAAAACTTTTTGGCTAAGGCGATCTTCACAGAATCAATAATAGAGGAAGAGTTGCCTGTGATCAACAAGTCATCAACATATAGAACAAGAATGAGTATGGAGTCATCTTTCCGTAGAATATAAACATTTGGATCAGAGTGACACCTAGTAAACCCTGATGTAAGTAAGAAGGAGTCCATCTTGGCATACCAAGCCCGAGGGGCTTGTTTAAGGCCATAAAGAGACTTCTTTAACTTACAAATGAGGGAGGAATCTTGGACATAACCCGGAGGTTGTTCCATATAGATCTCTTCCTCTAGGTCACCATGAAGGAAGGCACTCTTAACATCCATTTGATGGACTTTCCATCTGTTTATTGCGGCAATGGCTAGGGTCAGTCGAATAGAAGTCATCTTCGCAACTGGAGCAAAATTTTCTGTATAATCAACCCCAGCTATCTGGGAGAAACCCTTATCTACTAATCGCACTTTAAACTTTTCGACGTCTCCATCTACTCCATACTTTTTCCAGAACACCCAGTTACATCGAACGATTTTTCTTCCTTTTGGAAGAGTGGTGAGATCCCAAGTATCGTTCTTCATGAGAGAGGAATACTTCTCATCCATGGCAGAATCCCACTCAGGAATACCTGAAGCCTCTCAGAAAGTCTGTGGATCAGAAGCAGAGGTGAAGAAAGAGTGGGTTCTAATGAAATCTGAGCGAGTACGTCTCATATCCGAAGTATCTCCAACTAAATCTCCAGCACTTTGCAAAGTTTTCCTAGCCCAAAGGGGACCAGGAGGATCAAGCTTAGAGTCAGAAGATTCTTCACTTGAGTGAGAAGGGACATAGTCCTCGTCATCACTACTGTCAGAATCAGAAGACTCA
The DNA here is from genome assembly GCA_019776745.2 of Taxus chinensis. Lineage (NCBI taxonomy): Eukaryota > Viridiplantae > Streptophyta > Pinopsida > Cupressales > Taxaceae > Taxus > Taxus chinensis. Next base: position 248,772,402 of record CM034148.1, on the reverse strand, counting down.
AAGGTCTGATGGTTGGGAGGGTCCACAAGAGGAGAACGCTCAACAATATCATCATCTGATGAGTCAGAGTCCGAATCAGCGAGCTGAAGAACCTCAATAGGTGGAGAAGTAGAAGTCGAAGAGGACTCATCGAACTTAACACTTCTCTCAATATATAGCTCATGAGAAGTAGGATTCATCAATCGATATCCCTTCACGCCATCAGGATACCCTACAAAGATACAAGGTTTGGATTGTGGTTCCAAGGCCTTGCATTTATTCTTGGGAATCCGAGCCATAGCCTTGAATCCAAAGACTCGAAAGTGCTTAACATCAGGCTTGCATCCAAACCAGGCTTCAAAGGGTGTCATCCCTCTTACTGCCTTGTGTGGAACATGGTTCTGAATGTAATTTACACAATTCACCGCTTCGGCCCAATACTGCGGAGGAAGAGACTTCAAGTGAATCATACAAGTGGCCATCTCCTTAAGACTACGGTTCTTTCTTTCTGCCACTCCATTCTATGAAGGGCTATAAGCAAATGTATGATGCAGAGAGATCCCTTTAGAAGTACAGAAATCCATGAACCTATTATTTACATATTCACCTCCATTGTTAGTTCGGAGAACCTTGATAGACTGTTCTACCTGTTTCTTAGCAAGAGCCTTAAAGTCCTGAAAATGTTCAAAGACTTCATACTTAAGCTTAAGAAAATATACCCAAGTATATCGCGAATAGTCATCAATGAAGGTTAGCACATAAAGAGCTCTAGTAAAAGAAGGAGAAGGAAATGGACCAGAAACATCGCTGTGAACAAGATCCAAGGCACGAGTGGCTCTCCAGGCTTTTCGTTTATCAAAGTTCTTTTCAGGATGCTTTCCAAGGGTACAACCCTCACAAAGACCCTTAGAAAACTTGACGCGCGGTAACCCGTTGACCATTTCGTTTTGACTCAATTGTTTAAGGAAGTGATAGTTTAGATGTCCAAAACACTCATGCCATAGCTTACTAACCTCATTTGCATGAGTGAGCAAGGCAGTGGACATAGAATCAGAAGTAAAGTGGGAGAAGGTGTACAATCGTGAACGGTGATCTGCCTTTCCCTCAGCCACTGTAGTGTCATTGTTAAGCTCACGAATAATCACCGAGTTAGGACCAAATTCCACTCGCATTCCTTCACCAAGGTGAGTAATTTGGTAAACTGATAGGAGATTGGTAGAGAGATCAGGAACACTCAACACTTGGTTAGATGTTCCCCCATCCATCTCTACCGATCCACTACCAGAAACCGACACTGTCGTGTCATTACCCATTGTGATTTGGGACATTCCACAAGGTTTGATGTTGGAAAACTCAACATGTGAAGAACCCATGTGGTGCAAGGCACCGGAATCTATAATCCATGTCGATGAAGGAGCAACTTTGGCTACAAGGGCCTTTCCTTTCTTCTTGTCATTTCTAGCACTTTTTGCAGCAGAAGACTCGGCCTTCGGAGCATTTTGTTTTATTGATTCAGGAACACTTATTTTATTTTTCTCAAGTAAATGAGATAAGTGATCAATCTATTTCTTAAAGTAGTGTTGCTCATTGTGACCAGTCTTCTTGCAATAGGAACACAAATACTTGCTTTTCTGCGCTCTAGGCTCAGAAGTTGAAGTGTTTGTGTCATTTTTAAGTTTGATCTTGGTTTCTTTCTTAGGTTGATCCTTAGTTTCTTTATTCTTTTCAGTCTTCTTTCCCTTGCTAGTACTTGCTACAAGGGCATGTGACTTGGAATTGAGAGACCCCATTTGAATGAGTTTGTCCTGTTCTCGAATGAGTTGGGACGAAAAACAGTCAAAGGAGGGCATTGCCCAAGTATCGCCCAAAGAAACTTTTGTAGCGTAGAAAGTTGACACGAAGACAAAATATTCGGGACCTAGCTTAGAGAGAATCGACAAGATCAGTTGAGAATCTTTCTTTTCTACTTGACATCCTTTTAACAATAATCTAATGTGGACAAACTTCGAGAAGAAGGCTTGTAGGTTTTCAAAGTCACTAGGATTTAACCCTAGTAGTTCGTTTTCCAACTCATTCGCTCTCATGTCATCTAGTTGTCCAAACATCGCATCCAATGTTTTCCACGTAGATGTAGGTGTTTTAGACGCCTCAATGTGGAAGAGAAATTCAAGAGAAATAGACATGTAGAGAAGACCTAAAGCTTCATCACTACGGTTTAACCACTTAGATTTTTCAGGTTCGTCGTCTGGTTCAGTCTCAGTTCTCCCATGGTGATGCAGGAATAACCCTTTACCCCTTAGTTTCATAATTATTTTCGATCTCCATTCGAAAAATTTGAATGACGTAAGAAAAGGAATTGAAAGTGCATCCATAGAGAGAGAGAGAGAAATGCAGAAAAGAAACATAACCACCCAGGAAAATAACAACCCCCTCTGCTTTCAGGCACTTTATAGTTGAGTGCGTTGATTAAAATCGGGTCCGTGCATGCGGTTTGAAACACTTGGTAACTCGTCTTGCAATTAGCGTAATAACGCAGCAAGAGGGGAGACCACAACAGTGTTTCATGGAGCGCAACAAAAGAGGAACACCGTAAACAAACACAAGCAAAAAAATAGAAAGGAGGCGAAAGCCAACCCTGGTGGTGAGAAAAAGCATCTCACGTCACACGAAAGAACCTCTTTGTCATAAAACTGTGGTGGATGCACTCACAAGTCCACGAAAAAAAGAATTGAACAAAGCTCAAAAGAATGAGCTAAATTAAGCAAAACAAAGACACCCCCCAGAATGCGGCACTTTATAAAATTAGTGCATTTACAAAGCTAATGATCCCATCATCTAGAGTGTGAAAAAAAATGCAACTTTGACTAAAGAAGTGCTCAAAACCGAGCAACGAGTCAAAAGTTATAGCAAAAACCAATTCCCGCAATTTGATGAGAAAAAGCCAATAAGCCTGCAAACGGATTAAAAAAGTGTCTGAAATGCATGCAAAGGGTGTCGTATGTATGCTCGTTGGAAATGGAATGGAATTTTAGATAGGGTTTTTTTTTATTGCGAGGGGGAATTAGCCACCTGCCAATACCGGACCTCACCCTTCGTCTTCGACACTCGACGGAAGGTTAAAAATACACAAAGCCAATAGACCAAATTACAGTGCCAAAGAAATTTAGTGTGTAGATAATGTGAAATTAATAAAAGATAGATTTAATTAACTTAAATCTAATTAATTTAAGGAAATAATTAAGATCTAAAAAAGATAAGAAAAAGATTTAGAATTTAATTTAGATCTTTTAAATATTTGAAGAAACTTCTAATGAAAAAAACAAATTTCAAATTTGATTTTAGAAACTTAACATATATTAAAAAAACAAGGTGAAGTTTAGAAAACTTTAAAAAACTTACTAAAAAAGTTGATTTGTGTTTAAAAAAAACATGAAAAAAACAAGGTCGTTTTTGTTAAAAAAGCAAGGATTTTTGAGATAAAAAAAGAAGGAACTTACCAACCGACTGTACCACAAAAAACACTGAAAAACGTGCCTTCTTGGAGAGCATTCGGTTGTAGCGAATGAAGTTGCAAGTTACAGGCAGGCCGCACCAAAAAAGGCCATGTTTTAGCTTTAATTTACCAAAAAACTTTGAGAAAAAACTGTTTCCATGTCTGACCAGGCTGCACAGGAGAGATAAGATGCACAGCCGCATAGGAGAAGCAAAAAAAACGCAGAGAAATGTTGCCTGGCCGCGTCAAGAGAGTGTACAGGCTGTTTTTGCTTCTGCCAGGCCGTTTTTGTTTTAGCAGGCCCAAAAAAAACGTGGCAAATGATTTTTTTACAACCCTGTGAAGCAAAAAAACGAGGCAAATGATTTTTAGAGCCCTGTGAAGCAAAAAAAAGTGGTAGATGATTAAAAAACGCCTGTGTAATAAAAAAAACGTGGCTAATGATGAAAAAAACCTGTGCTATAAAAAAAATGCCTTGGAGAGTCCAAAAAATGCCTAAGAAACCACGTTTTAGCTTGCCCACACCAAAAAACATGGCAAATTTGATTAAAAACGCCTGGGAAGCAAAAAAAACACCAGAGGGATAGCAGTTCATTGAGTAGCAACCACGACTGAAGAACTCAAGGATCCTGCAACCACAGAAAACATGCACAAGAAAAAAAACACAAAAACTTTCCGAGAAAGCTTGTTAGAGATATTAGCAAGATAAATTTCCAAAAAATGGTGATCAAAAGACTTGCATGCAGAGTAAAATAACGAAACCAAGTAAGAGTAATAGCAACAAAAAATAAATCGAGTGCACGTTTACCCGATCTCAGCTCTGATACCATGAAAAGAGTTTGCGAGAATCGAATCGGAAACGAGGCACCACGAAGTAGTTGCACTCCAACGGAATCATGAAAGCTCTAGCGATAGCAAGGAAAAAATTGATCAGTAATGGAAGAACTTGCTTAACAGAAACAAATCTTGCATAGAGGAAAGACAGCGGAGTGTCTTGGCATGCTCATAAATGAATAGAAAAGTTGTACTTATAGGGTGCTGAGTAACCCTAGTGCATGACACATATGAAACCCTAAACCTAACCCATGTGAGATGACCCTCCAACATGAGAGGAGGACACATAAGATAACTCACACTAACAGCTCCATGTAGGATGCCACATCATTTCTTCTCCATCCCACATCACCAAGGTCAAATCCAAACCCCAAAGCATAATAATTTGGTGGTTGGGGAAATGACCACCCTTTTACACACTCAACCCAACCGACACCCCTTAAGGTCAAAAGTAAATACCCATGTAAGAAATGTGCAATTAATTTCCCTTTTCCTTCATTAAAACACAAAATAGGACCTAAAATATGTCCCTCGCATCATAGGCTAGGTGCGTGAGTGTATTTAAGAGGTGTGGGACAAGCTTAGCTTGTCACACAAGTCTCCAAAATAGCCTAGAAGGTCAAAATCTGAATTTCACAAAGAATATTGAATACACACTACCCCAAAACAAATTAAATTCATTCCAAGCCAACACACATTAAGGCTACCAACTCACATTTATTTCCCCCCTTTTGTCACATCCTAATTAGAAGTAGATAAAAAATTTTAATATAACTTAAGAGGGGTGCTAAACACAATTAAAAAAAGTGAATCCACATGTAAATAAAAATACAATAACCCACAATTAAATAAAATCAACAAGAAAAAATTACAAACATTCTCAAGGTCACTTTTGAGGTCACCCCTAATGGGGACTGTTATCTCTCGAAAGTGCACCCTATAGAGAGATGGTTGCAGCTTTTCTAATGCTTGCAAAATTTGATCTCTCTCTTTAGTAGATACAATGAAAACACCTCAAGTCTGTGGGTATACCTATTTTGAAGCGAGTCTATGGTATCAAGGCCGGTTCTTTGTTGATGTATCCTAAATTGATTATGGGGTTTAAGAGTCAAAGATGACTATAAAGTAATTAAAACTAAGGTGATACACCAAAATTGTATGAGGACTTTGATTGAGTATATGCAAAATTGATATGTGAAAGATTCTTGATGCACGAGCCAACTGTTTTCTACAGAATTTAAGGGCAAACACTTTTTTGTACTTAGGGAAAAATATCACAACAACACTGATAAGTTAATAGGCACATTAAAATTATGTAGAAAATACTGAATTTGTAGCAGGGTAAGATGATTGATCAGGGAATTTGCATTCACAAGAACTAATAGAAACATAAACAAGATTGTAAATAATTGGTAGGCAGAAATTATTCACACTCAGAAGGAAAAATTGACAAAAATTGCTTCAGTACTCCTATATCCAAAAATTCCTCCAGTAGTTCCCTATATCCAAAAAGTCCTCCAGTAGTTCCCTATATCCAAAAATTCCTCCAATAGTTCCCCTTGTGCTTTGCAAAGGCACACAATATATAGTCTATTCAATAAAAGATTTTGCAAAGAGCTATGGATATGGTGTAAAACCCCAAAGCTTTGTGCAAAAGACCCTCAATGGACCATATGATTAGAAATGAGCAAGGAATCCTATTTGCATGTATTAAAACTTGAAATAAGCAAGAAATCTAACAAATAGAATTAACCTCTATTCTTGAAAGCTTAATAAAATATGCCTACTAAAGACTTAAGCAATCAGTTTTGTTGTTTACTCCATGAGGGTGAATGAATCTCACTAAATGAATACATGGCCAAGTTTAGCTATTTCATTACTCTAACATGGGTGCAAGATGAAGCTATTTTAGTGGTGAATGACCAAGATCAAATGCCTTATTAGCTTGGATAATGCAAATGATCTCTTAAGCTTTCTTAGGCTTATTTTGGCTTTAGCTTATGTAAAGTTGTGTCTTTGAATGAGTAGGCTTAGCCTTGTATTTATAGTTTTTGGTTTGGAAGAATTTGGAATTTGGGTGCATGTGGGACTAAATCTCAAAAAGCACTTTAGGATTAGATTAGGATAAACATGCTTTAGGCTTAGTTAAGCTTGGTTTAGGCTAGTTAACTAGGGTTTAAGCTAGTTAAACTTGATTATCAAGTGATTAGAGACTCATTGAGAGTTGGGAGGGGTATAGATAACCAATTGTGACTAATAGATAGCTTACGAAGCCAATAGAAGTGGTTTAGAGAGAACTAGGGAGGTTCTAAATGGTTGAAAGGAGGAATGTTTAGCTGATAAGAGAGATATTAGTCAAATAAGTTGATTATAGGAGGAATACGACTGAGAAGGTGTTGTAAATAGGTATTTGAGAATGGAGCGAAGAAGGGTTGATTAATGAAGTGTCATTAATTGACTGGATCAGATGAAATGCCAAGTGTAAGCATATTTTAGGTGTCTACATTTGCCCCTCTTTGAGGTGGCTTAAGCGATGTCACTTCAAAGAAAGTAGAAAATCATAGACAAGTAGAAAATTTTGAAGGGATAGAAGAAAAATGAGTAGAATGGAGGATTCCCCCTCGATTGTCGATGGGGTGATAAAAGAACTCGATCAAAAATAAAAAAGATGATAGAAAGAGAACATAAGAAAGAATAGTGTGAAGAAGAAGAAAAGGGATATATAAGAAAAATGAGTATGAGGAAAAGGGAATGAGCTAACATCCATCCAGTGCCTTTTAAACAACTTTATTTTCACCATATTGCTAGAGATCTTCATCAATGGTCCTTATTAAAAAGAATGAAAAAAAGTGTAGTATGACATGAAAAGCCATATACGAACAAATGTCCATTGCTAAAAACACTAACTCCATGCAACATACAAAATGCAATGCAATACGAGAAAGTAAAAGATGCCTAACTCCATGCAACATACATAATGCAATGCAATACGAGAAAGTAAACAAGCTAAACTAATAGAGAAACAAGATGCAATATTTTTACTATCAAGCTTCAATTCTAACCTATGTGAATTAACAACAAGGGTTGTTGATGGTGCCCCAAGCAAGGATACATGCAAGGGGAATAATGTATGACACTTTAGTTCTATGAAAAAACAACGTGCACTATGAAACAGTACAAGGCAATGTGTTATGCCCTAGAGTACAGACGAAGTAAGCAGCCTAGCTTTTTTCGATGGAGGTAGATCAATATGATCTGCGAGTCATGCACATGAACAAGTGAGAATCAAAGAGTGATGTTTTGTAGGATGATTTTCAATTTTTAGAAGTTTTCTTAAACATATTTGAATGTTTTGATTTTTCTAACATATTTGAACGTTTTTTATTTTTGAAAGTTTTTTGAAGCTATATACAGGAAGACGGGGAAATTTGGATGACCCCAGTGCTAGATGGGATGTACAAGGTCATAAGGCCACGTGCGTACGAGAAAGGTGAAGATGAAAAAATGCCCCAATGATTAGGTGGGAGTATTCAAAGGTAAACTCTTCACCGATGGAAGTGGGACCCAAGGCCAGTATGGATAGGTTCGACATGATGATGAACGTAAATAGATGAATTGCTAGGAAGAAACAAGGATGCCCCAGTGTAAGTTGGCCTAAAATCACATGATAGAAAGGAAGGAGAAGATTGTATTTTTTGAAAGGGGACAAAGGTGTCCAAAAACATGGCAAAAAAGTAATCTTATACACATGGATGTTCTGAATGAAGTGTAAGAATGATGTGAATGATATGAATGTAGCTTAGAAGCCTCACGATGAAGAAGTGATTAGCCAAAGGCACAAATCGTGAGATGAGATAAGGACTAAAGTAAGAGTATGAGACAAGGTCCAAAAAAGACACTTGGTAACATACTAATCCTTTCTACTCATAGAGATCCAGTGTGTGTACGTGGAATTTAATTACCTCTTGAAGTGAATATTTAATAGACAACAAGTGAGGACACCCTAGCCAATGTGTAAGAACGGTTGATTTTGATAGGTGATTTTTGAACTAAGGGTGGAAGGATAGCCGTACATTGCTCTGCTACCAGCCAGGCATCCATAGCCCCGACGAAGATGCATTTGATTCTAATCACAACATTGCTCTACTTCCAGTCAGGCATCCATATCCCCGATAGAGATTATTGGAAATACCCCAAGAGAGAGTTATATATCAATTTTACTTTTGCTTTTAGCTTTTAGCTTTTGAGCTTTTGATTGATTTTGATTCTTTTGCTTTCTGAAAACTTATTTCAGCTCTCTTGTTTTACAAGGGGTTAAGAACCACTAATGGCTTGATGGAAGGAAATGAAAGTGATTATGATGATGACATTGGCTAGTGCCAAAAAATATGTCCAAAAGTTCTTCGCAACAAGTTTATTAGATGTTGAATGTGATAGGATCTCTAAGAGGCTATTCGTTCTTTAATTTACCAAGGTGATAAAAGACCAGGGTCAAATGGATACCATAGAGATAAATGTCACAAAAATGTATGGATGAAAATGGATATGGATATAAATGATACAAGGGAAAATGCTAACCAAAATATCACCAAAGGGATGAAAATGGTAGGAAGACTTGCAGAAGAATAACAAGGAAGGGAAGAAAGAAACATCCATGTGTTTGCAAATACCGGATTGCAATGTTTGATCTTTGTACCTTTGATTTTTCTTGTGTTTTCTCAATTTTTTGTATTTTTGTATTTTATATTTTTAATAGTTTTTGGAAAGTTGGGACGAACAAAGTCACTCTGCGTGGTAAGATCCAACAACGATGTCTACGACTTCCTTGATAAGGGAAACTATGCGCATTTGTTATCAAGAGTTATATTATCCCTGATCTCAATGATAGAGGTGAGCTTGTACTCAACACACGATTATGATTTATCCTGAAACATGGATTTTGTATGCAGGAGCTTGAGTTCCCTATCCATAGGTTTATGCACTTTACGCAAAACTTGATGGTTGTGTTGATGTATTATTTTGAATCGCGCTTGATTTACAATTTTGAGATTGTTCGAGTTTTTGAGGGATTTCAAGCTCTTGGAAGTTTTGAAATGAGCTTGATAATGAACATGTTTGGATTTCTTATAAGCTGATGTGTGACTTTTCTGATCCCGAGAAGGAGAAGAAAGAGAACGTTGACATTTAGAACTGATGTGAGAAATGATCGTGGGCTAGCCACAACCATTGATAGAAGAAATATGTGATGGATGAAAAGTATAAACTCCAAGAATTAAAGAGGATGGGCTATGAGGAGGTGAGCCACTAATAAAAGATGACGAAAGGCTATGAGGACATGGCCCAAGCATAAAATAATATGACGAAGGGCTACCAGGGCATGGCCCAAGTATAGATGAGGAGGGACTACTCAGAGGCATACCATAGATAGAAGAGGATGAAGGGCTACTAGGATGTGGCCCAAGAATAGAGGGTAATGGGCTACCAAGAGGTGACCCACAAGTAGAAAATGGAGGGCTCCTAGGATGTGGCCCCAGGATAGAAGAAGATGATGGGCTACTCAGTGGTGACCCAAGGAGAGATTTTGATTGAGGAATGGTGATAGATAATGAATGATTTGGTAATGAGAAGATAGGACATGGCTCAATGCTAGACCCTGACATCTCATCATGCTTAGAAGAAGGTGAAGATGGAATAGAAGAAGAATCAAGTTCCATGACCTTAGGCTTTTCCTCTATGTTTTGTCGAAAGGGATCTATTTCTTCTCCCCAATACGCGAGTGTATAGAGTTCTAGAAAGAATCCTTGTTTGCAATCCTCTAGAGGGATATCATCATGTAGTTTTATTGTTCCTTCAGTATGAGAGAAATCAATCAGTAGAGGTTGTTGTTATTTTTCCATAGAAGGTTGAATAGAAGAAACATGTCCAATAAGCGGGGAAGATTGATTGATAGAAGAAGATGACTTAAGAGAGGAAGTAGGGTTGGTGGCAAACGTCTCATGAATGGACGATTTGGATTTGGACCTATGTCATTTTTCTAGAAGACGATGTAATGTAGGTTTGAAAGTAGGATCGCATAGCCATTCGTTAAGTTATGACGTAGGAGTCGAATTAGATGATTGACTAGAGGTAACCCAAGTTGTGGAACTCTTCGACAGAGGAAGAGGTCATTGAGATGACTGATGAAGGAGGTCCTGCGAAGAAAGGGAGGATTGTGACTCAAGAACTGAATTAGATTTTAGATTGATGGAACTTGGAGTCACACGAGTCTTCAAAGGAGGAAGAAATCATTGAGGTGATTGGGAATGAAGTTCCTGCAAAGGAAGGGAGGACTATGATTTAAGATTTGATCTAAGGGTATTTGAAAAATAGTTGGGATCCAAGTCTTCAGAAGAAGAGTGGGAGTCCGAATGGTCGTTTGGGTTTGAATCAGAAGAAGAAGAGTGGGTGGAACCTGAATAATAATTTGGATCAGAAGCATCCAAACCATACCACCAACTATGAGCTGAAGGTGGGGAACAGGGTACCCGAATGGGCCCTCTAGCATGAAGAACCAAACGAGGTTTAGTTGTAATGGGAATCTTTTGATGTGAATACCTAAACCTAGGTTTCATATTGTTGTAAATGTGAGAAACCACGTGATAGTCAGTCATTGTTGGCATCGTTTAAGTGTGAATGCCTAGACCTAGATAGTGTGATGGACCTCCTTCAAAGGGAAGGAAGTCACATGTCAATTTGGGTAGCATAATGACAACCAACTAGACATTTTTTAAGTATGGAGATGCGTGTTTAATTTTATGGATAAGGTCTAAGGAAAATAGACATTCTGATGATGCAATCTCGATGAGATCAAAATGGATTGTCCTAGAAAATAAGTTTTTTGGATGAATAATCATAAGGAAAAATCATTCAAGTGTGAAACACAAAGCCAATAAACAAGGAAATACACCCTATGAAAAATGTATGTGCAAAATGATAGTTTGATGCAAAGATGATCAACACAATGTCAATATTTACGTCAAGCTCAAAATGAACAAGGCATGAATTTTAACAAAGGGTAGATGTGACTCCCAATCAAAGGATACCATGAAAATTTTAAAAACCAACAAGGCCAAAATGTTTAAAGGGCGAGGTTTACAAATGTAAGCCACATAACCACACCAATTGGACATGTTAATCAAGCTTCATGGAGAAGCGAGATATTAGTGCCAAAGTGTTATTGAAACAACACAAACACAGTAAGCGACACCTTTCAAGATTTGGGAAAATGTTTGAAGAAAAACTAAGTCAAATTAGATTGAGGATGTGTTAAAATGTGCGCAACGTAACGCCACAATGTGGATACTTAGATCACGTTTATGAAAAACATGACATAAGTATCTTAATTGTGTCAAGACAATGCAAACAAGATAACACGTCAAAGGGAGATCAAATGATGAATCAATCCAAACTATGATGATGATCTTGAAATCAAGATCAAGTGGCCATCAAATTTATAAGGAAGCATCCACACACTTTAGACATTTAACAACTTAGCCAAAAACATGGATGAGCATAAATGGACAAAAAAGTAGCGAACACTATCTATGACAACACTCTTGAAAGATGCCTTCCATTGCCCCAAATGGGTAACAAGAATGCAAAGGTGCAGATCAAAATATGAACTAAGCATTACTTGGGTAGAGTTTCACCTCATCCGAAGGTGAGAAAGAAGCTAAGCTAAGTGAAACGTCATCCAATTTCCATGATGAAAGACACTTAGATCCAACTTAAGTGGATTCTTTGCCTTGTTCGAAAACAAGGTTTTGAATCCAAACAAGTTATCACTTCGTGATGTCCAAGACGTGACAAAGGACTAGTAAAGTGGGCCTCAAGACAAAATGGCCTCCTTAATAAAATCTCTCTCAACTAGGTGTTGTAAAGCTGTCTAAGAGCGGGCACGATTTACCCAAAAAGTTACAATGAATAATTTGGGAGTATCTTGGCTTTTCCCCCTTAAAGTATAGTGGGCACTAATTGCATCCATAGTGTACTCTTGCCAAGGTAACGATATAGACAACTTTGTAACTCTAACTCACAAGGAAAACTAGTCATATGGGTAAGCGAGGCGCTTCCTGTTTCATCCATGAGGTTACACAGCGGTGGAATACTTTAGGGTTATTGAAACCACCCCCATTGTTGTAGCTTAAGGCGTTATGCCAAAGGGGTTATGTTCTAGTTGAGCGGAAAGAGTTTATGTGCTAAATGTGTTCAATGAAAGATTTTGCAAAGAGCTATGGATATGGAGTCAAACTCCAAATCTTTGTGCAAAATACCCTCAATGTACCATATGATAAGAAATGAGCAAGGAATCCTATTTTCATGTATTAAAACTTGAAATAAGCGAGAAATCTAACAAATAACATTAACCTCTATTCTTGAAAGCTTAATAAATATGCCTACTAAAGACTTAAGCAATCATTTTTGTTGTTTACTCCATGAGGGTGAATGAATCTCACTAAATGGCTACATGGCCAAGTTTAGCTATTTCATTACTAACCTAACATGGGTGCAAGATGAAGCTATTTTAATGGTGGATGACCCAAGATCAAATGCCTTATTAGCTTGGCTAATGCAAAAGAGCTCTTAAGATTTCTTAGGCTTGTTTTTTCTTTAGCTTATGTAAAGTAGCGTCTTTGAATGGGTAGGCTTTGCCTTGTATTTATAGTTTTTGGTTTGGAATAATTTAGAATTTGGGTGCATGTGCGACTAAATCTCAAAAGGCACTTTAGGATTATATTAGGATAAACATGATTTAGGCTTAGTTAATCTTGGTTTAGGCTAGTTAACTAGGGTTTAAGCTAGTTAAACTTGATTATCAAGTGATTAGAGACCCATTGAGATTTGGGAGGGGTATGGATAACCAATTGTGACTAATAGATAGCTTACGAAGCCAATAGAAGTGGTCTAGAGAGAACTAGGGAGGTTCTAAATGGTTGAAAGGAGGAATTTTTAGTTAATAAGAGAGATATTAATTAGACAAGTTGATTATAGGAGGAATACGACTGAGAAGGTGTCATAAATCAGCATCCGAGAATGGAGCGAAGAAGGGTTGATTAACGAAGTGTCGTTAATTAACTGGATAAGATGAAATGCTAAGTGTAAGAAGATTTTTGATGTCTACATATAGCAAAAATAAAATTCACCCTCTTCCTAAAAATATCCTAAGGCTTGTACTCACCCATGCATTCTATTTTTATCCTTTATTTAATAATAGATAAAGAAATAAAAATAGAGCATGCAATTACAAATAGGCATTATTAGCCTTAATTACAATACAATCAAACTGAAGTTGGTTCTATTTTTAAGAAGAGAAGGATGAATAATTTGCTAAAAATAAGATTTCTTGCTAGGCAAGTCTCTCTCCATGAGCATGTAACTCTTTCTTCTTCTCTATTATGTCATGTTGTGAAGGCATGCAAAAATACTCCCGTGTATTGAGCAAAAATTACATTAATTGCAATACTTTGCAAAATAATTCATCTTAATATCCATTTGGTGGGGACCACCCTTGTCTCTGATGTTGACATCTCCTTCAAAATAGGTCACATGAGTGACACTCTCCAAATTAATTATAAATCCTTGAAGTGGGGACCACCTTCACACTACCATTCTTGGCCACCTTTATACTCAGCCACCTTTGTAACGAGTACTATAGTATATAGTTGCTGATCCCATAGTTGTTGGCCTTGGCATATTTCAAAATTCACCTTTTTGGTGATAAGCATGTATGATAGCATTTTGCATTATTTGGGAATGACTATAGTTTGGACTTTGAAATTGAATGCAATGATAATTTGATTGGTGATGTGGGTTGGCCACCCTTCCCATGGTGACTCACCCCTTGGTAACTTTGTCAGTGGCATATGTAACTCAAATTGAGTTTTCTTTGATATTTGTTGATCATTCTGGGCCATCGATCTGTGTCCTTTTTCATCTTCATTCATCGATTTTGAACTATGCGGTTTAGGGTTTCGGCTGTGGAGGCTCGGGATTGCGGGAAATTTTTGGAACTTTTAACCCTTTTGTAAAAAGTTTCAAACTTAAAATATCCCCGGCCTCTGCTTTTGTTGTAATGGTGACACGTGTACTTCTCGGGCCTGTGGATGAAATCTTGGAAATTTTAACTTTTCAAAAAAGGTTTCAAAACTTAAAAATGGCCCGACCCCCACTTTTTTGCTTCTGTTCTGGTGATGACACATGTCCTTGTCAGGCCTGCGGGCCTATGGGTGGAAGTTTTACAATTTGAAAATTTGGCAATTGAATAAGTTGGTCAACAACCGCCATTTCACTTGGACTACTTTGCATTGATTCTGATGATCCATTTGTGAGCGTTGATCTATGTACTTGTCGATTTTTGATCGTTGATCTTCAAAGCATGATTTAAGGGTTTCTGTCATGTCATAAATACATTTTAACCGTGGTTTGCATTGTTCACAGAGCTTCATCTTTGGCTTTTGATATGTTTACTTGTCATTTTTTATCGTTGATCTTTAAATTGTGGTTAAATTATGCTAATTCATCTCTCAAGTTTGCATTATAAGATCAATTCAACCCTAAACATCATTTCATTTGGACTTTCACTATGTGGGTGAAGCCTTGGCAAAATTTTCTTCGACGCCATTATTCTGAGCATTCGAGCTTGGCTTTAAGCATTTCCCTAGCTTGTGGGGCCTTTGTGACTTTGTATTTGGTATATTGTAGCCATTCTTCTTATTTTTGAGATCTCTTGTGCGGAATGTGAAGGTGGCCAACATTATTGTTCTTCAAACTCTGATAGTCTATTGGAGTTCTGCGAGGGTTCTGAAGAAGACTTGTTTTCCATTGTTGAACTCGGTTCTGTTTGGTTCTTGATCTCTGCGAGTTAGCCGGCATAGTTGAAATCTTCAAGCTCATTCTCCATAATAAGGTAAGTGACTTTTGAATACTGGTTTGGGATAGATTTATCTTCAAAGGGTGTCATAAAAGAAGAACTTTTGTTCACTTGAAACTGGTCTATATTTTATTATCGTGATCTCTGTAATTCTTCTGTTAGCTTACCTTGAACGGTTGTGAAGGGTTTGTTGGATGATTTCCATTCTAGGTAATTTTCATCTGTCATTTTTTAGAGATCCCTGGGTTTGACTAACTTGGAGAGTTAGATAAGGGTTTTCCTAGTCGAGTTCTGAAAAATGACCATCATTCGGGCTTATGGCATTTCATTTTAACTCTGCCACCATTGTTGAAATCTGAACCTCTTCTGTTCTCTGGAAGCTTTGCATTTTCTATGCTTGAAATCCATTTGGGTTCCATTTTCATCGCAACCTTGCTCTGCCCTTAACTCTAAATCTAATGTTTTCAATTTGGGTATTTGTGTTTCACACACTGTAGTGTCTTTGATTCAAAGTTTGAGCTCAGGTAGACGTGCTGTCAAGAGAAAACTCTGTGGGTGAATGTTTACCCTTCTCCACCAGTACTGTTTCCCTTTACCTTGAGTCGTAATAATAATAATCGTTGATGGGTACCTCAACTCTGTTGGATTTTCTTTTCAGACTAGGGAAATCTTTTTATTTGGGTTCAAAGTGTTGGCCCATGTGGTAAGTTACATAGTTTATCTCTAACATTTTGATTCAAACCTGATCTACTGACACCCATTCATTGGTTATTTGATTGTTGACCCGGATCCACACTCCTCTCTGATATTTGTTTCTGTAGAGGCTTTGTATTTACTTTGTTTTCCTGTGGTGGACATAAAGTAATTTCTTCATTCTCGATACTTACTTTCACCTATTCTCTGTATGAATTCTTTATGCTTTAACCTCAGGACAACTGTTATTTCATTTACATTCATTGAGAATATTGTAGAAATGATGGTTATGATTTTTCTGCAAATATAGGTTTTGTATATTACTTCAGGTCTGTTCTGAAATCCTTGGCTCAATTTTTGTATTCTAGAGAATCCATTTATAATTCATTGTTCAGGATCAACTTGATTCTTTGAAACATTTGTAGCACCCCTTTGAGAATACTTGCTTTAATCCTTTTCAATCTGAGATCACTTGAACATTGAAATTCCCCATGAGATGAGTGCTTGAATGCAATTGGTTTATCGTACTATAAATTTTGTAATATTGGTGGCTTCATAAGGTTACTTGGTGTTTCCCCTTTGGCTCAAGACACTGATAATTCATTCTTCCTTTGATTGTTCTCCTAAAATGATGATAGTTGTAGCATGCCTTTTGTATTTAAGATTTGTAAGTTGTGCTTATCTCAATGCTAAACTGAAAACTAGTGCTCTAAGATGAGTAAATATGGATCTTCTGATTTTCTATTTTGTAATCCCTCTATTCTAGAGCTCTGTTGAAATACCAAAATCTCGTTTCCAAAATAATTCCATCATTTTTTTCCTTGTCCTTTAGAACTAGAACAGTGGTCTTGCTTTGATGGTTACCTTGAATTATTGCACTACTTATTATGAAAACACCATCTTTGAACTTGGTGAGCTTTGAATGTTTCTAAAAAATTTATCTATTGACTGCTTGACTGTATCAATGTTCTTGACTGTCTGAAAATAATGTAACTCTTATTCTTGAAAAATAGTGCTATAGGGTGGCTCCATATTGTAAAATTATGAGTTTGACTTTGATTCCTCAATTTTCTGTAACTCTACATTGGACATATTATTTCTGGAAACTCTATTTCAAAAATTCCTGTATGTTAAACAATTTATGTTTTGTTTGAAATAATGTAGTTCCATTTCTTTTCTGCTTCAATACTGTGTTTGAGCTTCATTATAGCTTTATATGTATGCTGGAAAATTTGAAATGTTGATTCTACATGACGAAGACCTGGAAAAAAAATTCCAAAATATTTTCTTCATTCCTTTTTCTGCATGCACTTATGACTTGTCTATTTTTCCTTGGCTGCAACCTGTACCTGCACACTTAGGAAATACTTAGGGTTTTTGGCCTCTCTTATGTCCATGTTTTCTTCTTTTCTTTTCTCTTTCTTCACTCTGAGTGAGCTATGCAATCTGATCTTTGAGAAAGTTGTATCTCCTGTTGCTTAAAGTTCCATATGCACGAATTAGGCAGTGTAGGAATATGGATTAACCCTAAGCTCTTTATTGATGATTCATTTCTTTTACTTTTTAGGTACCATGCCTTGAGGATGAAAGGAGCTGAGGAGATGCTCTGCACAAAAGAATATACAAAGGCAATGATGGGTTCACTCATATTCCTTTACTTTCTATTTCATGCATGTGTACCTCTTTCTTCAGTAGATGTACTTTACTTTTTAGTCACATCCCACGGCTTGTGTGGGAAACATTTGACCTTCCTTGTGAATAAAACATTGAATTCTATAAATGAGTTGTATATTTCTTCATACATTTCATCTTTCTATATGGATTGTATGATGAACTAAACAACTCAGTCATTAATTGAATGTCTTAATCATGAAGGAAAGAACATCAATGAGAACCTGTGACATTCAGTAACGAACTCTGATTTTTTTTGTTATATGCACTTATGTTTGTTTTCTCATAACTCAACACTTCACCTACTCTGTAATTTGGTGTCTTCATTAAGACAACACAGCTGTCCTTCGGGGCCCTTGTGTTCTTTTGCTGAAGGTATCATGAGATTGCAGAATATGTGATCTGTTACATTTTGTACTAGCACACATAGCTGCAGATTTCAATTAATCTTATAACTAATTCAGCAGTAACAAATGATATCCAACTCCCTTAGTTTAGGTATACTTCACCCATGACTTTCATCGTAATGACGAAGTTTCAAGTTTCCCATTTTTGCACAAGTGCAAAAATTGTCAACATTTCTGGTGATCCTGCGGGGAAAGCTACCTGCTAGCTTAAAGACTAGTGCCTTGCTCTTGTCCATTGGGCATGGAGTCCAAAGCATATAACCAAAATCTTCCTTTTCTGAAAGGTCCAACCCTTCCAAAATGAACTAAAACTGGGAAAGGATCTGGTAAACCAGATCACATGCACAAATGCACTTATTGAATTTATAAAATGATGCAATGTGTAGAAAATACACTTATTGAAGGGAAATCCTACTCTAACAATCACTGTAAGATATTCAATAACAGTGTTTGAGAAACATACCATTCACAGGAATGGGGAGTTCCTCTCCATTCAGCTTCAAAAGCTAAAAAACATTGTGTTCCTTGCTAGCTGAAATCATGTAAGGACCACTCCAGAGTGTATCAAACTTTGAGTGTCTTCCTGGCTTTTCACGATCAACATCCCATTTTAACACAATATCTCCTTCATTGAAGACTCTAAATTTGGATTTCTTGTCAAAAGTCTTCTTCATTTGGTTTCTGATTTTTTCCATATTCAAATGAGCTTTATCTCTTAGCTCTTGTAATTCCATTAACTCTGCATAACGAACCTGTAATGGTTCATTTTCAAAAAGCTCCATTTGATGTAGCAAATCCAATGCAGGTAACTCAACTGAAATAGGCATTCTTGCTTCTTTTCTGTACACAAGTTTGTATGGTGAATTGCCAACTGATCTTTTAGGAGTCACTCTGTCAGCCCAAAGTGCTGAATTCAACATCAGATGCCAAGCTCTTTGATTATCTTTAAGTGTTCTTCTGATGATCCTTAACAAATTCTTGTTAGTACTCTCAGCTAAGCCATTACCTTGTGGGTAATAATTAGATGAAGAACTTAGATAAATTCCATGTTTGATAGCCCAATCTGTTATCTTAGCACCAAGAAAAGCTAAAGCATTATCTGATATGATAGTTGTTGGAACACCAAATCTGTAAACTATTCCTTCATAAAAGGATAGTATTGAAGCTTCATTAGCATCCTTCAAGGCTATTACTTCAGTCCATCATGTGAAGTAATCTGTAGCAGTTAAGATCCACTTGTGTCCTTATGAAGAAGGTGGATTTATCATTCTGATAAAGTCAAGACCCCACTGCATAAAAGGCTGATCAACTGAAATAGGTTGTAAAGGTAACAAAGCTAGACGTTCTTTTCCAACAAAGAAGGCACATTTTTTACACTTTCTAATCCATTCAAAACAATCTTTGAATATGCTAGGCCAATAGTAACCAGCTTTCATAATTTTTAAGGTTGTGGTACATGCTGAGAAGTGACCTCCTACAGGTCCTTCATGGAATTCTGACAATATTTTCTGAATTTTATCATAGTCAACACACCGCAGCAAGATTCCATTTATATCTCTTTTGAACAACACATTATCAATGAAGATATAAGGTACAACTTGTAATCTGAAATACCTTCATTTATTCTTGTCCATATCTTCTGGATAGGTACCATGCTATAGATAATTAACCAAATCAGTCATCCATCTTGATTCCTGAATCTCGTGAGTGAGCTCAGGCTGCTGATTTTCTGGTTGAACCATGATTTCTGATTGCTGATACGTAATTTCAGCATGTTGTTTTGAATCATCTGGTTCTGTAACTTGTTATTTTTCCATATCAGTAATTAGATGTTCACATAAACCTTTCCCTCGAACTGTCTTAGCAACCCGAATATCAACATCATACTCCATGACCTTCGTTATCCAGTTTTCTCTTTTCTCATTCAACTCCTTATTTAGTAAGAATGCTTTCACACTTGGATGAGAAACAAGAACATGGATTTTATTGTTCGAAAGCATATACTTGAAATTATTTAGTCCTCTGACTACTGAAAGTACCTATTTTTCAAGAAATGTGTACCTTGTTTCATAATCATGCAAGCTCTGTCCAAAGAAAGCAATAGGTTGTTCAATATTTTCATCATTGAATTGAGTCAAGATAGTTGAGATTGTTTCAGCTTCTGCAAGTACATACATTGTAAAATATTTATTGAAATTTGGATTTACAAGAGTAGGAGCTTGAGAGATAGCTGCTTTGATTGATTCAAATCCTTCTCTCCCCTCACTGGTCCAAGAGAAAGTTTTCTCTTTCTTTAGCATAGTTGTGAGTGGTTTAACCAATGCTGCAAAATTTGGAACAAATCTTCTAACAAAGTTGATTTTTCCCAGAAAACTCTGTAATGCCTTCTTATGATGGGGCAATGATAGTTGTGATATGGCTTTGATCCTGAAAGGATCAATTGCTAAACCTTTCTTAGAAACAATATGACCAAGTAGCTTGCCTTGATGTACTGAAAAGATAGACTTCAGTGGATTCAAAGATATTCTGAATTTCCTGCACAACTAAAAAGTCTACCTTAAATGAATTATATGTTCTTCAGAATCTTTTGAAAATATAGTAACATCATCTAAATAAACAAGGATGCATTTATTTAATAAGCTGCGAAAATCCATGTCCATTGCACGTTGAAACGTTGCACCAGCATTTGAAAGACCAAAGGGCATTCTTTTGTAAGCATAGGTACCCCACTTGGTGGTAAAAGTTGTTTTATATCTATCTTCTTCCCAGACTAAAATCTGATTATATCCACTGTAACCATCTAGAAGAGATAGTCTATCTAAACCTGAGACTGTTCTCAAAATCTGATCCATGTTTGGGAGTGGGTAATGATCTTTTAATGAAGCCTTATTAAGATCTCTGAAATCTACACATAGTCTGATTTCACCATTCTTCTTCCTAACAGGAACAAGATTGGCTACCCAACTTGAATGCTTAACTGGAAAGATAATACCTGATTCAATCAACTTAGATAATTATTTCCTCATCAGAGGTTCTATTTTGGGATTCACAGGCCTCTGTTTCTGTCTAACAGGTTTAGAATTTGGCTGCAACTCAATTGTATGTTGTGCTAAACTGGGATCAAACCCTTTCAGATCTTGGTATTTCCAAGCAAAAACATCCTTAAACTCCTTGCAAAGATTAATAAATGACTTCTTTTCAGTTAAGGAACATACCTTTCCAAGAAATAGCTTTTTCCCTTCATCAACCGAGATCTCTTCGTAATTATCAGCGTGGGTTGACATTTTAGTCTTGACCTTTCTTAACTGATCGTCAGTGTTGAAGATGTCTTCTAATGTGACCAGACCTCAAGGTAGTTTATTTGTCTTCAACTGAACAATCTGGTCACCATATAAGTGTTGTAATTTATCCTGATTAACTGCAGAAAACTCAGCTTCTTGCTGCAAAAACCTGCAAATTTGATCATCACTTTCAAAAACTTTCCAATTTGAATCATTATCAGGTATTGAGGGCCTGACAATTAACTTTATATGAGGCTGGATTTTTCTATTTTCAATCTGTTTTAGCACTTCAAAACTAGCCCCAACTACTGCAAGTCTGTCTGCATGCCTGTTTTCAGCTCTAGGGATAGACTGAATATTAATAGCATCAAAATATTCCATTAAGTCTGAAACTCTATGTCTGTAAGACTTCATTAATGGATTCTTACAAACATTGAAATTTTTTACTTGATTAATAACCAACTCAGAGTCACCAAAAATATGTAGCATGCTGATACCTCTCTTTCTGGCCCAAAGTAAGCCATGAATTAATGCTTCATACTCAGCTACATTACAAGTACATGAAAATTGGAGACTCAAAGCTGATAAATACCTTTCATTCATTGGGGAAGTGAGCATCAAACTTGCTCCCTATCCTTTCTTGTTCTTAGCTCCATCAAAATGAAGCTTCCAAATCCCTTCTGTTGAATCTTCTATTTTGGACAGTAAGGGAAGTGGTGTATTTTCTTCATGCATACAATACACACCAAACAGTTGTTCTTCTACTTCCTTAAAAGGATCATGAGCATGTTCTTCCACTGTCTTTTCATCCATAAACATGTTAGAAACACCATCTAATGCTGAAACATGAGCTACCTCATCAAAATCAGACTGATCTAGGGCTGAATAATTAGCCACTGCATTTGAAGAGTGAGGCTCAATGTGAAATCTGGCCAATGGCTCTGAATTGATAGTAACTTTGGTACCATAATGAGTAGTGAAAAATAAGGACCAATCTGAAGAGAGATAACCTCCTATTTTTGTTGTGAAGTCTCTAGATAAGCATAAGGCAAAGTATGGAGGTAAATCCACAACAGTAACATCTTGCAGAATAGAAACATTTGGGCAAGCATGTAACGTCACTTCTAAATTTTTTATTATACCAACTGTATTAGTTGCAGTTCCATCAAGCTGTAAGACACTCCTTTCTGTAGGCTCATACTGCAAACCCAATTTTTCTGCAATTGCTTTTGGCATAACTGTGCTACTTGCACCACTGTCCACCATGCAATTATGAACTAGATGTTCTCAAATAATTAATGACAAATAAAATGGTGGTGGTTTCTTGATATCATGAGCATTCAGAACTTTCTGAACCATCCACTTAACTTCTTTAATGTGGTCTTGTTCAAACATTCCAAGGACCATGTCTGTCTTCTGAACTTCCTTTTCTGCTTGTATTTGAAGAAATCTGCAGCTTAGCTAGTTCATGAGAGAGTAAATCTTGTTGTCCAGGAATACTTAGAGCATCCCACATTGAGATATTAACATTATGATTTTTCATTACATCAACAATGTTAAAAGAAGCAACTGTTTTAGAGACAGATTCAACTGTCTTAGAGTAGGCCTTAGCAAAAACTGATTCTGCTTTCAGCTGCCTTAGATATCTGAGGTATAAACAGTCTTCTTGGATCAGGCTGTAGCTGTTTTTGATGGCCTTTATCAACTGGAACACTTGTTGTTTTTTGAGGAACAACAGGGTTGTTGGTTGACTTTGGAACTGTAGATGTTGTCTTATCAGTGACAGTAGGCAGGATAGGCCTATTTTGTTGTTTTTGACTTTCAACAGCTTTCCCGTGAGCCCTAGTAGTGACTATAATGAAATCCTCCTCATTAAAGTTGACTAAATTCTGTTCAGGTGCCTTCTAAACATGAGTCTCTTGCTGCCCACCCTCCATTTGAGGCATGAACAATGTTTCAGATTGAGGTTGTGCAACAAGATTCAGATTCAGAAAATCATTTGGGCAAGTTGCAGTTGAATGAGGTTGATTGCAAGGTTGACACCACTCTTCTGTAGCCATATTAACTGGGACTAAAGTGTTAGATGAACTAGGAGCCTTTGGGTCAAACTACCTTTGCTGGTAAGGTTGCCTATAATTTTGATTCTGTTGATAGGGCTGCTTGTTTTGTTGATTCTGTTGATTTTGTTGATAAGGAGCCTGATAGGGTCTGCTAGATAATGCAATTCTATTATCAATCGAATTCAATTTATTTCCCATAGTTTACAAAGCTTTAAATACATCATCTGATGGAGCTACAATAGTAGGTTCTATGATTGTAATAGGCTGAGGAATAGGTGCTAAATCTGCCGAAAAGGGCATTGAAGGCCTTGGTGCCAATTTTCCAGCTTGAATAAGACTATTTTCAGCTTGGATAGCAATATCGTAGGCTGTTGGGAGTGTCTCTCCCCCCATTGATTGAATCATAGTTGAGATATCACTGTTTAATGCTCTAAGATAATAAAGGAAAGCATGATCAGCTTGAGGCTTGACACTTGCTGGAATTCTTTCCCAAGTTCTGGAAAAATGGATATTGAAACTGGACATAAACTCATTGGGAGCTCTTTTAATAGTAGACAACTGTTCAATGAGAGACAAATGATCTGAATTATCCTAGAACTGTTTCAGCAATTTTTCACCTAAGTTATCCCAAGTTCTTATGCTTCCAATTTCTAGGTTTCTATACCATTGCAAGGCCTGCCCTTTAAAAGATGCAGCTAAAAGTCTTAAAGCTACATCCTCATGAGTGATATTATGGACTGCACATAGGGCTGCAACATCTTTGATATGTTCAGCAGGTGTAACCTGATTTTCACCCGTGAATGATGGCAAACTTTTCATGGCAGCATTAGGAATGTCATGGTAAACTGGGATTACTAATGGACTGCCATTAGTAAAGGTCACAAAATTCCTTGGTGGTTGAATAGCCATTTGAAAAACTGGGATGTTAATAGAGAAATTGATACATGGTGAAGGAATATTAGGAGGAGGGTTATCAAAACCAGGTCTATTATAAGGTAAAGTATTACCAACTCTTCTCCTTCTAGCAGAATTCAAGGGTAAAGAAACAAACTCAGGAGGAATTCCTCTTACCGATGATCTTGTAGTCACTTTAGGCATGGAACATGTTGCAATACTGGTCTGAAATCAGCTCTGTGGAGTCGCCAAAAGATCTTCAAATCTTTAAAATAAATTGCTGCAACTTGCTCCCGAAAGTGACTTTGTAACTGTTGTAAATCTGTTGTAGATCTGTTGTAGAATTTGTAACTTGCATGCAGATCTGATTCGTTGTCCCACCGGGCGTGCCAAAAACTGTTATCTCTCGAAAGTGCACCCTATAGAGAGATGACTGCAGGTTTTCTAAGCTTGCAAAATTTGATCTCTCTCTTTCGTAGATACAATGGAAACACCTCAGGTCTGTGGGTATACCTATTTTGAGGTGAGTCTCTGGTATCAAGGTGGTTCCTTGTTGATGTATCCTAAATTGATTCTGGGGTTTAAGAGTAAAAGATGACTGTAAAGTAATTAAAACTAAGGTGATACACCAAATTTGTATGAGGACTTTGACTGAGTATATGCACAATTGATATGTGAAGGATTTTTGATGCACGAGCCAATAGTTTTCTACAGAATTTAAGGGCAAACACTTTGTTGTACTGAGGGAAAAATATCACAACAACACTGATAAGTTAACATGCACATTAAAATTATGCAGAAAATACTGAATTTGCAGCAGGGTAAGATGATTTATCAGGGAATTTGCATTCACAAGACTAATAGAAACATACACAAGACTGCAAATAATTGGTAAGGCAAAAATTCTTCACACTCAGAAGACAAAACTAAAAAAATTGATTCAGTACTCCTATATCCAAAAAGTCCTCCAGCGGTTTCCTGTGCTTTGCAAAGGCACACAATATATAGCAAAAATAAAATTCTCCCTCTTCCTAAAATAGCCTAAGGCTTGTACTCGTCCATGCATTCTATTTTATCCTTTATTTAATAATAGATAAAGGACTAGAAATAGAGCATGCAATTACAAATAGGCATTATTAGCCTTAATTACAATACAGTCAAACTTGACTGTTCTATTTTTAAGAAGAGAAGGATGAATAATTTGCTAAAAATAAGATTGCTTGCTAGGCAAGTCTCTCTCCATGAACATGCAACTCTGTCTTCTTCTCTATTTTGTCCTGTTGTGAAGGCATGCAAAAATACTCCTGTGTATTGAGCAAAAATTACATTAATTGCAATACTTTGCAAAATAATTCATCCAAATATCCATTTGGTGGGGACCACCCTTGTCTCTGATGTTGACATCTCCTTCAAAATGGTCACATGAGTGACACTCTGCAAATCAATTCTAACTCCTTGAAGTGGGGACCACCTTCACACTACCATACTTGGCCACCTTTGATTATTTACCATGACCACTACTTTGCCACCTTTGTAATGAGTACTATAGTATATAGTTGCCACCCCATAGTTGTCGGCCTTGGCATATTTCAAAATTCACCTTTTCGGTGATAAGCATGTATGATGGCATTTTGCATTATTTGGAAATGACTATAGTTTGGACTTTGAAAGTCAATGCAATGATAATTTGATTGGTGACGTGGGCTGGCCCCCCTTCCCATGGTGACTCACCCCTTGGTAACTTTGTCGGTGGCATATGTAACTCAAATTGAGTTTTCTTTGATATTTGTTGATCATTCTGGGCCATCGATCTATGTCCTTTTTCATCTTCGGCCATCGATCTTGAACCTGTGGTTTAGGGTTTCGGCCGTGGAGGCTCGGGCTTGCGGGAAATTTTTGGAACTTTTAACCTTTTTGCAAAAAGTTTCAAACTTAAAATATCCCCGGCCTCCGCTTTTGTTGTAATGGTGACACGTGTACTTCTCAGGCCTGCGGACGAAAGCTTGGAAATTTTAACTTTTCGAAAAAGGTTTCAAAACTTAAAAAGGGCCCGACCCCCACTTTTCCACTTCTATTCTGGTGATGACACATGTCCTTGTCCGGCCTGTGGGTGGAAGTTTTACAATTTGAAAATTTGGCAATTGAATAAGTTGGTCAACAACCACCATTTCACTTGGACTACTTTGCATTGATTCTGATGATCCATTTGTGAGCGTTGATCTCTGTACTTGTCAATTTTTTATCGTTGATCTTCAAAGCATGATTTTAGGGTTTCTGCCATGTCATAAATGCATTTTAACCATGGTTTGCATTGTTTGCGGAGCTTGATCTTTGGCCTTTGATCTGTGTACTTGTCATTTTCGATCATTGATCTTTAAACTGTGGTTGAATTCTGCTAATTCATCTCTCGAGTTTGCATTGTAAGATCAATTCAACCCTAAACATCATTTCATTTGGACTTTCACTCTGCGGGTGAAGCCCTAGAAAAATTTTCTTTGACGCCATTATTCTGAGCATTCGAGCTCGACTTTAAGCATTTCCCTAGCCTGTGGGGCCTTTGTGACTTTGTATCTAGTATATTCGTAGCCATTCTTCTTGTTTTTGAGCTCTCTATGTGGGAATGTGAAGGTGGCCAACATTATTGTTCTTCAGACTCTGATGGTCTATTGGAGTTCTGCGAGGGTTCTGAAGAAGACCTGTTTGCCATTGCTGAACTCAGTTCTGTTTGGTTCTTGATCTCTGCGAGTTAGCCGACATGGTTGAAATCTTCAAGCTCATTCACTGTAACAAGGTAAGTGACTTTTGAATACTGGTTTGGGCCAGATTTATCTTCAATGGGTGTCGTAAAAGAAGAACTTCTGTTCACTTGAAACTGGTCTGTATTTTATTATCATGATCTCTGTAATTCTTCTGTTAGCTTACCTTGAACGGTTGTGAAGGGTTTGTTGGATGATTTCCATTCTAGGTAATTTTTATCTGTCATTTTTTAGAGATCCCTGGGTTTGACTAACTTGGAGAGTTAGATAAGGGTTTTCCCAGTCGAGTTCTAAAAAATGACCATCATTCGGGCTTATGGTGTTCCATTTTAACTCTGCCACCATTGTTGAAATTTGAACCTCTTCTGCTCTCTGGAAGCTTTGCATTTTCTGTGCTTGAAATCCATTTGGGTTCCATTTTCATCGCAACCTTGCTCTACCCTTAACTCCAAATCTAATGTTTTCGATTTGGGTATTTGTGTTTCACACACTGTAGTGTCTTTGATTCGAAGTTTGAGCTCGGGTAGACGTGATGTCAAGAGAAAACTCTATGGGTGAATGTTTACCCTTCTCCACCAGGACTGTTTCCCTTTACCTTGAGTCGTAATAATAATAATCATTGATGGGTACCTCAACTCTGTTGGATTTTCTTTTCAGACTAGGGAAATCTTTTTATTTGGGTTCAAAGTGCTGGCCCATGTGGTAAGTTGCATAGTTTATCTCTGACATTTTGATTCAAACCTGATCTACTGACACCCATTCATGGGTTATTCGATTGTTGACCCAGATCCACACTCCTCTCTGATATTTGTTTCTGTAGAGGCTTTGTATTTACTTTGTTTTCCTGTGGTGGACATAAAGTAATTTCTTCATTCTGGATACTTACTTCCACCCCTTCTCTGTATGAGTTCTTTGTGCTTTAACCTCAGGACAACTGTTATTTCATTTGCATTTGTTGAGAATATTGTAGAAATGATGGTTATGATTTTTCTGCAAATATAGGTTCTGTATATTACTTCAGGTCTGTTCTGAAATCCTTGGCTCAATTTTTGTATTCTGGAGAATCCATTTATAATTCATTGTTCAGGATCAACTTGATTCTTTGAAAATTTTGTAGCACCCCTTTGAGAATACTTTCTTTAATCCTTTTCAATCTGAGATCACTTGAACATTGAAATTCCCCATGAGATGAGTGCTTGAATGCAATTGGTTTATCGTACTGTAACTTTTGTAATATTGGTGGCTTCGTAAGGTTACTTGGTGTTTCCCCTTTGGCTCAAGACACTGATAATTCATTCTTCCTTTGATTGTTCTCCTAAAATGATGATAGTTGTAGCATGCCTTTTGTATTTAAGATTTGTAAGTTGTGCTTATCTCAATGCTAAACTGAAAACTAGTGCTCTAAGATGAGTAAATATGGATCTTCTGATTTTCTATTTTGTAATCCCTCTATTCTAGAGCTCTGTTGAAATACCAAAATCTCATTTCCAAAATAATTCCATCATTTTTTTCCTTGTCCTTCAGAACTAGAACAATGGTCTTGCTTTGATGGTTACCTTGAATTATTGCACTACTTATTATGAAAACACCATCTTTGAACTTGGTGAGCTTTGAATGTTTCTGAAAACTTTATCTATTGACTGCTTGACTGTATCAATGTTCTTGACTATCTGAAAATAATGTAACTCTTATTCTTGAAAAACAGTGCTATAGGGTGGCTCCATATTGTAAAATTATGAGCTTGACTTTGATTCCTCACTTTTCTGTAACTCTGCATTGGACATATTATTTCTGGAAACTCTGTTTCACAAATTCCTGTATGTTGAACAATTTAAGTTTTTTCGAAATAATGTAGTTCCATTTCTTTTCTGCTTCAATACTGTGTTTGAGCTTCATT
This sequence comes from Taxus chinensis, assembly GCA_019776745.2. NCBI lineage: Eukaryota > Viridiplantae > Streptophyta > Pinopsida > Cupressales > Taxaceae > Taxus > Taxus chinensis. Next base: position 248,743,528 of record CM034148.1, on the reverse strand, counting down.
ACAACTTTATATGTATGCTGGAAAATTTGAAATGTTGATTTTACATGGCGAAGCCTTGGCAAAATTTTTCCAGAATCTTATCTTCATTCCTTTTTCTGCATGCACTTATGACTTGTCTATTTTTCCTTGGCTACAACTTGTACCTGCACACTTAGGAAAATAGTTAGAAAATACTTAGGCTTTTTGGCCTCTCTTATGTCCATGTTTTCTTCTTTTCTTTTCTCTTTCTTCACTCTGAGTGAGCTATGCAATCTGATCTTTGAGAAAGCTATATCTCCTGTTGCTTACAGATCCATATGCATGAATTAGGTAGTGTAGGAATATGGATTAACCCTGAGCTCTTTATTGATGATTCCTTTCTTTTACTTTTCAGGTACCATGCCTTGAGGATGAAAGGAGCTGGCAAGGAGATGCTCTACACAATGAAGAATATACAAAGGAAATGATGGGTTCACTCATATTCCTTTGCTTTCTATTTCATGCATGTGTACCTCTTTCTTCAGTAGATGTACTTTACTTTTTAGTCACATCCCACGGCTTGTGTGGGAAACATTTGACCTTCCTTGTGAATAAAACATTGAATTTTGTAAATGAGTTGTATATTTCTTCCTGCATTTCAGCTTTCTGTATGGATTGTATGACGAACTAAACAACTCAGTCATATAATTGAATGTCTTAATCATGAAGGAAAGAACATCAATGAGAACCTGTAACATTCAGTAATGAACTCTGATTTTTTGTAATCTGCACTTATGTTTGTTGTCCCAAAACTCAACACTTCACCTACTCTGTAATTTGGTGTCTTCATTAAGACAACACAGCTGTCCTTCGGGCCCTTGTGTTCTTTTGCTGAAGGTATCATGAGATTGCAGAATATGTGATCTATTGCATTTTATAACAACACACATAGTTGTAGATTTCAATTAATCTTATAACTAATTCAGCAGTAACAAATGATATCCAACTCCCTTAGTTTAGGTATACTTCACCCATGACTTTCATCGTAACGATGAAGTTTTGAGTTGCCCATTTTTGCACAAGTGTAAAAATTGTCAACAGGGACCTCCTAATAAACAAAAACAATGTACAACATATGAATACACGTGTTTTCATGGTGACATGTTGCCAATACTCTATATTCTTTCACTGTTGGTATCCTATCCCCCTTTGGTTGATTGTGTTGTGAACACCTACAAAAGTCAAGACAATACCTTTCTAGCCTCATGGCCATATAAACAACATCTAAATAGTAAAAAAATGCATCCATATACATATAATCAATTATGTCAACTTAAACCAAAACAAGTAATTGCCATTGTTCACAATTTCAATTATTTCAATTTCAATAATTTATCAACTAGCCATAAGATCACAACATCCAATACATCATCTAGCTTCATATAATTATCAAAATAAATGCATAAGTCTAATATGAGCTCAAAATCAACAATTCAATATGTCTAAACATGCATATAATTCATCCTATAAATCATGTCATAAGTCTAACAACCACACTGTTTATCAATTAACTAATCAAAAAAATAATGTCCATCTGTCAATGTCTAAAATCTGATAGAAATGTCCATAAATCTAATCTATGATAAGAAGAATCCTAATCATATAAATGTCAAAGAGGAGTGGGCACTACATCCCCCCCTCAGACTCGACTTCCTCTTGGAAGTCACTAGAAAAAATGTGGGAACTGTGCTCTCAAAGACGTGGCTTCCTCCCATGTAGTTGTTGTCTCATCATATCAATCCCACTGAACGTGAACCCAATTAATCTCTTTGCCTCGAATGCCCAGGGTCCTGTGCTCTAAAATATGGATGGGCTCCACCATCACCTGCCCCCAATCCTACACCTGCAATGAGATCTAATATAATACATGAGAAGGGTCTGCAATGTACCTCCTAAGCACAAAAACAAGAAATACATCATGGATGCGAGACAAGCTGGATGGCAATGCTAGACAATAGACCAAAGGATTGATATGCTCCAAGATCTCAAAGGGACGTATAAACCTAGGAGTGATCTTAGAGCCTTTTCTCTAACGGATAGGGATCTTATGAGACCTGACATGAAGAAACACCTTCATTCCCACCTCAAAACTATGATCTATCCTCCACTGATCTGCATATTTCATCTATTTGTCCTGAGCCTCCTATAATATCTTCCTGATCATGATAACCTGTTGCTCCATATCCTATAGTAAAGCCAACCCAAGAGAAACTTTGTCCTCCAATCTTTCCTAACTCAGTGATGTCCTGCACTCCATGCATTACAATTCTTGAAAAGGATCCATGCCTATCAAACTCTTAAAACTATTACTCTAGGAAAACTCCACAAAATATAAGTACTCCTCCCACCTCGACTCATGGTCCATGACATACATACTAAGCATGTCCTCCAAGATCTGGTTCACTCACTCTATTTGTCCATCCATCTTAGGGTGATAAGTTGTATTGAAGTTGATCTTCATCCCAAGAGTATGTTGCATGGTAATCTAAAAGTGATAATTGTACAAGGGATCATGGTCACAAATTATCTTCTATGGAATCCCATGCAATCTAAAAATCTCATCAAGGTATACTCGTGACAGTGCACTAGCTATATAAGTGGTCTTCACCAGAGAAAAGTTATCCCCTTTCATCAATTTATCCATTATCACCATGATGGCATCATGGTGGTATCTTAATGTCGGTAATCCAACTATGAAATCCATAGAAATTATGTCCCATGGTACACCTGTATCAATGTGGAATGCATCTTCTTCACCCCGGGATGCGCTGAATAAGGTGCACGATGAGCCTCTATAAAAAAATCTTGTCTTAAGACTCCATTGATAAGAACATATATCTGACCTCTATGTCTGAAAATAAAATCTTCCTATGATGAAAATCAATCAAATTTCCCCTCAAGGGGCCTCTAAGACTCAATCTATGATCTGACTGCAAGGTAGAAGGTGTCGTGAGGGAGCTGCTGCAAAATCCTACTTCACAAATTTAGACCCACTGAAGTAGCCATAACCACATGTCTCCATCTACTCAGGGCATCTGCAACCACATCCTCCTTCCCCTTCACATGATCTATCTCCATGTCATACTCACAAAGCAACTCCATCCAATGTTGCTGGCAAGTGTTGAGATTGGGCTGCATGAAGAGGTGGTGAAGACTCAAGTGATCAGTCCTGAGTGTAAATATCCAGCCAAGGAGGAAATATCATTGCCAAACCAAGGCATGAACAAATTTTGTAAGCTCAAGGTCATGAGTTAGATAATTGAGCTCATAATCCTTCAGTTTTCAATATTCAAAAGTAATCACTTGGCCCTCCTGCATCAACACACCTCCTAGCCCTGCCAATGAAGCATCTATGAAAATGAAGAACTCATCCTAAGGGTTCGACACTGCAATAATAGTTATTTTTTTGAGGCATTCCCTCAGTTTCTTGAAGGCCTGCTCACATCTATTTGACCATAAGAACTTCTTCCCTTTCTGCTGAAGGGAAGTGATGGGGTGTGCGACCCGAGAAAAATCCTAAACAAATATCCTGTAGTACCTTGTCAATAACCTGAAACTGCGTACCTTGGTCACACTAGTAGGTGCTGGAAAATCCATAATGGCTCTAATATTGGATGGATCGAATGCAATACCTTCCCTAGAACTAATGTGACCCAAATACTGCACCTCTTACTGAAAGAATGCACACTTCTCTAGGTTCCCGTAAAGTTGCTGCTCATGAAGACATTGTAGAACCTGACGAAGGTGTTCCTCATGCTCATCACGTGTATGTGATTATATCATAATGTCATCTATAAAAATGAGCATGAAGTGATCCAAAAATGTTCTAAACACCTCTTTCATCAAGCTCATGAACACTACGGGGGAATTTGTCAAACCCAAAGACACAAGTGTGAACTCATAGTGCCCATATCTCGTGCGGAAAGCTGACTTATGGATATCTACCTTTACAATCCTCAGCTGATGGTATCCGGAATAAGATCAATCTTATAAAATATTGTGTCCCCCTTCATCTGATCAAACAAATCATCAATGCAAGGAAGGGGGTAACGATTCTTGATTGTTACTTTATTAAGATGTCTGTAGTCCACACAAAACCGCAAGGATCTGTCCTTCTTCTTAACAAAAATCACTGGTGCACCCTAAGGGGATACACTAGGAAGGATTAGGAATTTCTCAAGAAGGCCCTCAAGCTACAACTTGAGCTCACAAATCTTAGCTGTGGTCATCCTATAAGGAGCGCGTGAGATAGGTTTTGCTCCTAGAACCAAGTCAACGTGGAAGTATATATCACGTGGGGGAGGCATCCCCAACAGCTCACTATGAAAGACATTAGAAAACTCATGCAATATGGGGTGGTTGTCAAGTAAAGGTCCATCAGCCCCATCCTCTGACCTATCACTAACAGTAATAGCGTACAAATGACACCCACATCGTGCACACCGCTTAAGCTGCATAGTGGAAATAGTATGAATAGAAATGGGTCTCCTAACTCTAGCTATCATTGACTCAACTCCCAAATAATCTGTACATGATATAATCTTATGGTAATAGTAAACTCTGGCTTCATGTGCAGATAACCATTCTATGCCCAAGATGACTCCATATGAACCCAACGGAAGGATACAAAGATCTGAGGTAGTGGTGAAGGGTCCCAAATCCACTACGCACTCCTTAACTAAAGATTCTATAGATATTTTGGCTCCAAAATCCATCTCGATGTCCTAAGTAAGGCCCTGTCTAATTGCCACCAGTTGTAGTGCCATATTTTTTTTAAATGATGAAAAGCAAACACACTAAATTTTTGTAGCTTTTGTATGTAATGCACAACTAAATATTTCAAATGTATATTTCATGACTATATGTTTTGCATATTTCTAAACAACAAATCTTTCCAAATGAAGGCATTGAAAATAAAAAGTTCTTGGTTTCATTATAAATTCAAATGACAATCTTACAAGCTTCTTGCAACTATAAAATAAAAGTTTCCTTAATAGAGACTAATGCTTTATCAAATACAATAAGTACAAAATGGGCCTTTACAAGAGTATAAATCTTTACAAAGCTACATTTATTTACAAAATGAAGGTAATGCCCACAAAATATGAGTAAGTCCAAGATGACAAGAGGCTCTACTATCTCCAACTTGAGCTCCAACTCCAATACTCCTACAAGAATCCAACTCCAAGAGAAACATGGCTTGTTTACCACCCAACCAATAGGCATCATCACATGCCTTTCCATGGTTGGAAGTCATGCTAGCCTCCCCTAAGCCCATGGGAGAGAGGAACTAGCTTCCACAATGTGCACAAGTAATAATGGGGTTTTAAACACACAACAAGAGAAAACATAAGACCATTCAACTACTTAGACCTACTATACAATGAAAACCACACATGAGGAGAACAATGTCAACCTCGCAAGGGGGGAAGAGAGGAAGAAGGATGCCCAAATCAAGGTGTCCAACCATAGGAGCACCAATACATACATACATACATATATATATATATATATATATATATATATATATATATATATATATATATATATATAAACTCCTTATACCTCCTAATCAGACATCCTCCTTATTCCTCCTTATACTATAGAGATCCTTCTTGGGAGGATTTTCAAACCCACATGGGTTTCCTCACCAAGAATGGGGAAATGATCAAGCCATATGAACCTTTCTCCCACCTCAAACCATATGAGGGGATGAGAAGGAACCTTCATGGCTTGACCAACAACCATGAGGTTTGAGAGGGAAATCCCTCTCTCTTCCCCTACATTCTCCAAAAACCATCAATCCAAATGATGGTGGAGAGAAGACAAGAAAACCACAAGAACAAACAACAACTACATTCATCATACACTTCTCAACACATATTTTACACACATTATCTCATTGATCAAGCATACATACAAGATAACAAAACTAAGAAGAAAAAGGATAAGAACCCTACCTCTAATATGCTTTCCAAAACTCTAAGCTTTTCCCCTTTGTCCAAGCTTCCCTCCAAGCTCCAAAATTCTCCAAGTGCTCCAAAAAAAATGAACCAAGAAGACCCCTTCTTCCCACATGAGGGAGAATAAAAAGAGAAACCCAAAAGTTTCCTCACCAATGGAAAAGTGACAAGTGTCACCCCCTCTCCTCTCAAGAGTCAAAGATTCCAAAAACCAAATAAGAAAGAGTAAAATCACCTTTTATCCCTTTTCACCCAAAATACTAAAAACTAAAATAAAACAAAGTGGAGCAACTTTTAACAATTTCACACAACCCAACCATCTTACATGGATGGTGACTAAAGAGGGCTAAATGGGAGGGAAACTCCCTCCAAACCTTGGAAATAGGCCCCCCTACCTATTAGGTAGGGTCCCAAGGGCCCATTTTCATGCTAAGGGAACCCCCAAACTCAAAAGGGGGTCCCTAAAATTACCCAAAATAACCCAATTTCGGGTTTGGCATGCTTGGGCACAAGGGTAGAGGGTGTGGGGTCCACCCAAGGTTCACATGTGGTCCCCAATCCCTTCTACCAACACACACATACTTCCCAAAACCAACACTTAACTTAAGACAAGATCATTAAACCCCTAAGCTAGTTTACTTAATAAAACACACCCTAAACCTAATTAATTTTACAATACATAATTACATTACAATTGAGGGGTTCACCCATGGTGCCCAATTAAATACATCTAATCTAGGGCCTCAAACATTTAGCATGGTTAGGACTCAGCCCTTGGGCCGCTTGTGCACAATTACGTCACCTGCACACTCATTGCAAACATTAACTGCACCTGTCCAATATAATAAACATCATCTATAGATCACAATATTAATCAAACTTATAATGTCCAAACATACTTTACAATTGATAGTGCAATGCATACAATTATCCACATAGTTGGCCATGAATCATAAATAAAATTGTGACGACATACACTTAGGTTAGCATGAGAATTACCACCATTAAATCTAAAACACTATATCATTAATCAAATCAACCACAAGAGACTAACATTTAACCAAAAAGTCTATCATATAACCCTGTTAGTGTCATCAACATCATAAGAAATATATCGGTAAACAAATCTAATCCAATTGGCGCTACGTGCCCAAAATGCCATAATGTCCATGAGGATAAAATATCATAGTAAAATGTCCAAAGTCTATCAGAGTATCAATCAAAACATGTCTAGAAATAAAGGAACCAACAGATAACTGGAGCTATAAAAATGTGGGCACTACACCAGCCTGCAATACTCTACTAAATATGGTGCAATAAAGGAATCAGATGAACCATAATCAAACAAAAAAAGAGGTAGGAATACCACCAATGCTACCTGTAGTCTCAATCACAGTGCCCTGGTGCTCAACCTAGCGGTTCTTGACCGTAACATAGATCTGATGGCTATGTCCCATGTCGCTAACTATAGGATCTAAAATAGGTGTCTTACCCTTATTACTAGGGTTTTGTGGGAACTCTCTCTAATTATGTCCAAGGGCACCACATCCATAACAACTTCCTGGTCCTCTCCAATGAGATGCGGCTCCAACAAGTACTCTAGTTTTCTATGCCATGGATCCTAATGATCTGGATATGGAATGTTGTGGTCGTTGCTGACAAGCTCCTTCTGGCTGAGCCCTTAGTACACCATGTGTCCTAATTGGAACCCTAGGGGGAGGCCCCATACTCCATCCACACTGAGCGTCAAATCTCTGTGGAGGTCTGAATGGTGAACAAGTCTATTGCTGCTACTGCTGAGGTTTCTGTTGCGGTGGCTTGAAAGAAGAATATGCAGAACCATGTCCGCCATAAGGAGGAGGAGTTGACCTCCTTGACTTGTTATCCTACATCTACTTGATTTGTCTCCACACTCTATCCCTGGCCTGCTGAGTCTTCCCCCTATTCTCCTCTGTAATGTAGGCCTTCTCAATGACCTCTCCTAAGTTCTACGGGAAATGAATGCGCATCACACCTCCCAAATTCAAATTCAGGCCCCTGATGAACCTTTGAATCTTGACCTACTCATCCTACATATATTCAACATACTTAAGTAAGTCTAGAAATTAACTCCCATACTCTTCTACTATCATGGATTCCTAATGAAGGTAATGAAACTCATTCTATCCTCTGTTGAATAAACCTCCTAGACAAGTATCTGCTCCTAAACAACTCCTCAAAGTGTTCCAAAGTAAATGTCTCTAAGTCTACATGGAGCTTCTACTCCTCAGTCCTCCACCAGACACCTTATGCTCTATCCCTCAGAAGATGAATCACAACATGAGCTTTCATGTATTGATAGTACATGGGAAAATGCTTGAAGCAACTCGCTCAAGGTCACTAGCCAAGCCTCTTCCTAAAAACCACATCTATCTCCTAGAATAATGAGATGGGCGTAGCTTCAAGATCTCTCTGATATGATTTGCGATCCAATGATTGTCGACCCCTAGGTCTCTCTACATACTCCTCCCTCAGTTATAGGGCTCTGAGATCTGTCTTCTGTGTCCTAATATCCTATATCCATGTCCCCTCTAAGGTGAATCCACTCTAGCTTACTCCATGTGGGAATTTCTCTTCCCGATGCTCATCGTTGTGTTGTGGAGATGCACAGAGCCTCTACTGATGGCTCTCTATCCTTTATGGCAGGTCGATCCACCTAAGGATCCTCTGTGTATAGTCAACACTAACATCATGTAGTGTATGTAATATCCGAGGTAAAATATCCACTACATCTTGATATGGAGGTGGCAAGTATAGGTCTACGTGCAAGAACGTCTCATCTGGTCCTCGCCTCCTGCATAGACCAAGGTGAGAGTTAGTTCATCATTCTATTTTTTGTTTCATTTTTCTAAGTATTCTATATTATACAAATATCATACAATGTTGTTTTCTAGGGTTAGAGTTACGCTAGGTTTAATGTTCATGTCTCGTGTTTTAAATTATGCCCAAGGGTCCAAGCTTTTAAACCACTTCTCTGATACCAAGTGTAATGCCCAAAATATTTACCTGCATGAAACCCGAGACAAACATAGGTCTTACAAACTCTTTTAATTATGTCTTTGGAGGTATGGACTATTGGTTTGATTGTTGAGGGGAATTTTTTCATATCCTCACCCACCAATGTACGAGTCTTGGTCTTTTTGTTTGACTTGGTGAGGTGGATTGGAGGAGAAGTGATGTGGCATCCTACATGGAGCCACCTCACCCTCCTCTTCACATTTTCTATTTATTTGAGTTATTTTGGAGTTTTAGGAATTACTTGGTTTGATTACACACTTGCATATTGTTTGAATTGTCTTGGAATTCTTTCTTGGGAGCTTATATTTGGGGATTTACTTGAATTAGAGGATAATGAAGTGTGTTTCTTGAAGAATGTGGAAGCTATTGTGTTATGGTATGTGATGAGGCCAAAATATGTCTCATTATATCACCAAATAAAATTCTTATTCTCTCTTAAAATAAAGCTTTCAACTGAATTTAGATATAGTTTTAATAACATATAACATATTTAAGGTAGAATATATGATTTATCTTATCATCTCTTTAGAAATCTATTTGCAGTCTAATTGTTGTTATTTCTTGATATTTCATCTAAGTTGGAATGGGATAGTGTGTAGAAAACAAGTCATAAGCAACTCTACTCCAAGTTCATAGATTGAAACTACCGAAAGTCTTCACGTAGCTACAAAAATCTCAAACTGTTCATAGATTGCTATTATATTTCTGCTCCGGAAAACTTACATATAGCTACGGAAAGGCCAAGCACAACTATGGAAATGCCGAGTGTAACGCCCACAATTTTCCCATTAGAAAACCATGATAAAACCCGATAGTAAACCATGAAAGGTTACGAGACCTTATCTAGGATTTTAATTAAATCCCGATTATAGAATTTTAAACAATTACATGGCAGTCGGAACTAAAATAATGACTAATATTTTTAAACCCAATTTCAAAATGATGTTATGATTTAATTATTTCACTTCTAGACTCAAATATTCTATTTAAATAATCCTCAATTAGCTTTTCATTATTTAAATCCATTAATCCTCCTTTTAAAATAATTTATTTAAGGTCCATTATCAATTTTCAATTTAATTAGACAAGGACAATAATACTCTAGTGTTAGCATGCACAAAACTATAAAATAATTATCTCAAAAGGGAAAGGTGCACAACTTAGTCTAACCCCTTAGGCCCCATTTAACATTACACACACATATTTTAATTATTTCATTCCCACTTAAATACCCCATCACTTAAGTGATGTAGGGTTCATCCTACACCATTAGATCTAATATTTCCTAGCCCTTAGATTTAGGTTTGGCAAAAGTAACCCTAGATATTCTTATGGGTTCTCATATATTCATTTTCTTAAACATTGATCTCTCATTTCTCTTGTTTTGACTTGCAGGTTAATGAAGAAGGCAAGAAGACGAAGCCATGGAGGAAGCATTAAGATCTTGGAATGGATTTCTCACAAGAAGAGTAGTTAGTTTTAGCATCCCTCTCCTGGGGTTTGCTATATTTCTAATTGTTATAAGCCTCTCATTTGCAAGAAAAATACCCAACTCGGGTTGTGGGTTTTTGCCCAATTAATTTTTACCCTATACTTGCAAGTTTAATGTAACTAGGGACACAGTATTGTAGGTATACCCATTTATTCTAGTTGTGTGTGTGTCGATATAAAATACATTTATTTTGTTTTGAGTAATTACATGTATTTATACACACACACACACATATTTATATATGTTGGTATATATTTCATTTATATATTTAATCAAAATAAATACGTAACTCATTGAATATATATATATATGTGTATATATATCATATATATATATATATATATATATATATATATATATATTTGAAACTGATAAAAAGTCATGTAAGGGCTAAGGTTGTATTTACCTCGTGTGGATATGCAAGATTTGAAAATTTTAAAAATATAATATAACATAGGACGCAAAAATAATTATTAGCCACTTGTTTTAATGAAAGGGGGGGTATGTTTTAAAATAATTAGGGAGGTTTAAAGTTTTGGTGAGAGGGGCATGGACCCCACCCCCACCTCATATACAAATATATAGGGTGGGGTGGGGTCTGTGACCCTCCCCCCAACCATAATCCTATTTACTAATTCCCTGCGCAAGGAGTGGTTGCGACCACTAAGCTGAAAACCCAACCACATCTAAAATGAAACTACCTTTTTTGTGTTTGTTTATATTTTATAAAACAAAACTCTCGTCCCTTCCAATGTGCCAAGGAAAGGAAATATATATTTTAGTTATTACTATGTATTGGTATATATATATATATATATATATATATTGTAAGATGAAATATATTAATTTCTATTAATAAATTATTAACAATGGTATTATAAATATTATGGAAATAATTAGTGCGTATGTTATTAATATATATCAATTACACACTAATAATATATATTATTTTATTAATTGAGTTTCCCATAGTAATAGGGAATAACAAGTAGTGTGGGAGGATAAGTGTTACAATTATAAATTGGTAAGGATAAAATTTACATGAGCCTAGGCAATAGTAGTAGTGCACACATTGTGTATTCATCAAAATTTCAAACTTATCACTTTAGATTTCATTTATATAACCATAAGGGTATAATTAGTTGTGATTCATTCATTTACTTTAGTCAAATCTTATTACCTCAAGAAGGAATTTATATTAATAAATCAATTCTATCTAATCCTTTTTATACATTTAGTTGGATAAGGGAATATAAACCACTCTTAAATGAAATTTATTTCAATATTCAAGTAAACAAGGATTGTCAATAATGCAAATTAATCAACATTTATTTCCCATCCAAGAGCACTAGCCCTTTAAAATAACCAAATTTGCTATGCAACTCCTAAACACAAATTTTTCTTTGTGAGAGATTAATTTCCATTACAAGATCATTACAAAGTTCACATTTCATATGAAGTAATGTAAATCATAATAAATCATTAACAAGAATTTAAGCAATGAGTAAGATTACATTCAATATATTATTGGGACAATTTACTAGTTGAAGAGTATTAATAGTGCTTGCTAAAACTTCAGATGTCTTTCTCTAACAAGATCACTTCATCAAATGAGTTCCACCATCTTCATCAAGGTAATGCACACAACAAAATGGGGGAGTAAGCAACACTCCCCACCCAACCAAATATCCAATGAGGGAGAGAAGTCTTCTTCCTCATTGGCCCCCAAACCCCAATAAGGAAGAAATGAGGGTTATTTAGACAACCATGACAACTTCAAATGTCTTCCACATACACATTTAATCAAGATATTTTCTACAATAAAAAAATACCAATTTTACAACAACACCAACAATTATGCAAACAAAAAGGCTTCATTCTAAAGCCAAGGAGGATAAAATAACATAGGGGTTATTCTTATGCCTCCCAAGGGTTTGGGTGTCCACCTAAGAGCCTCTAAAAAATCCATCACAATACACACAAGACTGTTATGCCTCCCTCCAAGAAGATACACCACTCTTATGCCTCCCTCAAGCAATCAACCCACTTGTATACCTCCCTAACTCTTATGCCTCCCTACAAAAAATAACAAGATAAACACAAATCATATTTATCAACAAGGTGGACATCCCAACCCAACTCCCTCCTAAAATACCCAATAACATTTCTCTTATGCCTCCCACAAGTTTTACCCACATTTCCATTTCTCCCACAACCTAAGGATCAAATCTATTTCCCACAATCATAAGAAAAACAACAACCATCATCCACACATATGATTACAAAAAAATAGCAAAGTAAAAACAAGGGTGAAGATCTATCTTACAAATGAAGAGGATCAAACACAAAAAATTTCCAAGCCTTCCAAAATCCCAAGCAAGAACCATCCATTCCAAGCTCAAATCACCATTCTCAAGAATTCTCTCCAAAAATTACAAGCACCACCCCCCCTCCCCCCCCCCCCCTCCCCAAAAATGAACAAGTAACCCCCAAATCCTCACACAAAAAGAAATAAATAGAAAAGAGGGAGAGAGGGGTGATGTGGCTCCATGTAGGATGCCACATCATCTCTCCTCCAACCCACATCACCAAGTTCAAACCCAAACCCCAAAGCATAATAAATTGGTGGTTGGGGAAATGACCACCCTCTTACACACTCAACCCAACCCACACCCCTTAAGGACACAATTAAATACCCATGTAAGAAAAGTGCAATTAATTGCTCTTTTCCTTCATTAAAACACAAAATAGGACCTAAAATAAGTCCCTCACATCATAGGCCTAGTGGGTGGGTCACTTTAAGAGGTGTGGGACAAGCTTAACTTGTCCCACAAGTCACCAAAATGGCCTAGAAGGTCAAAATTCCGAATTTCACTTGAGAGATAGAGTACACACTACTCAAAAACAAATTAAATTCATTTCATCCAACACACATTAAGGCTACCAACTCACATTTATTTCCCCCCTTTTGTCACATCCTAATTAGCACAAGTTAAACACTTCTAAATTAACTTAAGAGGGGTGCTAAACAAAATAATAAAAGTGACTCCACATACTAAAAAAAATACAATAACTCACAATTAAATAAAATCAACAAGACAAAGTCACCAACTTACCCAAGGTCACTATTGAGGTCGCCCCCGAATGGGGACCTCCAAACAATCAACAATAATACACAACATGTGAATACACGAGTTTCCATGGTGACCTGTTGCCAATACCTTACATTCCTTCATTGTTGGTCTCCTATCCCCGTAGTTTGTTGTGCTATAATTTCCTGCAAAATCAAACAATACCTTTCTAGCCTTGTGGCCATATTAATGACGTCGAAATCATAAAACACATGCATGTATACATAACAATTTACATCATCGAATATCATAATTAAACCAATGTTAGAATCATGTAATTCACCAATTGTTCAATTTTCTAACATTTTGATTCTACCAATCCATCAATTTGTACTAAGATCACAACATCAACAATCATCCAGAAATATCCTTAAATCACATCCAATATGTCAATACAGTAGTAACCATTAGAACATCGAATACTGATATATGAATCAAGCATATACAATTCATCGCAATAGTCACATCATGTCACAAGTCTAACACATTTTTACTTCCTACTAAATAAGTAAACAAATGTATCAATGCTCATCTAGCAATGTCTACTATCTAATATGATATCAAGGTCTAGCGATTAGATACAGAGTGACCAGAGACATAACAATATAAAGAATAGTAATGACATAACCATCAGTCTGTAACAAGGAAACCATTCTAGATCATCATCATATCCTTAAATTCCCATCAAGGTCCACAATACAACCATACAGTAAAAATAATAATCAAAACATAATAGTACTCATGATGTCCCGCGCAGCTTATTAGCATGCTAACTATAATAAAACAACAAGGTTTAAGATTTAAAAATCAATTTGAAATTGATAACATGGTTCAATCAGTGTTGAAGAGGAGTGGGAATTACACATAGTTAGTGAAAGTCTTTTGATTTGTTCTAAAATAATGTAAAGGAGCATTGAACTATTCAGCTCACTCTTTCCTTCCACATCATTAACTAATAATAAAGATCCAAACATGTGGGAATCCAAAGTCATGCATGCATGTGGCATTCCAAGAAGAATTCAAATTCATGGACTTAGCATTTCTTTGTTTTCTCTCCATGTTTCAAGGATGAGAAAATAGTGAAATATTTTTAGGAATTTTGAATAATTACTCTCCCACTTTGTGTTCCTGGATTAAAGGGATGAGTTGTAGAAATATTCTCTAGGATAAGTGGATGGTTATAGTCAAGTTTTAATAGGATTTATTTCTTTGACTAAATCTTCCCAAGAATAGGTAGTTAGTTCTTGGTGCGTTGACTAGGTAAATTAGAATAAAGAGAAGATCAAATTTTATTCATAAAAAAGAGGAGTTGGTTGGATGCATGAATTATAAATGCAACCTTCCACACTCTTATATGTAATATTTTACTAAGCAATGAAAAATTTGTTCTTTCTCTCCAATATTCTGAGTAAAATTATTCTGTTGGTTTTGAATTAAAGTTTGCAAGTATGAATTAAGTCCTTTTCTAAAGAATGATCTGACCACTCATTCTAATGAAGATGGATCAATGTTTTGTGTTTATTTCTTTATTATGTAGTTTTTCTTTTGTTGTGAATTTCTAATTTTATGTTGTGTAATACTTATTTCTGTACAATTTATTTTATGAACCTTAATGTGTCATATTTATTTTTCATTTATTTTTAATTCAAAAATTTCATTTCTGCAAGTGTGATTCATTTTATGCAAGTGTGCTTTTAATTTCTGCAAGTGTTTTTTTCAATTTATGTAAGTTTGGATTATGTTTGAAGGAATTGTTTTCTAAAGACATCTTTCTCCTATTGCATACAACCATTAGAAACCATCCCTGGATTGACATTATTAATGAAGAGGATTGACCACCGTCATCATTTTGACGTTGTTTCTAGGGAGCATGGTGTTATTAGGAAACTCATATTTTTCTAAAATAATAATCTAGTGACAGTAGAATACCTCTTGGAAAATTCTGTGATAGGAGGTATTTGGTGACAATTTCTTTACACTTTTATTTTCTACAAATAGATTAATATTTTTTCTGCAAAATAGATTAACATTTCTTTTCTGCAAATAGATTAAATTTTAATTCTACAATTATATTTACAAACCTACTAGAGATTTCCAAAAGCAACCCCCCTCAATAAAATGGAAAAAATCATTTCATGTTTATTATTTTCATGCAATGAGGTTTTCCTATTCTAAAATATTTTTTATTTGCATGTAGGATGACTTCTGCAAAGATTAAATAATAGTTCATGCATCCAATAAATACAAAAAAAAAAATAACTTTGTGCAGGTTAACAGAGACAAAGATTTATGTGGATTATTTGTGCAAGAAGATTGGGTGGACAAATGCAAAAAGAAACGGAGAATTTTATAAGATGTCAAAAAAAGATTTCATTGATTTAAGGAGTTTTATATGAAAATAACAACATTTTCCAGATAAAAATACTCACAATTCATAAATAAATAGCTTAAAATTTTTCTTGGTCTTGTTCTAAATGATATCATATTTCCATATTCTTTTGAATCACTTATTTTCATTGACAAATGACAAAGATATCATAGTTTGAGTGCACACTGCTAAAAAATAACATGATAGAGATAATTTAAAAAAAAAACTTATGATAGATGCATGTATTCTTCTCATACTCCTCATTTTTCAGTACCTAATTCATTCCATGCTACCCTGTCTATCTCAGTTTTTGTTCAAAATTCATTTTCCCAACTTCTAGAACAACCAAAAATTCTTTTGATATTTTGTAGTCAATGTTAATCCTTCTCATAACTGCAGAAAAATATTGGCTCAACCAGTATATGCTAATTTAAATGTTAACATACCATTTGTATTATGGGATCATACCCACAACATTTCATAATAAACCATTCATTCCCAATAAATGAAGAAGTCCTTGAACCATTCCATTTCCCAAAATAGTTTACCATTGTTTCTCAATTTCTAAATCATCTTTCTAAATTGGTTGGATGTTGCAAACACTCTGGAAGATTTCTTCCTGATTTACCATCATGTATACATTTCTCAAAAAGATAATGATTGGTTAGAAAACTATTGTATTGGGTGACAAATTATTAAAAGAAAAAGAAAAAAACAATGTGGAAAGTTGACAACTAGCAAATGGCTGCTTTTCCCAAACAAAAAAAAAATCACTTTAAATTCTTTCTTGGATCCATATGATTGCTTCTCTTGTGCCGAATTGGTTGATGAAATTATTTTCTACTGAAATGTTTCGTGTTGCAGATACCTTGACTTCATATCTATTTATTTTTTCAGCTGCACATGGAAATCACGGTTATACAACATGATGAAAGCAAGGATAACTACTGAGTATGATATGTTAACTTCTATTTTATATTCTTGAATATTTCTATTTTTTTTTAATTACAAATAGATTCACTTCTCGAAAGTATAAAAAAAAAGAAAAAAAAGAGAAATTTGTCAAGATCTACATGTGTTGATCAAGTCAAGTAACAAAACAAATGATGTAGATGACATCTTTTAAGTTTACAACAATTGTGATCTATAAGCTGCTGAATTAAAAGTAAAAAAGATAGTTTGCATGAGGTCACGCACAAAACTAAGTGTGGGGGAGAGTCACTCTCTTCCAAATATTTTGAAGAATGCATGAGAAAAAAAGAGCTAAGTGTAGAAAATAATATTCCTACATTATTTACGAAAAACCTCATGAGAGCACGAATAAGAAAGAACTAAAACTTTTACTTCTAGAATCTCAGTTTGCTACTATCATGGAAAAAAGAGAAGACACTTTGAAAGATGCATAAGTATTGACAAAATCATATTCTATTGGAAGATCAGTAGCTTGCACGAGGGCATGCATGAAGTTAAGTGTGGGGGAAATGATGAGACCAAAATATGTCTCATTTTATCACCAAATAACACTCTTATTCTCTTTCTTAAAATAAAACTTTCAATTGAATGTATATGTAGTTTGAATAAAAAATAACATATTTAAGGTAGAATATAAGATTTATCTTATCATCTCTTTATAAATCTATTTACAGTCTAATTGTTGTTATTTCCTGATATTTCTTCTCAGTTGGAATGGGATAGTGTGTAGAAAACAGTTCATAAGAAACTATACTCCAAGTTCATAGATCAAAGCTACTAAAAGTCTTCACGTAGATATGGAAATCCCAACTGTTCATAGATTACTGTTATAATTTTTCTATAGAAAACTTACATGCATCTAAAGAAACACCAAGAACAACTACGTAAATGCCCATCTAGTGAAAGTCTTTTGATTTTTTCTAATATAATGTAAAGGAGCACTGAACTATTCAGCCCACTCTTTCCTTCCATGTCATCAAATAAGAATAAAGATCCAAACATGTGGCAATCCGAAGTCATGCATGCATGTGGCATTCCAATAAGAGTTCAAAGTCATGGACTTAACACTCCTCCATTTTCTCTCCATGTTTCAAGGATGAGAAAATAGTGGAATAGTTTTAGGAATGTTTAATAATTACTCTCCCACTTTGTGTTCCTAGATTAAAGGGATGAGTTGTAGAAATATTCTCCATGATAAGTGTATGGTTATAGTCAAGTTTTTTTAGGATTTATTGCTTTGAATAAATCCACCCAAGAATATGTAGTTAGTTCTTGGTGTGTTGACTACGTAAATTAGGATAAAGAGAAGATCAGATTGTATTCGTCAAAAAGAGGAGTTGGTTGGATGCATGAATTATAAATGCAACCTTCCACACTCTTATATGTAATCTTTTACTAAGAAATGAAAAATTTGATCTTTCTCTCCAATATTTTGAGTAAAATTATTCTGCTGGTTGTGAATTAAAGTTTGCAAGTATGAATTAAGTCATCTTCCAAGGAATGGGTTGGCCACCCATTCCAAGGAAAATGGATCAATGTTTTATGTTCATTTCTTTAATATGTAGTTTCCCTTTTGTTGTGAATTTCTTATTTTATGTTGTGTAATCTTTCTTTCTATACAATTTATTTTGTGAACATGTAGGTTTCCTATTTATTTTTCATTTTTTTAATTCATAAATTTCATTTCTGCAAGTGTGATTTCTTTTATGAAAGTGTGATTTTAATTTTTGTAATTGTGTTTTTCAATTTATGCAAGTTTTGATTGTGTTTGAAGGAATTGTTTTCTAAATATATTTTTCTCCTACTTTATACAACCATTATATAGCAACCCTAGATTGACATTATTAATGAGGAGGATTGACTACCCTCATCAGTAGGGTCTATTCCTTGCATTCTTGTTCTTATTTTTGCATTATGATATTATTGTGTTGTAAATTGGTGCATGTTTGTTAATTGTATGGGTTGGGTAGATCTTGACCTTATGGTAGTGTTGGGAGAGGGAAATTGAGTTCATTCTTATGGAGGTAAAAGGGAATATGTGAGGATTTTGTGGAGGAATTGTGGGAGGGGTGCTCCACCTATGTGGAGGTAAAAGGTTCATATATAATATTTGCATACTTAATTGTGGAGAGAAAAAGTGTTGTGTGTGAATGTGAAAGTCTACTTGGAGGCTTTGGGTGGACCCCCATCCCACATGGGAGGTATAAGGAGATGACTTCATGTTCTCCTCTCCTTAGGGTTTATTTTGGAAACCTTTATGTTTTGTTTGGAAAATTGTAAATGGATTCTCTATACTGTGTTCTTGTATATATGTGCAAGTGTTGTTTGTGTGTTTTTTTTGTTGTGGAAGCCTTTGTGAAGTTTACATGGTTGTTTAATGTCCCTTATTGCTTCATTGTTGGGGCTCGAGGGCCAATGAGAAGGGAGGTTTCTCCTTCTCATGGAAAATAAGGTTGGGAGGTGAGTGTTTCCTACACCCCCTTCCTTGTTGCTGTGATATGATGATGAAGAAACTGAAGGAGCTCAAGTGATGTCTTGCATAGAGTTGTTTTTTTAGAAGACCAAAAAAAAAGACAAAGTGTTGCAAAAGGTTTAGTGTTTTTTCCTCATTGCGTGGAGTACCTTCTATTTTTATTGTAAAAAATGAACTCTTGTAAATGTATTATCCAACATTTGGTTATAATAGTAGTTTGGAAATATTTATGGTTAGAGAGAGAGCTATCTTGTAAAATTTGAATATGTCAATCCCATGTTTTAAGAGGCTTTTCCAACTTGCATTTTAGGTTAATCTCATTGCTATGGAATATTTTAAATCTGAAATGTATTGGTTAAATTTGTAAAGTAATAGTTAAAAAAAAAAGAGAGATTGTGAGATAATTTTAAATGGGAATGTGACTCTTGTAAATATGCACTTTATCACGAAGTTTGTATTATAATGGCATTTCAAAAGTGTTCATATTGCAATGAAAATACTTGGAAGTGTGTAATTTGTTTTCCTTTTTAATTGTTCTTGGAAATCTTGGTTGTAAAAGGAAGAATGAACTTACATTTTATTTGTGTCTTACTTAATAACCTTTTTCAAATGAATTTCTAACTAGTGATAAACTAATATTGTGGTTATAAGTGTAAAACCTTACAAATTAAAAAATGTAAGCGTCTATATATTTTTAACCCAAAAAAAGAGAGACTATTCTTCTTTATTTGAATACCTTGACAATAGAACCAACAACTTCGCCATACATACATATATAGTTATACAATTTACGTAAATTTATACTTTCTTATATTTTAGTTGTACAAATGGGTCTTAGTTAACAGATAGATTGTTGAGAGCAAATTAAAAAAACCTAGTTATATATATGCGTATAATTATATAAGTAGAATTATATATGTATTAAATAAGATATTTTTATATTGTATATATATATATATAATATTAATAAATAAAACCAAAAACTTAATAGTTTTTACCCATTCAAATGGGTATGTTGTAGGCTTTATTTAAGGGGCAGTGTATTATATTAGTGGTCGTATGGCCTGCACGACCACATTGGAAATAATAGTGGGAAGGGGGGCAATGCCCCCTCCCCCCATATATACAAACCCCAAATTTTAAACAATGTGGCCATTATTATACTATGTGCCAAAGCTTTTATGTGGCCTCTTAACCAAAAATATGGTGCCCGCCAAGGGCTGAATATATATATATACCCTAGCTGTGGCCCAATATGGGTGTTTAAAACCAAAAACTTGATACTTTTTACCCATTCGGTCTGGTATGTTGTATTTTGAAATAAACTTAGGCTTTATTTAAGGGGCATTGTATTGTTTTAGTTGTTGAATGACATGCACGACCACATTGTAAATAACAGTGGATAGGTGGGGCAACGCTCCCTCCCCCCATATATACAAACCCATACTTTTTAACAATGTGGCCATTATTGTACTCTGTGCTACAACTTTGTCGCTTCCTCTTAACCAGAAACATGTCACCCAGTAAGGGCCAAAACTGCATCTTTTGGACTATGTAATATGTATGTATGTATGTATGTGTGTGTGTATATATATATATATATATATATATATATATATATATATATATGTGTGTGTGTGTGTGTGTGAATATCTGGTATGAATATATATATATAATATATATACTGTAGGCCCATATATATGTATGGGCATTATGTATTGTTTGTATGTTGTATGTAATAAACCATGGGTATATCATCATTGTTAATACCCATTCGGTAACCCTTCTCCAATAAATTTAAAAGGGTGGTAATGTATTTTGAATAACAATGGATAGGTGGGGCAACGCTACCTCCAAACTTAAGGGGCATATCCAAGCCCATACTGTTTTAACAACCCTCCGTAGTTTTTTGAATGCCATTATCCATGGCCTCACATGCTCTAAACTTGCAAATAACAAAAATATGTAACATCTTATAGGATTAGGGGAAACATGTCTCCCTCCCCCCATATAAGGGCCAAACCCATCATAAGGATTTTTGGACTATGTCAACCATAGATATATGTATGTATCTGTGCTAATAGTTTGTGTCGTGATTAGAGATCTTAATCCTACAACATATATACCCAGTATATGGGCCAATGCATCTTTATGGGATATGTAATGTATAAAAGGTATGTATGTATGTGTGTGTGTATGTATAGTGCATACAATGAGTATATAATATATATATGTATACCCTTCTCATGAGAAGATATTTTTCAATCATAATTAATAAATAGATATTTATGTATGGGTTTAATTAAATATGATATTATGCATAAATGTATGCTATATAATTATCTAAATCCATGAGTATATCATCAAGCTTAAAATAAAATGTATAAAAGGGTGGTATGATTTTATATTGGAACAAAAGTAAATAACTATATGCTCCATGGCCTCCATGGACTGCTTAAAGTTTAAATGCAAATAAAATACAAGCTAGGTCAAGTAAATGAGAGAATAAACCCTCCGTAGTTTTAAAATTAAATGCTCCATGTTTAATTTGTGAATGGGAGCCATTAGGGCTCCCAAGGATTTTTGGGCAAATAAAAAATATGTAAATGAGAGGATTAGGGTGAAAATTTAGATCTAAGGGCTAAAAGATCATAAGGATTCTTATTAGGGTTTAGTCAACCCTAGATTAAATGGCTCCCAAACATACAAACATAGTGTAGAGATTTAATTTTTATGGTGATGGGACATTTTAACCTAATGAAGGTATGGGATATCCTCCCAATCCTATTCAGTTAATTTAACCAAGGGTAAATGTAGTAAGTATGGAGTATTCAGTTGAATGTTGATTTCCTTCATAGTTTTCAATCAATAGTTAAGAAAGGAGATTTATATGGATGCAGTTGCAACCCTTAAGATTCTAATTCAATAAATGATATTGTGCATAAATGAGATATTATTATGGGGTTAATTAAATAAATGATATTGTGCATAAGTAATTATATAATGATCTAAAATAATTAAATTAATTAAAATTAAAATGTATAGTTAAATAACTATATGATGGAATGGATGTTAGGTTTAAATCAATCATACAACTTTTAGGTCAGGGTATTTAATGGGAATATATGTTTTAATTAAATGTATGTTTAATTTGTGAATGGGGCCACTTAGGGCCTTAATGTTTTAAGTTAAAATATAACCCTCTTATTATGGTTTAGTAAATAATTAAATGGAAGTAAAACTATAGTAACTAATTAATGGTATGGTGGATGGACATTAAACCTAATGACTTGAGGGAATTAATTTAACCAAGGGTAAATGTATAAGTGTGGAGTATGGATGTTGATTTCCTAAAGGAATTAAACTTAAAGTAAGAAAGGAATTTATGGATGCATTGCAAGAAGATTATAACTGGAAACAACTTTGGAAATAGAGTAATAATATTTAATTATTAATCTAGGTAAGATCAATCTAATGTAATGAAGAAAATTATTAGTAGGACTTAATTAAATGTACTCTAGGGTTTAACACCCTTGCAACCCTTTTAAACAAAAAAAATATTCCAAAATTTCCTAAGTAATTATTTAAGATTAAAAGTGGTTTGGAACATAAAAAATGTGGGCGTTACAAGTTTCTAGAAAGCACACAAATTGTATTTATAAAAGAAAAAACCTTAAAAATACAAAATAAAACATGCCAACAAAAATTCTTACATGTTTTACAACACTTACTATGGTGCATCAACAAACAAAAAATACCTGTAACCAATATATTTCACCTAGGTTATGTTTACAAAGGATTAAAAACCCATCAATTTTTTCTAACCCCCTCATCCCCTATATAGATATATATCACATATAATTATTACATTTTCCATTTCTACATCCATACTAGGGGAAGTATGCAAATTTGAACTAAGATTTTAATAAAGAAAATAAAATTTATTGTAAAAAATAGACATCTTTATCATTTTAAAAAAAATTCATACACCATACAGATTGAAAAAGAGCCTATAAGGGCTCAAAAAAACTCCAAGGCAATGGTATTTGAGATTTTACATTTTTATGCATGATCATGGTTATATGAGATGTGAATCTGACCATTGTGTTTATTTTAAGAAGCTTGAAGATGGGGGCTATGTTATTTTTTTACTGTATGTGGAAGATATGTTGATTGTACGATCTAGTACGCAGGATATTAGTGAACTTAAAGAAAGGCTCGCTCACACATTTGCAATGAAGGATTTGGGAGCTGCAAATAAAATCCTTGGCATGCAAATTCATCGAGACCGAAAAAACAAGAAGTTGCATTTGTCTCAGGAGGCTTATATTAATAAGGTTATGGAAAGGTTTAACATGTAAAATTCAAAACCTATTAGTACACCTATGGTTAGACACTCCAAATTGAGCAAAGATCAGTTTCCTTGATCACATGAGGAGGTTGAATACATTGCACATGTTCCTTATGCTTCGGTAGTAGGAAGTCTTATGTATGTCATGGTTTGTACTAGACCAGGCATTTCACAGGTAGTGGGAGTTGTGAGCAGGTTTATGGCTAATCCAGGTAAATAACATTAGAAAGCAATCCAATGGATTATCAGGTATTTGATAGGGACATCTGACATGGAGTTATGTTATGGAGGGTCAGATACTTATTTACATGGCTATGTTGATTAAGATATGGCTGGAGATTTGGATGGCAGGAGGAGCTCCACTAGATATGTTTTTGAAATAGGTGGAACAATAGCTAGTTGGATTTCAAGATTGCAGAAGGTTGTGGCTTTGTATACTACAGAGGAAGAGTATGTTGCAACTATAGAAGCTAGCAAGGAGATGATATGGATTAGTAGGTTCATGGAAGTGTTGGGTAAGGAGCAAGAGGATTATAGATTTTATAATGATAGTCAGAGTGTGATCCATATGGAAAAGAACTCAAGATTTCATTAAACAACAAAACACATTGAGTTAAGGAATCACTTCATACGGTAGGTATTGGAGGATGGGCAACTAAAGTTAGAGAAAATCCATACAGATGAGAATCATGCAGATATGATAACAAAGCCATTGGTAAAGGAGAAGTTGGAGCTTAACTCCACTTATGTTGGTCTTCGAGATTGAGACTTGAAGAGGAAGAAACGGGCCAAGGAAACATATCCAAGGATGTTGATGTACAATATAGTGCATCAATTTATCTCCAAGTGGGAGATTGTTTAGTGTGGAGCTTAATTGATTCACAGAAAGCTTGTTTTTACATGTTGTTGTTTTCTATAGTGATTGGCACTGGTCAGGAAATGACCGACACTGGTCATTTATAAACCAACATGGGTCAGGAAGTGACCGACACTGGTCAGGCAGTGACTAGTTCTGGTTAACCTATGTGATGGTGCTTTGTTTTTGGTTGAGAATTACATTAAATATTTTTCTTTAAAGATGATTTCTTGATTGTAAAAGCATAATTAGTTACCCAGAATAGGTATATATGCATGTATGCATTGTATGAGGGTATGAGAGAAGAAAATAGCAATTTTTTGCATGTTAGTTTTCTTGGTGAGCAAGAAAGAGTAGCTGAGTAAGGGAAAAGCATTGAAAATATTGTGAGGTGTTGGAAGAAAAATAATCTTCATTGTATTTCCCATGTAAAGCACTAAGTAATAATATTGGTCCTTTCTTGGTGAACGTAGCCCACACTAGGTGAACCACGTTAAATTTGGTGTTATCTTTCTCTTATTTATTTTATCTTCTGGTTTATTTCCAGATTCATTGCTTGTATGCTTTATCTGATTTTAGATTTGTGTAACACTCTGATATGGTTAACCCCAACAAAAGACGCGTGGGATATGTTTCAATGTAAATACATGGCTTGCTGAAAACATGTGAAGAATGGGGAACATGGAATATGATTCGAAGGAGCTCGTTCAAGCTAAAGAAAATATGGTTGGTGTGATGGAAAACAAGGAGCTCGCCACACTTAGCAAAGGAGGGATCTCACTAGCCACCTTGATCATTTTTATCCAACAACAATGACCATCTAACACTCTTTACATTCTTCTAGTGTGTATCACATAGTATTCTCTACTATCATATCTTGCATTATGATATTTTGTCTTTAATAATGGACTGTATAAATCTAAACATTGATAAAGCCAATCCCGAGAAGGATCACCCACATCAATGTGGGTTGGTGAATCGGTCAAGCCACTTCACTCTTAACTATGAAAGACCAGTTTGATTAGAAAAACTTTAATAATGTTGGGGTGTGCCTAAGTGGATAATCCCACTTGACATTATCACCCTAACACTCCCCCTTAATGTTAAGTGAGAAGAAAAAACATACATGCCAATTTTTCCTTTTTATACAAAAGGATTTACATACCTTGAACCAATTATTTAATCTAGCATGCCAACAAGGGAAATCCATATATATTCCCATACAAAAATTCTTTAGACCAGTGGTTTACATATGAAGACTTATATCAGATTATGGAGCCTTTTATAAACTAAGGCATACCCATAACTAAAGCTTCGTTGGGATTTACAAGTAACTTCACATAGAGTGACACATTTAATTATTACAAAGTGGAGGAAGTATTGGAAGTTTACAATGAACTACCTTATGCTTTTTCTCATGAGACTTACAGTTCACATACTATTTTACAACCACACGTAACCAATCCCTAAAGGATCACTTTGTTACATACAAAGTGGGTGGTCATGATCCACTCTTAAAAGATAACTTGGGTCTTTTATAATAAGCCATCAAGAGTTGGAATTGTCATACACATTCTCCCTTAAAGGAAAATCTAATAGGATGAACATGACAAAACAATTACAAGACTTCACAACATGTAATGGCCTTCACACAATCTCTTATTTTTGAACTGGATTCTTTATCAGGAGCAATATGTCCTTCACATAGAGGAGGAATACTTTCTTTAGCTCCTATGTGTCTCACTACCAATAGCCTCTTTAGCCAAATGGCTCTTTTCCTCTGCAAGTGATGGAACCTACATCAAAACTTGAACAACATTAGCATGGTTAGAGTCATGATAGACACCATTATAGGAATAAGAAATATAATACTGATATGCTTAAACAACTAACCATGCTATATTACAAATATTTTGACAAAAATTCAACATATTATACTACTAAAACATTAATTAGATACAATCAGTATTGGAAATCACCAATAAAAACACAAAGGTGTCCCCAAGTGTCATTGATATGCATATAATAATATTTTAGTAATCATTCAAAATGATTTAACAACATATGTATATCTTCATATTCTAAGTATTTGCAGAATGAGATAAGACTTGATAGATAACACATCTAAACAAATAATCAGATTATTCAAGAATAATCACAGTATTCATAGAAGAAAATGACCATGTAAGAAAAATTTAATCTTAGACATGTCATATATGATTAGATTTTTATGCCAAAAAACATGATTTAATAGTCAAAAACATTATCTTACTTCTCTTAATTGTAAGAATTATATTCTTGTTACTGTTAAGAGGTCATGACTATTTTGACAGAAAAAATAATTACTAGCACAAAAGTTAGTAAAACTAGGCTCCTAAAAGAAACTATTAAACATATCAAGATCTAGGTTCTTGCTTAAGAGATCATACAAAGACTTTTGATTATAATTGTTGGTATTTCTATTATAAGTAGATCTATGTAGTTTCTTTTTGAATCAAGGTTTTGCATGACTCTATCTTTTTACATCAATAAAGAAGACAAAGTGTCTAGATTAGGAAGAATCCAAATTTGTAACATCATTGGTAGATTCAAAGCAATTTAGGATTGATAACCAATCAGCCCACTAGAAAGTGAGTTTCACATTACTGTATCATAGATAACCAAAAGATGGAAGATTCATCATCATGTTCCAGAAATTTGTAATCATGTCCAAGAATGATTAAGCATTATAGAAGGATTCATCAAATCCATCAACTAGTCAACATCTAATAGAAGAAAAAGGTGCTCAAAATGCAATACTTAAAAGCATTCAAGGACATTCTTTCAGAGATGTATTATATCAGGAAGAATCAAATGAACAAATTTCACCCATCATTCTAGGATGGAAAACCAAAGAGATCCAAGATACAAATACATGAACATCAAAGCTCAAATTATTCCAAAGCTTATATTGTACATTGTTTTAGTATTTTTAAGAAACATATTTCAAAGTAAGGTTTCAAATACAAACTATGAAATAGATACATGTAATTTTTGTCATGATTTATTCAATAGTTTCCAATTTTTAAAAAATAAGGAGAGCATTTTTTAAAGATTTATATTGGCATGGTTAACATATTTTTTTAAAAAATCATTTCTTGAAGCCACGAGTCATAAGCTACAAATCTAAAAAAGGGTCACAATTATAAATTTCATAGTATTGTGAAGAAGGTTCTCAAAACATCATGTTGAGCACTTAAAATGACCAAGTACATGAGGTGCGAGGGGTTGTGGCACGTGGTAGCATAGTGTGAATCCTCACGCGAAAGTAAATTTTGGGAAGGCGTGAAGTTTTGCGTCTAGGAAGAACAAGTTCAGGACTTAGTCACTTTCTGGACCACAAATAAAGTCATGATTTAGGAACACGTGGAAAGGCTACCAAAATTGGTTATGGATAAAGATAAATATGAAGACTTGTAGCTCAAGGAAAGAATATTCTTGGGTATCATTATGGTTATCATGAGAGGATTAGGAGCTGTAAAAGTGAAGTTATTTATGGTTAGTTGGCATCTACATACTAAGGATACTAGAGTATGGAAAGACATGATGACATTTGGTATGTTCTTGGGTAATTATGGAGTGGTTATAGGAGATTCCTTTGAGTCCCTTATTATGTATTGATTTACATGGCAACAAAGGGATACGACATATGGATAGGGTAAGATAGTAAGGATTGAGCGGGAGAGGGAGAACTAGGAAAATATGTGGGTAATCTCTGTAAGGAAACCATGGTAGGAAGATTATTGGAACTCTATTGATGTATTAGTTCCATTAATGGATTTCTTAATGGTTTGGCTACTGTAATGTTGGTGAATTTATACAATGGAGTTGTTCTACATATTTGGGTCAATGGATCTTAATATTTGTATTTTCTATTATGTTTTTGGGTCAAGAACCTTGTGTTCTTGATAATCCTCATGGTTTATATCTGATCCCTCTCTGTTCTTATGATGCTTTCCTCTATATTACATGACATTTGTGTTTGGATCTAGTTCCCTTATCTTTTTTAGAAGATGTGTATATTTAAGTCTATGCATTGTTCCTCCATTAATGGTAAAGACTATTACAAAACTCCCATAAAGGAGGGGCTTGACACCTATGTGCACCTCAGGTGAGTGCCCAACTCACGCTGGGTGATAGACTGATGTATTTGGGATTTAAAGGGAATAAGGAAATGAGACTACATTTTGGTTTTGTTGTCGCTACCTCTTTTGAAGATTTTGTGAGAATGGTGTGTGATGACAAAATGATTGACCTTAGACAAACTTGAGACTTGGCTTAAAATCCTAGAGGATGAATTTTCTCAATTATTTAACACTAAACCTAAGTTTTATAGACGTAAATGGGTAGAGGAGAACCTGTATCATGAGCTCTATGAGATATTGTTTTGTTCTTTCCCTATAGAATTGTATGAATGGATGTCAGCATATGCATTAAGGAAGAGTGTGTATTATAGACCTCGTGTTTGGACCCAAAAATACTATCAAAGGCTACATGATATGGATCTGATCTAGAAACGTGTTGTTGATAATTGGTGGAGTGGGGTATTGAATAGATATACCTTGGAATACATGATTTCTACATATTCTTTCTCAAAGATTGCTGAGTTTAAGTTCTTACGGGAGCTAATAATATTTTTCTTGTGTTTTATGTCATTAGCCATTAATATCATGATTATCACTCTAAGTATGGAGGCATTACCTATGACTAGCTAACTTCCCACTAGATGCGGGGCATGGAAGATGGTGAGGTGAAATATGGTGGACCTTGTGGTGGAAGCAAAGAAAAGAGTGGCGAATCAATTATAATGAAACATGGGAAAGGGATTGTGTGAGACAATGTGAAGTTGTTAGAGTGATGGATTTAGGGAGGGAGACGTCATGGAAAGGATTTGGAGTTCACATGGAGGGTGTGGGACCTGAGTAGTCTTTGTTACCCCATCTTGGAAAGTGTGAGAAAGAAACCCCCTCGGCTTCTGGTGAGAGATCATCGAGTGGAAAAATAAGGAGAGCCATAAGCACACATATTAGCCCAGCTGGTGACCAAACCCTGGTGCTTAGTTTTCCAATTCCTGAGATAAAGCATTATTAACCTGATTGGTGTTGGTATTGGTAGTCAAGAAGTGCCTGGTAGAAATAATTTTTCATTTAGTTCTTCTATGGCACCACAAAAATTTCTTGTGTTTAGAGGTATTCTATCTATCACATCATTTGGGCAATGTGTGGGTACACAAAGTTTGGGTATTATGTTTGGAAGTGGTCTTACATCACCGACTATTGGCACATAGTTTAGCGTGACACTGGGTACACAGAGCACATCTATGGAAGGCCACTTACCTATGATGGGAGAAGGATCTGGTGGATCTAGAGGAATATGAGGTAGTGGATCTAGTGGATTTTGTGGTGGAGGAAACGTTGAAGGAAATCAAGGTCTTGGATGTAGTAGGAAAGGACAACAACACCACCAACATGTGTTTTATGAGATGTCTCTTCACTTATCTTATTACAAAGGTGTTGAAGATGTCATGGAGTATGTACACAAGTGTGAATTTCTATAACGCACTAAGGGGATCACTACCCCGGAGTGGAAGGAAAACCAGTTTGTAACTACATTGCAAGGGCACACACATTGTTGGGGTAGATGGAGGTGGATTCTACTACGTTGTGTGATAAATTCTTGGTGGAATTCCTCACTCCTGATTTTGAGAAAAATAGCATCAACGTGTTGAAGGAGATTCAACAAGGTATGTCAGAGAGTGTGCGTGAGTATGATGCACACTTTAAGTATCTTTTTTCCAATTTGTCTTATGATATCCATCTCTCACAACATGCACAGTGGTTCATGGGTAGCTTGATAACACCCTTTAAGTGAGTGCTTTCCCATTAGACTTTCATGGACCCATGCAAAGACTTGGAGGCTAATTTTTGCATTGAGGCCGTCGGAAGCATTGACACTTCAGTAAGCCTTTTTTTAGAAGCACAAATCACTACCATGGCGAAGTAGCTAGACAAATTATTTGTGAATTCAGCTCATGAGACTTGCAGTGGACTATGGTGCATGGATTATGATATAGAAGGACACAAAAAGGATAGTTTCCCATGAATTATGGTGTGCACCATGTCAGTGGATTTTGAAATCTGTCACGGAGATCATGATCCAAGTATTTTCCCGTTGTTGCAGTACGCGTTCCACAAGAATGTGTTTTATTATTGTAATATTTTCTCATCTATGATGCACGGTACATAATAATTCCGATTGATAGATCAAATACATGATGCCATTGATATTGGTGTACACCAAACGAGCATTAGGAACAATTTTAAGAACGAAGGTTGTCAATTTGAAGGGTACAGAGATGAAAGAGGTCAAGGAAGAGGTTTTTGTGGAGGATTAAGAGGTCGTGGTGGTCAAGGAGGTAGGATTGAATTTCCCCATGGAACATATTACAATTATGGATTTACTAAAAACTACAAGTGCGAGTGTCCAAATTTGTTGCAATGCTCATGGTGTAGGAAGAAGTATAAGTATGAGGAGTACCTTGAGTTATATGAGCACATGAGCCATAACTAGTGGAAGGATAAGGGTGTGGGGATGATGAGTGTGAAGTGAGCTCATTTGCAATGGATGCCTAACAACCTGTCATAGTAACCACGCGGGTGGAAAACCACGTGTGCTAGGGAGATACTAAAGAAAATTCCTCTCATTAAAATAGTAGAGGTATTACATGGGAAGTATAATGATACAAATCATCAGAAATAAGTCTACCAAGAGACCATAAAGGTGATGAGAAACCTACAAGGAGAGATTTAGTGTTTGAAGGAGAAGTCACAGAAGTTGGAACAAGAAAATAATGCTAAGGTCCCTTAGAAGGACATGGATGAGGTTAAAGAAGTGTGTAAGATGTTATTCCAAGAGAATATTATCCCTCTGTTAAGAGAGTGGATAAGGGAGAAGGTACCGCACACTGAAGGAAATTGTGAGAGGTAGGTCTTGCATGATAATCTACCCCCACATAGTATTAATTATGAAAAATAAATCACATTGAATGCAGTTGTGGATGGATGGTTTTTGAGAAAAATTGTAATTGACAAAGGTGTTGAGGTCAATGTTCTCACTTTAGATGCATGGAATCAAATGGGGAAGCCCCCATTATAGCCATCTTCAAATGTGTTGTACATGGAAAATAGGACAAAGGCTATGCCCATCAGGGTATTGAAGGATGCATCCATAACCATCGAAGGGGAAAATTTTACTGAAGATTTTAAAGTCTTAGTGCTTTAACAAAGGGTACATAATATTCGAAAACAAAGATGAGTGCGTCATTATTTCACTTATGGATGGGAAGTTTGTACCCTATATAGATCCTTTGGGAGAAGAGGACCTGCATGGAATCTATGTGTGCACCATTAGATACCTTGAGGTTGTCCATCCATTGGGAGAAGAATTCATCCAATGGGAAGACACTCAGTCCATGAGTGATACAACTAGCGTTACATGTGACAATTGGGCATATGGGACCTATGAGTTCGTTGGAAGAAAATTAAAGGGCACTGTGACTCACTTCACCAAGGCACACTTGGTTAGGCCCTTAGGAGGAAAGTAGTTACCTAATTACACTAGAGAGGTTAACCCTAACGTCTTTTTGCACATGATGGAGGTAGAGTAGACCTGTCAAGAAGAAAGGAGGTATATGCTAACTTATACCTTATGTGGGACAAAAACACGTTGGTGGGTGACCCATTGAGACAATATTCTAGAGTGGTGCAAAGTGAGAATCGTGTTATCTATGATGTTTCTCCATAGCAATGCAGCTATTATAATACATGACTATCATAGGAAGGATTCCACCTCATTCCACATCCAAGAATATGAGAGAGCCTGGATGGTAGGCCCAGAATTATTACCTCCTTCACTATGGGTGCATAATTTTTACTCCACCTTGCAAGGCTATGCATGTGCATTGTATATCCATTAAGAATTGTGCCTTCAGATGGGTACTTCTTAATGCTAACTTATACCTTATACATTACGTGGGACAACAACACATTGGTGGGCGACCCATCAAGACAATCTTCTAGAGTGGAAAAAAGTGAGAATCACGTTATCTGTGAGGTTTCTCCATAGTAATGCACCTATCGTAATACACAAATATCATGGTAAGGATTCCACCTCATTCCACGCACAAGAATGTGAGGAAGAAAGGAGGTATATGCTAACTTATACCTTACACAGGACAACAACAAGTTGGTGGGTAACCCATCGAGATAATCTACTTGAGTGGTGCAAAGAGATAATCTCGTTATCTATGAGGTTTCTCCATAGCAATGCACCTATCGTAATAGACGACTATCATGGGAAAGATTCCACCTCATTCCACATCTAAGAATGTGAGAGATCTTGGATGGTAGGCCCAGAATTCTTACCTCCTTCAATATGGGTGCATAAGTTTTACTCCACCTTGCAAGGCTATGCATGTGCATGGTATATCCATCAAGAATTGTGTCGTCAGATGGGTAATTGGAAAGAGTTAATAGAGAATATTATCCAGAATTTTGAGTATCAATATCTGAAGCCATTGGTGAATGAGGTGTTGTAGGTAGTCAAGTGCCTTACCTTGGGAGATATGGCCATGGTTGAGGATAGAATCCTAGAATTGTTAAGGGAACCTAAGTTGGGAGCACTTCGTAGAAGAAGAAATAGAAGAAGAGATGGAGGAGATACAACTTTAGTGCGCCTGTCTAGAAAAGGAAAAATGAAATTTAGTCTCTGTGATTTATGCCGAGGAAGTAGAAAATTTGGATGCTAACCATACCGAGGGTACACATGAAGTATTGGAAAAGGAATATTAGAAAGTGTGTGCATACCATGAGTCCTTGAAAATGAAGAAGGTTAACACTAGTACAAAGGTAGAGCTGAAGGAAGTTGTCATTAGAGATTACTTGTCGGACCAATAGATTTCAAAAATAGTTGATTTTTTGCTCGACTTCCAAGATTTGTTATCGTGTGGGTACCATGAACTTAAAGGAGTTCACCAATCTTTAGGGGAAATGTAGGTTAAGTTAAAATAAGATGCGCGACTGGTTTGGAAGAGGCCTTACATGATGAACCTGAATTTGTGCATAAAGGTTAAGTCATAAATTTAGAAGATGATAAAATATGGTATTATTAAGGTAATTAAAGATTCTGAGTGGATGAGCCTGATGGTAATCAATATAAAGAAGGATGGGAGAATAAGGATTTATGTTGATTACATAGATTTAAATACTTTATATGTTAATAGATCCTTTTCTGACCCTATTTACTAAGGATATTTTGGAAGGTGTTGTAGGGAGAGAAATTTATTCTTTCATAGATGGATTCTCTAGATATCATCAGGTAATAATTGTGAAGGAAGACCAAAAGAAGACCAATTTCATGATGGAGTGGGGAAGATTTTCCTATATTGTTATGCCCTTTTGGCTTAAGAATTTGGTTGTTGTGTTTTTGTGCATCGTGGTACAGGGATTTCAAGACTTCATCAAGAAATTTCTCCAAGTCTACCTAGATGACTGAACATTGTATGGGTTAGTAAGGGATCATTGAGACAATTTGAGGTTAATGTTTGAGAGATATAGGTAGTTTAATATAACCCTGAATATTAATAAATGTGTGTTTTTTACCCCATTTGGCACATTACTCGGTCACATCATATGTAATGAAGGCTTATTTTTAGACCCTGCCAAAGTTTCCATTATTTTAGGGTTGGAGGAGCCTACCACTCAAAGCATGGTGCACGTATTCTTAGGGAACATGAGATATTACAAGAAATTTATTAAAGGCTATGCCAAGATTGTCGCTTGATTTGAGGAGTTGTTGAAACATAAAGGTAAATTCAGTTGGGGTGAGGCGTAACAGGTGGATTTTGACACCTTGAAGGAAAAACTTACTACTGCACCCATTTTGTGCTTTCCCTCTTGGGATAAGCTGTTTCACATACATGTTTATGCATCATGTATGGGCATAGGATCAATGTTAGCACAACCTAAAGAGGGTATTCTTGATCACCCCTTGTGTTTTGTAAGTAGAAAGCTAACTCCAATAGAACCTAATTATACTACCACGGAGCGTGAATCATTTTAGATGATCTACACACTGCACAAACTTAGGTAGTATTTGCTCGCAACACCTTTTATTTTCTACATGGACCATATGGTGCTCAAGTTATTGGTTAAAAATATTGTCTTGCAAGAGCACATATGCCGATGGGTCTTATTGTTTCAATATTTTGAATTATCGGTCATCATGAAACCAGGGAAGATTAATTTGGGACCTAACCATATATCAAGGATTAACTTAGGAGAGGATGAGAAAATCATTAAGTAAATAATTTCAGATGCGTAGTTGTTTAGATTGCAGTGCATGCCCTCTAATTTGAAGAATATTTTTGTTTTCTTGTGAATGGGTGTGGCATCAAAGGGGATGAAGGTTTTGGAGAAGAAGCAGTTAGTTATATGTGTCACACCCTATATGTTGATTGGTAGATACTTGCACAAGCTAGGCCAAGATGAGGTCTTGTGCCGATGTGTGCTAAACCATGAGCATGTTGCAATTATGGAGTAAGCTCAAAATATCATTGTAGGTTTTCACCATATAGGGAATGCTATTGCGCATAAGATTCTATTGGCAGACCTTTGGTGGGAGATGATCTAGAAGGATTGTATAGAGTATTGCAAGGCTTGTGACTATTGCCAGCACCTTGTTAAGCCAGTGCAGAGAGATGAAATGCCATTAAGACCTATTTCTAGTGAAGAGCCATTTGAAAAGTGGGCAATTGAATTTTTGAGCCCTATTTTCCCAGCCACGCACAGGATAGCTTCGCGCTATATAATCACTTATACATATTATCTTACTTAGTGGACATAGGTGTTACCTAAAAAGGATTACATGGTGGAAATGGTAGCTAGGTTCTTATGGGGGAATATAATCATCACGTATGGATGCCCGTTGAGTATAACAAGTGATAGGGATACTCACTTTTTAAATGAAAATGTTACAATCTTATTGGTAGAATTTATGGTGACCCATCACAAAAATACACCCTATCACCCTTACGATAATGGAACTGTTGGGGCATTTAACAAGATACTAAGGCACATGCTAACAAAAATTTGTGATGTCAGAAGGATGGACTAGGATGACAAGGTCTCTGCAGTACTATGGGTATATCGTATGAATTATAAGTGCTTGAACAAGGCCACACCCTTACAATTGGTGTTTGGCATGGAATCTGTTCTTCTCGTTGAATTTATGTTACCATCCCTACGTATTACACTCGTAGGAGGATTGGTTGATGAATAGGCATTAGAGGAATGTATTGATAAACCTATAATGTTGGAAGAAAGGAAAGTCATTGCTACATGGAGTCAAAAGAAAGAGAAAGCTAGATAAAAGGCATGACATGATGGACATATTAAGAACAATAAGTTTGAGGTTGGGAAAAAGGTTTTAGTATATTATTCTAAGTTTTTGCGCCATCCTGGGAATATCAAATTACATTGTTTGGGGCCGTATGTTATATCATATATACTTGATTCAGGCACTTTCCAGTTACAAGCACTAGATGGGACACGACTTCCCAATTATTTTAATGGGATTAGGTTAAAGCCCTACTATAAATAAGCCTTTTGTGTGTTTATAATAAGGTAGTATTACCATGTAGCTTAGGATTTCCCTTGATGCACTTTCCTTTATATGTGTTTCCTTTCTTCATTGCTATGCTTTTCTTTTTCATTTTTTGTTGTGTTGTGCATTGGTGCACCAATAGCTAATTACATAACAAGTGGTTTCATGCATGAAGGACTACACATACTTTTAGTGTGGGGTACATTGTGGAAATGGTTAGCACCTTTCTCAGGGATATTAGTTTGACTAAAAACTCATTTTGGAAGATTGGCATGAAAATAGAAAACCTGGTTCGTGTTGTATGAGAGGTTTTTTGAGGAAAATGAAGATAATTGAAGACCAAGTGGAGGAGAAACACTCACGTAGTTTTGGTCAGTCGAAATATGGAACTTGGTGAAAAACATACGAAGGTTCGCAAGGAAGAGCAAAGTGCATTCAAAAGCATGGGAGGATTGGGAAGGAATTATGTGCTGAGGAAAAAGATAGATTTGGGACTTAGCCATTTTCATGAGGATGAGCTATTTTTGGAAATAGCGTGCCAAACACACAAATTGGTTAAAGACTTGCACGACACACTTTGGCTATTTTTGGAGGATCAGATAGGAAGCGCTTTTCATGGGTATATGCTGAGAATAGATTTACTACTGACAGTTAACTAGAAGAAGTCTATTGTTAGAACACTTGCATGTGAGGCTATTATTGTAATGACGCGTAGCTAATAATAGCATGCGACCTATTTTGGGACTGGATAAGCAGTGAAGGGAAAATACCCACCCTTATAAATATGTAGTAAACTGTGTAACATAAGAGAGTATATAAGAACTAAGTGATTGTAAGGTTATGCTGCCAAGTATGATGTGTGCATAAACTATGGTATTATCTATTATAATAAGCTTATGTGTATTTATCATGTTTAAATGTAATAGAGTATATTGGCTGAAACAAAGTATCAAATATTGACTATAATTGGTTCTTTTATGCTTTATTTCATCATGGTTATCATTTAAGTATGTTATTATCTAGATCTAGATCAAAACATGCACTGTAGAATGATACATTAGTAATGGATCTGAATGCTTTAAGTCTTCATAATGCTAACATCCTACACAACAACCCTAAAGAGGGGTTTGGTGCCTTTTCACGCTTCGGATGAGCGCTCATTCTAGGCTGCATGATGTGCCATCACACCTAAGATTTTACTGGTAATTTCTAGGCTGCATCATTGGTTCCATTGTTGGGACCTCGTTTCTAGTTATTTTCAGGATGGTTCATGATGAAGACATACCGGTTGACCCTAGCAAGTGTTGAGGATTGGATACATGACCTAGAAGAAGAATACACATGGAGGTTCAACACTAGATTTGATTTTTACGCACACACTTGGGTGGAGAAGAATATTTATGACTGTTTGCAAGAGAGCTTCCTCACTATCATTTTGGCAGAATTGTACAAGTAGTTGGTTGTTTATGCGTCTAAACGGAATTGGAGGTATCACACACTTGTCTGGACATAAGAAGAATTTCAAGCCCTTTATGATGCTGATCTAATTTTGACTCATGTTGTGGATACGTGGATCCATGGTGTTTTAAACATTTATATCTTGGAGTACTCAATTTCCACTTATTTGTGCCCATTTTAGACACCTATAATTTAGCCTGAACAATTTAAATACTTAAATTGTGCTAATTATCACCTTTCCCGCAAATTGGCGACATATCGTCAATAATGCTCATCTTCTCTTCTATTATCGTTAATTAATTACAATAAGTAATTAATTAAGTCTTCTATTCAACAAATACCCTAATTAACGACCTTCCATTAATTAATACTTCCTTCTATCTAAACTAATTTTTTATTATTAATTAATTAACTTCCCCTTTCATTTAACCAATAAATCATTATTTAGTTGATTTAATCCCCTTCTATAGTCTAAATCATGCTAATATTCCTCAAAAATCTTGTATAAGCTTGCACATCTATTAATTAATCACTTTGGTTAATTGATAATCCCCCTTTATCCACATGAGTCACTAAAGAACAAGCTAAACTCTCATATAGTTAACTCAATCCTTTCTAAACCCCCTTATCCACAACTAACTCAACATCTCTATTATCCCACATACAAATGGATGTAGAGATTCCTCTATCCATTGGGCTATATAAAGAGCCCTCCTCCTACCTTTACACTTACACCTAATTCTTGAGAAATAAAAGAAAGCATATAGTACATACACTATAAGCCTTTTGTCATCCTTAATCATTTCACAATTAGAAGAGCTAAGCCTCATTCCTGCACTTCATTCATTTAAGCTTTTGGGTCACATGGAAATAATCAAAGAGGTCTTATAGCCATGATTTGATGAGCTTCCATTCCTAATCCCTTAAAAATAAAACAATCAACTTTGATTGCCATGAATCTACCTAGGTTCAATTTAGTTGTATTAGTGATCTAAAGAGTAGAGGTTTTGATAATAAACATGTTAGTTTGATTTCCATTTCAAAGTCATGATGCAATAATGTTGTTATTTAATATTTCTTAGCTCTTAACATGATGTTGTTTAAATTTTGATTTAACTTTTTTATTAGGACAACTAGGTGTTAGTTCTAATTTTCTTAACTTAGTTAAACCAAATCATGCACACATATGGCACGCCCAGTGGGACTGATCCTTAGTCCCTTAACATTCTAGCTTGAATTCTATTATTTTTGGCTAACCTTTGATATACATGTATAGTAAATAATGTTCATTTTTTCATGATTTTTCTAGTATTATATGTGTAGGTTCTCATTTAGAGCTATCATTTTAATGGGTTGTTGTCAATTTGAGCTAACTTACTAGAATTCGAAGTGTTGTGATATTTTTTTGTCTTTTCCTGTATTTTGACTGTAGGCGCGGCGTAGGGACACTAACCCCGGCGCAGGCACACTAAACCTGGTGCAGGCACCTCTAGGGTAGCGTAGGCACTCTGTCAGAATTTTTTACTATTTTTTATCTACCCTCGCACACATGCCCTAACCCTGGCGCATGAACCTCTCGGGTGGCGCAGGCACTCTGTCAGAATTTTTTACTCCTTTTTGTCTACCCTGGTGCACATGCCCTAATCCTGGTGCATACACCTCATGGATGAAGTGGACACACTATGAGTATGAAAAACATAGAGGTGTGTATCCTCCCTAACCCTAGCGCATATACCTTTATAATGGTGTAGAAACCTCTTGAGTAGCGCAAACACATTGTGACTCTAACAAACAAAGAGGGGCGTATCCACCCTAACCCACATGCACATTCCTAAACTAGTGTGCAAGTGCCTTTCAATTTTCTCAAATTAAAGTGTTAAAGTGCTAACTTCTTTGTAGGTTTTATCTAATTAATGCCTATTTTTGCAGGGTCTATTTACATGCTTTTGCTAGACTAGATAGACTTTTGCATGCTTTCTTATAAGAGTAAGATCGTGTATGCTCTTCCCTCACATATTTTGGGGTGATCTTGGGAATCATAAATGATTCTTAGGTCTTTTTGCACTTTGAGAATGTTGAGAATGTCCTAATTGAGTAGAAATGAGTTAAATTGGTGTGTTTTGAATTGATTGTTTTCCATTTGGTAAAATTATTGGATTCTAAAAAATGTCACATATGCTCTTCTCTTGCATCCTTGGATGATATTGAGAATCAGAAATGATGTTTAGTCTTTTTAAAGAAAATCATTAACCCATTATGCAAGACCAAAACACACGCTTGTCAAAGAAAGGTGGATTCGAAACAAAAAATCAAACTACTAATACAGTTTCTGTGTAGGTTTCCAAAATGTGTTTAAGCAAACCACATCAAAATTAAACAAGATAAAAGGAACACCACATTCAAAACACTATATTTGCAGGTTCAGATAAGGGTACACCCTGTCCGCTTAAAACTAGGACATAACCCCTTTGGCATTAGCCTTAAGCTATAAAAATGGGGGTGATTCTAAGAACCCCAAAGTAGTCCACGTAATAGGGAACCTTGTGGATGAAATGGGAAGTTCTCCACACAACCTACTTGAATAGTTTTTCCTTGTGATTTAGTGTTACTGGTTATCCGTATGGCGACCCCAGTGATAGTACATGTAGACACACTAGTTTCCTACTGTGCTTGAAGGGGGTAAAGTAAAGTTGAGATACTCCCCAATTAGTCATTGGAACTTTTTGGGCAAATTGAGCTTGCTTAAGAAATATTTGTAACACCTAGGAAGAGAGAACCACCTAGGAAGATATTCCTTGGCCAGGAGCCCACTTTGTCCATTTCAAAATAGTGTTGATTTGTGAGCCATCATTCATCATGAAACGTGGGAAGTGATACTTTTGCTCAATTTTTCACTTTCCTTAAGGTGAGGTGAAACTCTTCCAAAGTAAAGCCAACATTTTTCATCCCCATTTTGATCTACTTCCCTCACTTTATTTTGACACTTTATTGATCAAAAGAAGAGTGACTACCTTTGCGTTATCAATTGATTGTTTCTACCACTTTTTTGTTCATTTACACCCATCCATGTTTGCGGTTGGGTAAGTTAAACATCTAAAGTGTGTGGAGACATATTCATATTGCTGGTGGCCTTTGTGATCTTGATACCCACATCAGGATCGTCATCATAGTTAGGTGGGGTTCATCATCTTGAACTTCCTTGGAAAGGTTACCTTGTATATATAGTATCACTACAATTTTTGTATTTATGTCTTGTTTCTTGTGAAATTGACCTAAATATCTACATTGTAAGGTTACACTATACACATTTTAACAATTCTTAGTTATACTATAAGATTTTAGTTTGATTCCATTACTACCTCGATTTTGAAAAGTGCTACGTGTTACCACTTGTGTGTGTTATATAAATATCATCTTGATATCAATACCTTACTTTCTCACAAATTTTGGTTAACACATCTAGGTGACATTGTTGTGTCACTCACAAATTGTAACTAGTACTTTTTGGGATATAGGTATTAATTGAATTTGAGCTTGCTTCTAGTATACCTTGTTAGGAGGTCACATTAACTTATTGTTATTACTTACGTATTATTCATTCCCTTAAACTTGACATGAGTAGGGACATCTTGTTAATTATCTTACGACACTGACTACCCTTTTGAAACAAACCTAGGAAGTACTTCATTTGATTGATAGGTTTGGTACCAAATATTGTGTCACTATTGACTTATCACTTTATCACATTGGTACTTTAACATTTATACTCATTCATATTCATGACATTCCTTTTTAATTTCATTTAGGTGTGATCACAAGTTTTTGAACACATTCACAAGATACCTTAGTGAAACTGTTACACATCAGGGCTCCTAAAACATGATTAGGGCTCAAAAGGCAAACATTAGAAGCACAACAAGTGTAGACTTGGGAAGCCTCAAATAGGCAAGGGTCAAACAATTTTATTGGCCATAATCTTGGGCCTTTATTTTCCTCAGAAAAATAGGTGGAAGACATGATAGATCATAGTGGTGACAAATTGGAATCCCCACATACAGAATTGGACTTTGACCCCACCTTGTTATATGAATTCCTATTTCAAAACAAGGATAGGGTACTGGTATGAGTTGTAGAATTGGGAGCCATAATACCTATTGAACAAGAAAAAATCCCACCTACAAATGATGCTAATGATGAGAATCAACCTCTTATCAACATGGATGATATTTTAACACATGGAAATGCTTCTACCTCTAATACGGGAAACATTAATGTATTGGGACATAGAATACCCTTCATTCAAATGCCACATAGAATCTAGTTAGAACACGAGAATGTTGAACAACCTCCATAATATGAAGAAGAAGAGGAACCTTTGGAAGAAGAGGTCACTATTCAGAAAAAAATTAGCAACCTTAGTTCACAATTAGCCTTGCTAACCTCTCATGTACAAAAAGAAACAAAAAAAAGTCCAAAAGACAAATCCTATGTTCAAAATCAGTGAACTTCATAGGGAAAATCAAGGAGAAAACAATATGGAGCATCATCGTGTATATATCCCTGCTTCTCCTACCAAAGAACAATTACTCGCTCAAGAAGTGCAATCTATTAAAATGACACTCGCAATCCTTCAAGAGAACAATGTGGGGAGCATAAGAAAATATTAATATGAAGAATTATGTCCCCATCTGTTTGACAAGGCTATGACACTTCAACCCTTCCCTAAAAAATTTGACATGCTGAAATTTGAAAAATATAGAGGACAGGGAGACCCACAAGATCATGTAAAGGATTTCTATATGGCATGTAAAGAGGTGTCCTATAGCATTAATTACCTCGTATGAATCTTTCCCAAG
Organism: Taxus chinensis; assembly: GCA_019776745.2. NCBI lineage: Eukaryota > Viridiplantae > Streptophyta > Pinopsida > Cupressales > Taxaceae > Taxus > Taxus chinensis. Next base: position 248,700,833 of record CM034148.1, on the reverse strand, counting down.
AGTTTAGGAGGCCAAGCCTTGGAGTGGTTTACTCGCTTACCTCAGGGGTCTATTTTTACTTGGCTAGAACTGGCAGAGAGGTTTTTGCGACACTTGTCATACAATATAGAAAGTGATATCACCATGGTATACTTGTGTGACACCAAAAAACATCCCAATGAGACATTCACCAGATTCCTACAATGGTGGAGAGGGATAGCCAGTCGCTTCCCTTGCGCATTCCCTGAAAAATGACTAGTAAGTATCTTTGTGCCCAATCTAAATCAAGACATCGTGTTCCACCTTCAAATGCATTGTGTTCACACTTTTGAGGAGGTCATTAAAAAGGGTGTTCAAATAGAGAAATCCCTTATTGCCAAAGGAATGCTTGAGTCACAATCTAAAGATAACCAAAGTGTTAAACCTGCGGAAGAATGTGGTGGGAAATGGGATCAAAAATTCCAAACACGTGTAAACGGTTAAAACCTGTCAACCTTTTAAACTGACCAAAGGACCTATTCAACCACCACCTAAACATAGAATATTCTCTCCTCTCAATGAGCCTTTATCAGTCATATTGAAATAATTAGATGCATCTCACATGGTGACTTATTCCACAACACAACCCTTTGATAACAATTCTCCAAAACCATCATAGTACAAAGAGCATGACTATTGTGAATTACATCATGTCAAGGGACACAAAACAAAAAAATGTCTACGACTTCGTCACTACATCCAAGACCTCATCTAAAATGGGGAGATAGAAGTGAACAACTCAGAAAAAACTTAGATGCCTAATGAAAAGATGGGGTATACAAGGAACCATTCCCTAAACATGATAAGTCAGAGGAGCCAAAGCTGGATCAAGGAGATTCATCCCAGAGTTATAATGCAAAAAATTATTTATATACCAAGAAAGGCAATAATCATTACGATTTGCTCATAGGATGTATCTGCTCCCCTAGTGACCATGTGAATACCATTCGAATCAAGGGAAAGGATTGTGTTGCAGTAAGAACGCATGCTTGCCTCATGATTCCTAAACCCTCTGTGAAAACCCCACACAATGGCAGGTACAACCTCTTAGAACAACTTGAGAATACGTCTTCCAAGATCTCAATCTTGGATATTCTTAAGATATCAAATGTACATAAACACATTTTGTACCAAAATCTTTTGGGGTCAGGAGTGCCACTAGAAGTAGATCCTACACATCTTCAGGCTGAGGTAGCAAACATTGTACCAACTGATCCCATTTTATTTAATCATAGGGAAATCCCTACTAAAAATCCAACGCACAATCTCACCTTTTATAGTGAGGTATTTATTACCCTCAGAAATATATAAAATGGGTGCTTGTGGACAACGGATTAGGATTAAATATACGCACATTGAAATTAGTTGAGCAATTGGGACACATAGCGAAATATCTAAAGTCTCAAATCATTACCATAACCGCTTACGACAACATGGAAAGGGAATCAACTGGCACAATAACATTACCAATGGAAGTTGAACCTACTTGTCATCACACAAATTTTCATGTCTTGGAATTGGAAGTCCCATACAATATGCTTCTAGGCTGACCATGGATTCATGCCATGCAGGACGCACCATCAACATTCCATCAATGTATCAAACTAAAACACGTGGGACACATTTTCACAATACAAGGAGATCTAGATCCCTTCGTTCACTACAGATCTCTCAATATTTTTTATGTGTAAAGGTGCCTATACATGTCCCTCTACTGATATAGTTGTTCCTCTTCAATCCAAAGCCATAGAGTCCTGAATCGATTCATATTCTCTCAGTTCTTGTGCCTATGAAGCTTCCATGTCTACTTATCCCTTTGATTATTGGGAGATGAAAGTGTTACAATATGATTGTGGAGAATACAAATTGCAACAAGCTATTTTAGTGTGTGAGTTTTCTTTGTCACTAAAAACTAGAGGTCAACCCAATTACCATTTCAGACAACCTAGAGATGAGCAAACTATTGGTTCATTTTTATTTGGAGGCTTGTTGGCTGAAGAGAAATTGTTATATCCACCTACGACTTAGGTCTTGGAAGATACTCAGCCAACTTACTACCAAACCCCTGAATATGAGAAATCTAGTTGAATGATGTATTCCATGGGATACAAAGGTCTAGGATGTGGAAGGAATGAGCAAGGACAACATGAACCAGTTCCTATCCCACATTTTAAGATGGAAAGGTATAACATCAGAATTCACCCTTATGGGGCACATCCCAATGATCAAGATGCTACTTGATATGAGCTAGAAGATATCTCTGACTATTTAGACAACAATGGATTCCCATTGTAGCCAATACAAAGATCTTTCCTTTATGAACCTGTTCATGAATGCCGTTGTCCTCACCATAACCCCTATGGAACCAATACTTGACCTTGTTTATCCTGGCCTTGTTGAATGGGACCAACAACGTCACATACCACTAGATTTGTTTGAAAATGATGAAGTCATTGCTGAATTCTTGGGCATTCAGGATACAATCCCCATTAGAGATCACAAAAAGGGCTTCTATATTGACTTAGATACCTGCACCTACTTGGAGAGGAATCTAAGCTTCGTGGTCAACAAAATTTAAGAAAAAGTGAGGGAAAAAGTTCCAATGAAAATCCTCAGAAAAATTCAAATTCCAAGTCGCACAGTGAAAACCTCTTTGAGGCACTAGCAGACAAACAGATACAAAATTCAAAAGACAGTAAAAGTGACCATGCGAAGGATGAAAATCTCATGGAGAAATCCTTGGATGAAGATCTCAAGCTTCCTCTCGATCCTACATGTATGGAGTATTGTTCAAAGTTACTTGTAGAAGAGACTATTGATGTAAACATTGGCACAGAAGATTACCCAAAAATAGTCAAGTTGGGAGCTTCACTCTTAGCATGGGAATAGAAAACATTCACCATGTTGCTATGATAATTTATAGATGTGATTGCATGGTCCTATAAGGATATGCCCGGCTTGGATCCAACTTGGTAATGCACAACTTAGTTGTACACACAGACGCCAAGCCCATCAAACAAAATCTCAGAAAGATACACCCAAGGGTGGCTCTCTTGGTTAAGGAAAAGTTAGAAATATTTCTTACAACATGATTCATTTGACCTATTGATTACTCCGAATGGATATCTAATATCGTTCCTGTATAGAAAAATCCTATTGGGATCAAAATCTACACAGATTTTAGAGAAATAATTAACACATGCCCTAAGGATAATTTTCCATTGCCAAATATTGATATGATTGTTGATTCAACCATAGGATATGAAATTTTATCTCTTATGGATGCATTTTTAGGCTACAATCAAATCAAAATAGCTGATGAAGATCAACATAAGATGGATTTTACAACTCCTTGGGGTACCTTCTATTATCAGGTAATTCTGTTTGGTCTTAAAAATGTAGGAGCAACCTATCAAAGGGCAATGACGGTGATTTTTCATGATATGATCCATGACATTATGGAATATTATGTGGACGATATCCTCGGTAAATCCATGACAAGGGAAGATCACCTTGTTATTCTGTGGCATATCTTTGAATGCCTATGAGAGTACAAGGTTCGTCTAAACCTAAAGAAATGTGTGTTTGGCGTGCAATTAGGAAAATTTCTTGGTTTCATTGTATAAAGAAGGGGGATTGAGGTAGACCCTACTAAAGTATCTACTATTAATAAGATGCCTCCTCCCAAAAACATTAAGTAACTACACAACTTGTAGGAAAAAATACAGGCTATTCTCCACTTCATCTCCTAGCTTGTTGATAAGTGTCATAAATTTTCTCACCTACTTAAAAAGGATGTTTCCTTTATCTAGGGACTAGACCAATAAAAGGCCTTCACCCTGCTTAAACAATACTTGGATAATCCACCTGTCCTCATACCTCCAACTCCTGGTGAGCCACTCCTACTTTATATCTCTGCTACTCAATTTTCTATTGGTACGTTGCTCACCCAGTATGACCTTGGCCACAAATAAAAAGAAGTATACTACCTCAGTCATACTCTCGTCTCTTATGAGCTCAACTATCCCCAAATCAAATAGTTTTATTTGGTTGTAGTTTTTACCTTCGAAAAACTTTGCCATTACCTGTTAAATACCAAAACCAAGCTTATATTAAAAATTGACCTGCTGAAATACTTATTGTCTAAACCCACCCTCACTAGTAGAATGGCTAATTGGATCATTCTACTGAGTGAATTTGACATTGAGTTTGTGCACCAAAATTCAGTCAAGGGATAGGTACTTTTTGATAAATTAGTGGAAGCATCTTTACAAGGAACAGAACCTGTGAATCTAGATTTTCCAGATGCTTCATTATTGTACGTCAAAGAATCTATCATGTGGCAGGTACACTTTGATGGATCTTTTAATTTTCATGGTTCAGGGGTAGGTGTGGTCCTCATTACTCCTTTTGGCAACCCCATACCTCAAGCTTTTGACTTGGTTTTCCTTGCATGAACAATATCGCAGAGTGTGAGGCACTCATCGCTGGTATGAAGATCACTATCAAATGGGGCATTCATCATGTTAAGACTGTTGGTGACTCACAATTAATCATCAAGCAAGTTAATGACGAGTACAAAGTTAAGGATGAGAAACTCATCGCTTACAAGAAGCTGGTAGAAACTCTGGAAGAGTATTTTTGCAAACCACATTTAAACAGATTCCAAGAGCACAAAATAGATCTATAGATGCTATGGCAACCTTAGGTTCTATGCTCTGTATTCCATTGGAAAGTAATGATATGCCATTATTTGTGGAAAATCTATGCCATCCTGTGTACAACATGCTAGAATCTTTTCTAGCTTGTGATGTTTCTTTTCCCAATTCCCCATGGTATCAACCCATCTTCATTTAGCTTAAAGAAAACACGTTCCCTCCTGACATCTCCCATTTCAAGAAACAAATCCTAATTCACCATATAACCCTCTATACCCTTTTAGGAGGTACGCTCTATTGTTGTGGCTATGATGGGAATCTGTTACGTTGTCTCAATACGACATAGTCAGTCCAAGTGATTAAAGAGGTGCATGAAGGGGTGTGTGGGGCCCATACTAATGGAATGTTTCTAGCTAAAAAATTGTTGAGAGTGGGATATTATTGGCCTACCATGGAAACTGACTGCTGCAACTATGTAAGGAAGTTTTTACTTTGTTAGAAGTATGGAAATTTCATCCATGCTCCATCACAACCGTTGTAACCCATCACAACCCCATGGCCATTTTCTAAATGGGGACTTGATTTAATAGGGAAACTTACCCCTACTTCATCTGATGGCCACACCCACATCATGACAACAACTAAATATTTTACCAAATGGGTGGAAGGAGTCCCTTTGACCTATGTAATGGGTGCTTAGATCTCAAAATACATCATGAATCACCTTAATTGTTGGTATGGAATTCCTACAGCCATAGTTACTGACAAAAAAAAATCATTCAAGAATAAAACCCTAAAGGATCTCAGTCATTAGTTTCAAATAAAGTTAAAATGGTCTACACCGTATTACCCCCAAGGAAATGGACGGACTGAGGCCACTAATAAGACTTTGGTTTGAATCATGGAGAAGATGGTATGTAAGATAGGTCGTAATTGGCATTTGCAAATCCACCCAGCTCTTTGGTATTAGAGGACCTCTATTCACATTCCTATAGGTGCAATACCGTATTCCCTAGTATTTGGAATGAAACATATCATCTCGTTTGAAATCGAGCTTCCTTCCCTATGAATCTCTCTTATGGATTATCTGGATAAGGATGAAGATTAGAGAGTGGCTGGACTGACAGAGTTGGATCTCCTAGATGAGAAGTGCATCCGCGCCCTAAATCATCTTAAAGTGTATCAAAATAGAGTTTCTTGCAACTACAAAAAAATAATCATACCCTGTCAGTTTGAGGTTGGTGATTTGATCATGAAGGAAAATCAGTTTAACACAAGGGTAGAACGAGAGAAGAAAGGAAAGTTTGAACTGCATTGGTTAGGAACTTATGTTATCGTGGCCAAGTATGGCATAGGATAATACAAACTTTCCCACCCCAATGATGATGAACTCCATGAGCCCATGAATTCCATGCACCTTAAGTGGTTATATGCTTAAACATGTCACAAAAATCAGAAAAGCAAACCAAAAATAGGATAAAAATAATCAAAATACAAAAAAAATAAAATAAGAGAAAAATGAAAAAAAAAGAAAAACAGGTCATCGATAAGTGAAAACCATGCAATTGTGGCACTTGGGATAGGTCCTTGGGTGAAAACCGGTTTCTGACACCTTGGGAGGATCCGTTGTTCACAAGCATCTTGCATCTGTAGGGTACTTTTACTCATCTTAGGGCTAGTTCTGCATCTACCTCCGAGATTTCCTGTGAGCCTAATCTTGTCAAGCCTTGATCCAAATTTTTCTCCTATTGTTAGTCTATGAAGGCATGGTCTTTTCCTATTCCCCATCTCACGCTGGGGGCACTTCTATGACTTCACCTTCCTATTTATAAACACGTGGCATTTTCCCTTGTATATTCTCTATCTAACGCTGGGGGCATCCATGTTTCTCAGTTACCTATGCATATCTCCGGAAATATCTTAGAAAAACAAAAAAATCATTCAAATATATTAGAAAAACACAAAAACATTCAAAAATGTCACAAAAATCAAAACAATAGAAAATTGTTTCACAAAACTCTAAACAATGGAAAATTGTTTCACAAGACAATCTTACAAAAAAATATTCACTTTAGTTTACTTTCATTATCTTGTTTCTTACTTTGCTTGTTTTCTTGTATAGTTGTTTCATGTTTGTATATTTGTATAGTTTATTTCTTAGACATACTTTGTTAGGATTCATCTTTTCTTTCTTAGATCAGATTTATTCTTGCTTGTGTATATTGAATTGTGTTTTTGCATGTTGGTGAATCATGATATAGTGTTGTGTTGACTCATTGTGTTCTTGGTTAGCCTTTGATTTTATTTTCTTGTTGCATTTGCATCATTTTGTTATCAAATCATCACATTTCCATCAATATCATCACATCTAACATCATCTATACATCGTATATCAATAAAAATCTAAGTATACATCATACATGAATGCTAAGCTAATCATCACATATTGTATCATCAAATGGGGGGAAAGATGGATCAAAAATATCAAAATCTATCCCCCCACACCCATATCATCATGTCATCTTGTCCACTAAATCTAGCACATCACATGAGCAAATACATTTGATATACTCTATAGATCTATCATCTAAAAAATCAAAGCACATATGATACATCAAACATCAAGATACATATTCATGCAAATGTAATCAAAACAACAATAACATCTATCATTTCATAACACATGTATCAGGTCCAAAAAAATGTCCATATATGCATATACATGTGTGTGTATATCTGTATCAAAAATAGATATACATCACTACTATACATAAAAAAATGCCTTCATTTGAGGCATACAAAAATGATGATATACATCGATTAAAGAATACAACTACCTTCATCAGAGGCATATGTCAAAACTACTATACATAAATAATGTTTTACATCGAGCACAAGATGCTCATAGGCTTCATGCAGAGGAAAATATATCAATACAATATGGATCATGGATGAATCGAACCCTTAGTTGGGCTCGTTGGTTTGTCCTGTGGTGGAGGCATAGCATGAGTGCCACTCGATCCTACAGGATACCCCCATGGCTGCTCCACTTTGGCCTGAGGCCTCTCTGACCTCATCACTCTACTTGATTGCTGGCTATAGGAAGGTACCTAGAGCTTATCCAGAACTGCCTCATTGTATAATGATCTATAATAGGATGCCCTGCCCTTTGCTGTAGTTAGATCTCTATGAGTGCGGGCCATCACCATTGTGCCATCTATGCATTGGAAGGAAGCTATCTATGTTGATAGTCGGGATAGCTCGGCCGAACTTGTGACTCACTCTACTCTCTGCCTATCTCTCTCCAATATCACAGGCTATAGCTAAACTTATGTCTGTTGATATAGGCTTGTCACCTAAGCCATTTGTGCTACCATCTACCATATATGCTAGAAATGAATAACACCATCACCTCCCTGGCCAGCCTGGGCCTGAGCCTGATCCCACTTTGTTGTCACTTCCAAGGTCTAAGCTCGGGCTTAGTTTCTCTCTGCTATCATCTTTTACAGCTGCTGGTGTAAGGTGGCTATCTATACCACTGGCTGCGCCACAGGGGCCTATCCCTGTACTAGTCTAGAGGCTTATCCCTACTCTTGTAATATAAGCCTAGGAACCTATGCATGTGCTTGTATTGGTCCCAACTGCCTCTATCCCTGCACCTGTGTCACACCTTTCCCATCATGGGGCTGCCCATAATATGGATCATATGGGTTGCGGGCTACCGTATCATCCCTCTCGTCACCGCTGTAAGGGAGCTCTGTAGGTGGCTAAGTTCATACTGCCCATGCCTCATCTAGAATAGTCAAATGTCGAGGTAAAACAGTGGCATACCAATCCATGTAATCGACAATAGTACCTGGGTATCTGATCTATCATGTTGGGTCCCATGCATGTGGTACCACCTATAAAAAACTACTTGTTGCTCGAGTCACCTGTATGCGTGGCCCCATAGTCTACCTCTTAGCATCTCAACGGGCATACCAAAAATCTGGTTGTGGAACCCTCTGCACCCTGCCCAGCTATTGTTGACATCGATCTACTCTATATAACTCTATGATATAACTGTGGCTACCTATAATAAAGTGCTCCATTACAAAGACATTGAGCTCTGCTCCATCCTCTGGCCATTGTATCTTCTTGTAAGGCCTCCATATAATGTCTTTGTCTACAATCTCATCAAACTCTCGTCAATAATGATACAATTTGCCTAGGTTCCCTTGTATGGTGTCACCTACAGAAACCCAAGCCATGTATATTGGCTCCTCTAGGAATCAAACATGTAATGTACCTACAGGAAACTTGATAGCTATGTGGTCCCAAGACCAAATCTATAGTAAAGAAGTCAGCCCTATCATCTTCTGAGGGTGATATGTAATCAGGTACAGGTCCCAGTATAGATATGCTAGTATGCACTTGCCCCAACAATAGCGCTCACCATTGAAAATCCTGTGAACCAATGTCATCAGACCCATAAGGAATGATGTCTCAGTCTTATCAATGAGCAAAAACCCACTGATAAGTGACATCACATATAGCGGCTGCAGGTCCAATGTTGGATCAGCTATAGACTCATGAAATGACAATGTCATGCCCTCGTGGGGTATCTTATCGTGGTCAAACAAGTCACTAACTACTGCCCTGATTCACCCAAGGTTGTTCGTGTACTCTATTATCTAGCGTACGATAGGTATGTGGAGGATCCGCCATAAGTCCTCCATGGTAACTGTGATCTCTCCTATCAGGAGCCTAAAGCATTGACTCTCGCTATGCCACCAATCAATCAATGTGGTCAGTAGAACATGATCCAATGTGATGGAAGGCATCTGGGATACGGGGCCTATGCCCACTGCTTCAAATAGTATCATCACTGCACAACCATTAGGGCACCTATGCCCCCGCACATGCATGCCTACACAACCCTACCCTAATTTCCTACTTCTAGCATTAATTATGAGAATTAATTAAAAAATTAATGAAGAGAGTTATGTTACTCACAAAGACATCATAGTTCACATGCTGGTCATACCCTTGAAGTGTGTTCGCTTATCTCAAGTAGTCTCATGCTCTTACCATCATCCTCGTTGTTGTTGGAGTCTCACGATAAAAACTCGGCAGTGGTTGGTAGAAAATGAATTGGTCACAGTGGTTTACCCCCCCCGGGTGGGGTATATTAAGCCATTTTTCACCGGCCATGATGCCTGGAGGCTTGTTTTGACAACCATTTTTTCTTCTATTCACCGTTAACTAATTATTTTAATTATTCTTTCATTTTTCATTGTGCTAGGGAATTTTTTGTCGTCTAGTACCCCTTTCTTCTCACTAGGAAAATTTTTATTGGTCATAGGTGATTTTGCTTCTTCTTATCAATACTCTTTCAAATAATTATTTTTATTAAATAATTATTTTATTAATTTTTCCGTTATACGAGGACATTATTTGTCCCTTGTTTCTTCTCTGTTCCCCCTTGGGAATTTTCTTTTGAATCTAGGCACTTGATTTTAATTATTCTATTTTCTTCTTCACATCCATTGTCCACCACATTTTATACAACACAAACACACACACACACACATATCAATTCAAAATTCAAAAATAAGGCAAAATTCTCCACAAAATCCTAAAAGTTAGAAAACCTGTAAAAATAGGTAACCCACTTATTGCGGCTGAAACTTGTGTCTTGCACATGGTATTCTTTCTGTATCCTACTGGTTTGTGTCACATATTCATCAATCTACACAACTTTTGGATCAATGGATTCACAACCATTCACAAAGCTATCTGCTTGCTTCATATGTACTCTGGGGAACATCTTGTTTCTTGGTACTATTTCATTGTACACAAGGCTTTCTCCTTAGACCCAGTGTCCAATATCATTTCCCCTTGCATGTATCCTTGCTCAGGACATCATTTTTAACCCTTTTCATTAATCAAAAACATGTGGAACTCTTCAGCTTGATAACAAAATAGTTGTACAACCATCGTGACCATTGTTGGGTTGGATATGTGTGTTCGTACTTGTTTTCTCTGTTACATGAGCTTGGTTCCTTCTCATATTGCATTGCATTTTTTATGTTACATGGAGTTGGTGTTTTCAGCAATGGACAATTGTTTGTAGTATGGATTTTCATGTCATTCTACTATTTTCGTATGCTTATATAGTCAATAAGGACCGATGATGTAGATATTTTGGTAATATGATAACACTGACATTGTCCCAATGTAAAGGATGAAAGCTAGTTATTCTCTCTACTTCTCCATATTTCTTCTACATCACCCTCCTATCAACACTATTCTTCTACTTCACATGGGGCATCCTGTTCCTCTCCTTTCTTCTATCCATTTCTAACCTTTTTTTTATCATCGATCATCTTCCTTCATCACCCCATCACCACTCGAGGGGGCATTTCTCACTTCTACTAATTTTTCTTCTACCCCCTCAAAATTTTATTCATCTACTACCTTTGAAGTGACGTCGTTTACGCCACCCCAAAGAGGGGCACATGTAGACACCTATAATTTAGCCTGAACAATTTAAATACTTAAATTGTGCTAATTATCCCCTTTCCCACAAATTGGTGACATATCATCAATAATGCTCATCTTCTCTTCTATCATCATTAATTAATTACAATAAGTAATTAATTAAGTCTTCTATTCAACAAATACCATAATTAACGACCTTCCATTAATTGATCCTTCCTTCTATCTAAACTAATTAATTATTATTAATTAATTAGCTTCCCCTTTCATTTAACCAATAAATCATTATTTAGTTGATTTAATCCCATTCTATAGTATAAATCATGCTAATATTCCTAAAAAAAAGCTTTTATAAGCTTGTACATCTATTAATTAATCACTTTGGTTAATTAATAAACTCCCTTTATCCACATGAGTCACTAAAGGACAAGCTAAACTCTCCTAAAGCTAACTCAATCCTTTCTAAACCCCCTTATCCAAAACTAACTCAACATTTCTATTATCCCACATATAAAGGGATGTAGAGATTACTCTATCCATTGGGCTATATAAATAGCCCTCCTCCTACCTTTACACTTACACCTAATTCTTGAGAAACAAAAGAGAACATATTGTACATACACTATAAGCCTTTTGTCATCCTTAAGAATTTCACCATTAGAAGAGCTAAGCCTCATTCTTGCACTTCATCCATTTAAGCTTTTGGGTCATATGGAAATAATCAAAGAGGTCTTATAGCCATGCTTTGATGAGATTCCATTCCTAATCCCTTAAAAATCAAACAATCAACTTTGATTGCCATGAATCTACCTAGGTTAAATTTAGTTGTTTTGGTGATCTAAAGAGTATAGGTTTTAATAATTAACATATTAGTTTGATTTCCATTTCAAATTTATGATGCAATAAGTTTTTTATTTAATCTTGCTTGGCTCTTAACATGATGGTGTTTAAATTTTGATTTAACTTTATTATTAGGACTATTAGGTGTTATTTCTAATTTTCTTAACTTAGTTAAACAAAACCATGCACACACCCATATGTAGCTGAATTCAAATTTTTACGATATCCCAAGGGAAATTTCCTGCAAGGAATTCCACTCGCAATCAAAATTCTGATGGTAATCCTGAACTTGGAGAACAAGCCTATGGAAAACTAAACCCCACCACACACAGGGGCAGGAGCAGGTTTGGTAAAAGATGGAAGATCTAGCAACATAAAGGAAAAGAGAGGAAAGGTGGATTAAATATAATGAGGCATACGAGAGGGAGATAGAGAAATAATGAGATGTTGCAAAGTGAATGGTGTTGTGGAGAGAGATGGTTCAGGAAGGGTTTTAAGTTCACGCAGAAGACAAGGAATTCAACCATCAGGAACTCCCCCATTTGGAAAAGCATGATAGGGAACCCTCCTTTTCCTCATGTAGAAGTGTGCCAGCAGAGAGTACCTGGGCCGCGAGCATGTATCTGAATCCACTTAGAAACCTTGCCCTTATGCTTGGTTTTCCAGTATCTAGTACAACAAATAGTCAGCTAACTAATTTAGGAAGTGGGAGAGTAGGAGTGAGTCATATAAAAATTACAATGATGACAACACAAATGGCTTCGTTGTTATATGGGAGTAACTTTTTAGGTGTATCATCTGCACAGAATTTAGGCATGTAGATTTTTGGACTATCTTCTAGGAGTAATAACACTTCACAGACTATCGGGGTGCAGTTCAGTACTACTATTAAGACACATGGAAGTACATCCTTTGCTCTAAATCTAGTTTCAGGGTCAGGATCAGGAGGTATAGGTGGCTCTAGTTTTGGTGGATCTGGTTGTTTTTTAGGTAGAGGAAACACAAGACGTTCTAGATTAGGTGAGCAAGGGCTGCACCAACCCAAGAATATTTACATGGAGATGTCTCTTTGTCCTCTAGAGTATAGGGGCATAGAATATACTACTGAACACATACACATGTGTGAAATATTGTGGCACACAAAAGGAATCATGACTTCTGAGCGTAAGGCAAGTCAATTTTCTACTATGTTACAAGTGCACACACATAGTTGGTCTAGAAAGTTTGACCCTAATCAGACTTGCATAGACTATGCAACTTTAAAAGATGCTTTCCTTAAAGAGTTTCACATCCCTGAGTTTGAAGTAAAAGAGTATAAGTGTGGTCAAGGATATTAATCAAGGCACTAATGAGAGTGTCAGAGAGTATGATGTTCATTTCAAAACATTGTTATCCAAGATTTCTTATGATATCTATGCAAGCTAGCATGCACAATGGTTTGTTGGAGGTCTGATTACACCTTTTATGAGGGTGCTATCACATAAAACATGCATTGATCTGTGTGAGGCACTTGAAGAAGATTTACATGCTGAGGTAGTTAGAAGTATAGACAATGGGGTGAGCCCATTTTTAGAAGCACAAATCGTAGTTATGGAAAAGCAGTTGGAGAAGATATCAGAAAATTCAGCACATGAGATGCATACAGGGATTTGGTGCACATATTACGAAGTGGAAGGTCACTCAAAGGATAGTTGTCCCCGTAGATAAGTGTACTCGATGTTGTTGGACTGTGAGATATTCCATTTACACCAAGATGTTATCCATTTCCCATTATTACAACGCATGATAAGGAAAAATGTCTCTTGTTACTGTAAAATTTGTAGGTCCATAACTCATGACATGTAAGACTACTGACTGATTGGTTAGATATAGGAAACTATAGATATTGGTGTATGATAGAAGATAGTTTTAGATAACTCTAAAGGCAAGAACGAGCATCAGGATTAGGAACACAATCAGGTGCGCTATGATTGGAATGAAGGGCATTTTTAAGGCAGTTGTGGCATAGGTTGAGGAGACCGTGGTGGATTCAGAGGATGAGACCATGCCAGTAGAAGAGGTGAGTTCCCTCACAGAACATGTTATATATATGGATCTCTTAACCACTACATGCGTGAATTTCCTCAGAAGATTACATGTTATTTATGTGGAAAGAATCATAGTTATGAGGAGTGCTCAGACTTGTATGAGCATCTTCACAAACAACATAAACACAAAAACAAAGGCGCAAGCATGGTTAGGATAGAACGCACTATGGAAAATCAGTGGATGCCCAATTTGGAAGCAGAATCTGAGGCATTGTAGGTAAATATCACGACCCACACTGAAGTAGCGCGTGCCAAAAAAGCATTGCAGCAGAGGCCTACCATCATTAAGGAGGAGGTTCTACATACATGGTACCTAGATCCCGCCCATCAGAAGGAGTTTTACCAGGAAACCATGGAGGTACTCAGGAATATTTAGGGGGAAATACAGTATTTAAAGGAGCAAACACAAAAGATGGAGAAAAAGAAAGCATCAAAGATGGTCCAAACTGATATGGATGACTTGAGAGAAGTGTGTAAATTGTTGCACCAAGAGAATATCATTCCACTATTGGGGAATTTGTTAAAAGGAAATGCTCTGTGCACAAAATCAAAGACTAGATGACAGATCTTTCATGCAAATCTTCCCCCTCATAGCCTATATTATGACAAGGAAATAAATCTGAATGTTGTTTTGGATGGGTGACTATTGAGTAATATACTAATTGATACAGGTGTGGAAGTCAATGTTCTTACCTAAGATGCATGGGTAAAAATGGGGAGACCTCCATTACAGCCATCCTCTAATGTGTTATTCATGACTAACTAGATTAAGGCCACTCCCATCGGAGTTTTAAAAGATGCATCCATTACCATACAAAGAGCCAAGTTCACTAGAGATTTTGAGGTTTTAGCACAGGTAGATTTAGATAACTTCCCAACTCTATTGGGTCATCCTTGGTGCTATGAAAATAATTCTGATCTTTGGTTCAACAAGGGTTATATCAGTTTTGAAAACAAGGAGGAAAGAGTTATTATCCCTTTAACAATTGGGAAATTTGCACCCTAGGTTGAGCCGTTGAGCTAAGAAGACTAGAATAGGATTTATTTATGTGTCATCTGGGATCTAGAGGTGCTTGAGCCATGTAAAGAAGGAATCCTTCAGTGGGAGGATGCACAGTCTATTAGTGATACTACAAGTGTTGCTTGTGATAATTGGGCTCATAGCACTTATGAGTTGGTAGGGCATGAAGTAAAGAGCATATTTCCTAGGGTCCAAACCACGTTATATCAGGATAATAGGTAGCAAATCAATACCTTGTTACACTGGAGAAGGAGACCCTATCGTGTTCCTACACACCATGGAAGAACATTGGGTAGACCCACTAGAAATAAGGAACATGCTAGCATATACCCTACATGGGACAACAACGCACTGGTGGGTGGTCCAAAAGGATAATCTTATAGGATGGAATGAAGTTAGGATTGCTCTTGCCACTAGGTTCTTCAAGAGAATTGCACCTACTCAAATCTATAATTATGGTAATCAACCTGTTAAACACCATGTTCAGTAGTGTTAGAGACTCTAGATAGAGGGGCAAGAAGCTTTGCTACCTTTTCTCTGGGTGCACAAGTTTTATTCCACTCTACGTGGTTGCACATGTGCTTGGTATGTATATGTAGAACTCCATAGAGAGACTGGAAATTACAAGGATTTAATTATAGGAATGACTCAGACGTCTGACTTCTTCTCTACCAAGCCTCGGGTGGAAGAAGCTTTAAAATTCATAAAGTGCTTAACTATGGGAGATAGTGCAAAGGCTGAAGAACTCCTTCATAAGTTATTGGATGAAGGAAACTCAGGAGTTTGGTTTGTTGAAGAAACAGAGGCCGATGCCACACTACTTTAGCGCACTTTCTGTGAGAAAGAAAAAGGAAAAATGGTCAACTTAGTTGATGATGAGGAAGTAGAAAATATGGATATAAACTATTCAATAGGAAGGCATGAGGTGTTGGACAGTACAGATAAGACCACACAGACCTATCATGAACCTATGAAGACAATGAAAGTGAATATTGGATCAGATGTTAAGCCTAAGGAGGCCATAATTAGGGACTATTAGTCAAACTCTGAAGTGACAAAAATCATAGAGTTACTACGGGATTATTAGGATTTATTTCCTTGGGGGTACCATAAGATTAAAGGCATGCATGAATCATTAGGGGATATGAGGATAAATCTTAAAGAGGGTGCGCGCCCAGTTAGAAAAAGACCCTAAAGGATGAACTCTAAATTGCGTGAAAAGGTCAAAGAAGAGATTGACAAAATGTTGAAGTTTGGAATCATCAAGCCCTTGGACGAGTCAAAAGGGTTAGTCAAATGGTGATCAGTGTCAAGAAGGATGGTCAAATTAGGATATGTGTGGACTACAGGGAGCTGAATGCTACATGTGTGACTAATCCCTTTCTTATGTCATTCACTAAGGAAATACTATAAGGTGTTGTAGGGTGCGAAATCTATTCGTTTACAGATGAGTTCTCTGGGTATCATCAGGTTAGGATTTCCCAGGAGGATCAGGAAAAAAATACTTTTACTACTAAATGGGGTAGTTTTGCCTATACTGTGATGCCTTTTGGTCTAAAAAATGCACCTACTGTATTTTTGTGCATAGTTGTTTATGCATTTAAATAGTTTATTCACAACTTCTTAGATGTTTATTTAGATGATTGGACGGTGTATGGACTAGTCAAAGATCATTATGATAATATGCGCTTAATATTTTGAATATGTAGACAATTAAGTATCTCTTTGAACATCAAAAAGTGCATATTTTCTACACTATTTGGAATATTGTTAGGACACATAATCTACAAGGAAGGTCTATTGGTTGATCGAGCTAAGGTTTTAATAATTATCAGCCTAAAAGATCCTACTAGTAAGAGTGAGGTGCATGAATTTTTGGTCATATAAGATATTACAGGAATTTTATTAAAGGATATGCCAAGGTTGCCACACCTTTGGAGGAATTGGTGAAAGGAAAAGGTACATTCCACTGGGGAGAACCACAATAGCACACATTTGAGACATTAAAGAAGAAACTTACTACTGTGCCTATTCTACGTTTTCCTTCAATGGACCAACCATTTCATGTACATGTGGATGCCTCTGGCATCGCATCCCATTGGTGTAGTATTAGCTCAACTTAGAGAAGGTATTGTAAATCATCATATATGATTTGCTAGTAGAAATATGACTCCTACAGAGCAGAATTACACAACTACAAAGTGCAAAGCTTTGTCAATGATCTATGAATTACATAAATTCAGACAATACCTGCTAGCTACACCATTTTTCTTTTATACAGATCACATGGAATTGAAGTATTTTGTAAATAAGTTCATTTTACAGGGACGTATATGCAAATGGGTAATCTTACTTCAAGAATTTGATTTTACAGTTGTGTTCAAACTAGGGATAAGTAATTCTAGACCAGACCATTTATGGGTAAGTGCACCAAGTTGGGGGGCCAAAATAGGGTCTTAAGTGGATGCATTTTTATGAAAAAAAAAATCAACTTGTATGAGTTTTTTGAAATAGTTACACTCAAAATTGGAAGATGTTGTAGAAATATAAATCATAGCATTTTTAGTCTAGTTTCTAAGCTACTAAATTTTATTGAAAATGAATAAGTTTAAGTGGGTCAAAAAACTAAAATACAAATAGATACTTCTATTTTTGTTAAAAAACATAATAGAGTGACTTTCGTGCCCCCACCATTTTTTGAGCACCATTTAATATTTTTGAAAACCCTTTGGTAGAAAGATAGCTAGGAGCATCTAGTTTGGGCTCCATTTTTAAAAAGATTTTTTTAGTGAATATTTTTTTATTTATGATTTTTCTAGTATAGCAATTTCATGTTTTGAAAAATAACGGAGCTCCAACCGTGCCCCCCCTAACTACCTCAAAAAATATTGAAAATTAGATTTTTTTTTTTTTTTGAATATGTATAGAATTATGCCTAATTTGGGCTAGTATAATTTTTTAAAAATTTTGATCACCCCAAAAAAAGATACACCGTGAAAAATAAACATATTTACACTTCAAAAAATAGCTATAAAAAGTCATAGTTAGAAAATAAATAATATAGTTAGAAAATTTGAAAAATTATATTATTAGAAAGAAGAGACTCTGCTCTACGTCCTGGTATAATTTTTAAAAAATGGATCGATTGTTTTATTTTGATTTGTCATAGAGGAAGTGGCATTTCTACATTTTCTTGTAAAAACACACTATTTTTTGTGTTTGTGTAGGTCCATGCCTTAAGCTTTGGGATCCAAATGGGATCCCAAGCCTTGAGGCATGGCTTGGGAAAAGAGAAAACATAAAACATATACGTGTTACATAATGCTCACGTATTATAATGCGTATGCTTTATGTGTAGTATAAACATAATGTGTACGCGTTCTGTGTAGTATAAACAATATGCATGATTTTGACATGCTTCTATTTACTTGAATAAATGTTTAAGTATAATTTTTTCATTTATTATTATTTAAATTTATTTATGTAAATATAAGAAATTAGGGTCACTCTGCACCTTATGGAATTAGTCTCACAACTCCATGCGTCATGGTTTAGGAGATAGTTTTGTAAAGTATAATTTGGTCAGTACATAGGTAAATTTTCAGGATTTCAGCATTCATCCTAAATATTTTAGCATTTAACTTCTACAAATGAAACCCTAAACCATAGGCCATAAACCTAAACACTAAAATGTAAACCTTAAGGCCTAAACCCTAAACCCTAAACCCTAAACCATGAACCTTGAGCCCTAAATGATAAACCCTAAACCTTGAACCGTAAAAACTAAATCCTAAACCCTAAACCCGAAGCCTTGAACCCTACACCCTTATCCCTAAGCCCAAAAATCTAAACCCTAAACCATAGACCATATACCCTAAGCCCTAAGCCCTAAACTCTAAACTCTAAACCCTAAAACCTAAACCCTGAGCCCTAAACCATAAAACCTAAAACTTAATCCCTAAACATTAAATCATAAACCATAAACCCTAAACCTTAATCCCTAAACATTAAATCCTAAACCCTAAACCTTGAAACATAAACCATAAAACCTAAAACCTGGACTGTAAACCATAAACCCTTATCCCTAAAAACTAAATCCTTAACCCGAAACCCTAAACCCTAAACCATAAAACTTAAACCCTAAATCCTTAACCTCGATCCGTAAACCCTAACCATAAACACTAAACCCTAAACCCTAAACCTAAAACCTAAATCCTAAACCATAACCCTGAACCTTGAACCCTGAACCCTAAACCTTGAACCCTAAACCCTAAACCCTAAACCTTAAACCCTGAACCATGAGCTCTAAACCCTAAACCCTAAACCCCAAACCATATTTCATCAATATTTCCTATTCTCGTGCCTAGAACCATCATTTAGTTTTCTTATAGAACTACCTTGTTTATGAGAGGTGGGACAAGTAACTAAATGGATATGACATATACCTTGTGCCTTGTAATGCATATATTACAAATCTCTTCCAAACTTATTTCTCCCCACATATACTTGCGCTCTTGAATGTAAATTTATTCACACTCTGAAACAAATTTCACATTTCTCATATTTCCATGTATGGCATTATGCAAGTCAGGATGACCCATTGGAAGTTGGAAAAAATAACCATCACAACAAAAAAATTAATCTTAAAGGAAACAAAAGAAACATAGAGAATATATCAATGCAGAGGTGTAGGATCATAATTGAATTTCCTATAGTATCCTCTCCTCTGGAGAAAGATAAAGTTTAAGTGTTCTACTGGAATGGACAGTAAATTTGACAGAACTTTATAAAGTGTTCAAAATAAGCATAGAAATAGGGGAATGGATAAGAATAGTAAATTTGACAAAACTTTCTAAAGTGTTCAAAATAAGCATAGAAATAGGTGAATGGCTAAGAACACTAAGGGGTTATCAATCTCCTAGTAAATCTTTCTTGTTTAGTTCTAAATGGGAGTTACATGGCCTACGACTTTGTGACCTTCTATTAATTGATAATTCATTATATGATAAACCCATGGATGTTTTCAAAATATCAAAAGATGAAAAACATCAAATTTTGATGACTCTCTTTCAATGTTCTTCCTACAAATTTGATGAACCCTGAACTCTGTGACCTAAACCCTAAACTTTAAACCCCAAATCCTAAAACCAAAATAATAAATCCTAAACCCTAAACCCTAAACACTAAATACTAAACCCTAAAACCTACACCCTAAACCCATAACCCTAAACCCTTGACCCTAGACCCTAATCCCTGAGCCTTAAGCCCTAAATCCTAAATCCAGAGCCCCAGGCTCTAACCCCTAAACCTTAGACTAGTAACTTTGAACCCTAAACCTTAAGCCAAATACCATGAACCCTAAACCCTAATCCCTAAACCCTAAACCCTAAACCTTAAGCCTTGAACCCTACACCCTAATCCTTGAGCCCTAAACCGTTAACCATGAACCATTAGCCCTAAAATTTAAATCTAGAGCTCTAATCTCTAACCCCTAAACCTTAAACCCGTAACTCTTAACCCCAAAACCTAAGTCATAAACCTTTAACCATGCACCCTAACCCCTTAACCCTAAACCCTGAGCCCTGACCCTGAGTGCTAAACCGTAAACCCTAAACCTTAAGGCATAAATGTGAAATCTTATTGGTCCCTAAACCCTAAAACCTAAAAATTGAATCATAAACCCTAAACCTTGACCCCTAAACCCTAAACTCTAAACCCCAAGCAATACATATTAAACCTTAAACCATATGCCCTAAGCCCTAAACCCTAAACCCTAAACCCTAAGCCCTAAACACTAAACCCTAAACTCTATGACTTAAACGCTTAACCCTAAAACCTAAACCCTAAACCTCGAGCCTTAAATCCTAAAACCTGAACCGTTTTCCCTAAACCCTAAACCTTGACCTTTAAACCTTAAACCCTAACTCCTAAACCCTAAACCGTAAACCCTAAATCCTCAACCCTAAACCTTTAACCTTGAGCCGTAAACCCTAAGCCCTAAACCCTAAACTCTAAGCCCTAAATCCTAAACCCTAAACCCTAAAACCTAAACCCTGACCCCTAAACCCTAAACCTTAAGCCCTAAACCCTTAACCCTAAGGCCTGAACCCTAAGCTTTAAGCTATAAGCCCTAAGCCAAAACTCTAAACCTTGAACCCCAAACCCTGAGCCCTAAACCTGAAACCCTAAAAACTAAACCCTTAGCCCTAAACCTTGAACCCTCAAGTCTTAACCCTAAACCCTAAACCCTAATCCCTAAACCCTGAACCATAAACCCTTTTCCCTAAACCTTAAACCCTGACCTTTAAACCTTAAACCCTAAATCCTAAACCCTAAATCCTCAACCCTAAACCTTAAACCATTAATACTAAACCCTATACTGTAAACCCTAAATCCTATACACTAAACCCTAAAAACTAAACCCTGAACCCTCAACTCTCAACCCTAAACCCTAAACCCTCAACCTTGTTACCTAAGCCCTCAACCCTTAACCCTAAACCATAAAACCAATACTCTAAACCCTAAACCATGAACCCAAAGCCCTAAAATCTGACCGATGAGCCTTAAACACTAAACCTTAAACCCTAAACTCTAAACGTTGAGTCCTAAACCCTTAGCCCTAAACCCTAAACCCTGAACCCTAAATCATAAACCCTCACCCAAAGAAAAGTCCTAAAAATATCATTCAGTATGTTTCAGTGTGTAGGGAATAGTGTTAACAGTGATCGATCAACTCATTTAGTTTTTATGAGAGACTACTTCCTTTGAAGGCCTAGAAAGGCATTTTGGCCATTTTGTAGTTAATTTAACACCCTTCAGAACAAGCTAAAATGATCTAGTCATGTCACCGAGTTATCAAGGAACATTAGTTGTGAAGTATTAAGGCATAGTTTGTCTCCATAAGAGACACATGAGAAAAATCATGTATGAGAATCATGAATTTGATTCCATGAAAGGATGATTTTAGAGCTAGGAAAGGTGAGGATGATCTTTATATGGAGAACCATGTTTCTAAGAATGAACAATCATTTGAGTTCACTTGATGCAATTCCCTTGGTACTATTTGTAACTTTAACTCATTCAACACCTAGTAGTGTTATCACACCTTAAGGAGGAGGCACATTACAATCACCTCATTTTGGCCATAGGACATGAATCCCATTCAGGGAACAATCCTCTATCTACAAAGTGAGGATCTATTTTTAGTAAGAAGTAGACAAACATCATAGAGTTAATTCATGGTCACTAAAGTGAATTATGGACAAAATTTAAAAATTAGTACGAATTCAAGTAGTGGCAGGGCCAAAATCCATTTTAGAAGGTCAAAAAACCTAAAAAATGACTATATGCTTTCCCAAAACAAAGACCGACTACAATATATATGCCCTGAAAGTTTTAGGTCATTTGCTAAAATCCTAAAAATGAATAAGTACTGACCATATTAGATTTTGAAAAACTATCTTCTAGATTATAACTGTTGGAGCTACGAGACCAATTCCATAAGGTGCAGAGTGACCCTAATTTCTTACATTTACTAAAATAAATTTAAAGTACAAGAAATAATAAAATAAATCTTATACTTATTTTAAACATTTATTTTTGTAAGTATAACCCACCACAACACATATGCATGGTCCGTACTACACAAAACACGTACACGTTACAACGTTTACAAATTTTGGCTTGTTTGAAATGCGTACGTGTTATGGTTCAGTGATTCCTGAGCCAAACACATTAAAACGTGAGCGCATTTTTATTTTTTTGGATTCTTGTCCACTTTTTAGCCCCCAAACTTCATGCACTTACCCTTATCCAGAATATAGTCAGGAGAAGAATCACATGCAATTGAAGATACCATGCCCAATGCACACTTATACAAGTTACAATGCACTTCATCAGAATTAGAGGACATTGTTGTCTTTCTATGAACAGGCATGACACCAAAAGTAATGAAATACTTAGAGAAGAAAAAACTTGCTATATGTGTGGCACCCTATATGTTGATTAGCGGTGACTCGTAAAAATTAGGTCGGGATGAAGTATTGCGTCACTGTGTACTAGAACATGAGCACACAAATATCATGGAGGAAGCTCATGGTGGTATTGCAGGTTGCCACTATGCAGGTGACTACACTATGCACAAGATTCTACTCACTGAATTATGGTGGGAGACCATATTTAAAGATTGTAAGGAATTTTTTAAGGTATGTGATCTTTGTTAACTTCTTGGTAAACCAGGACAATGAGATGAGATGTCATTAAGGCCTATTCCTAGTGTAGAGCCATTTGAGAAATGGGCAATTGATTTTTTGGGTCCTATTTCGCTAGCCGCACGTAGGAATAGATCGTGCTATATCATTACTTGCACAGATTATCTAACATGGTGGTCAGAAGAATCCCCTACAAAGGATTGTACAATAGCTATAACAGCTAGGTTTCTATGGGAAAATATTATTATGAGGTATGGATGTCCTTTAATTTTTACCAGTGATAGGGGCACACACTTTCTGAATGAGACAATAAGAATTTTATTGGATGAATTCATGATTGCACACCATAAGACTACACCATATCATCCTCATAAAAATGGGACTGCTGAGGCTTTCAACATAATTTTGAGCCAGACATTGACAAATATATGTGATGTTGGAAGAAGGATTGGGATGATAAATTATCTGCATTGCTTTGGGCATACCACACAACATTTAAAAGGTTGAACAAAGCCACACCATTTTAGTTAGTGTTTGGTGCAAAAGTAGTTCTACCTATGGAATTCATGTTAACATCTTTGTGTGTTACGTGTGTTGGAGGTCTAGCTGATGAGAAAGCATTAGAAGAATGGATTGAAAAGTTAATTAAGATAGATGAGCAATGATCCATAGCACATTGAATTCAATAACAAGAAAAGGATAGGTAGAAAGCATGGCATGATAGGCACATTAAGGATAATATTTTCACAATTTGACAGATGGTGCTCCTTTATGATTATAATTTGTTGCACCATCTAGGAAAAATCAAAGTACATTGGTTGGGGCCGTATGTTGTCACTCACATACTCGAAACAAGCGCTTGTCGATTAGAGGTGCTTAATGGAATACGGTTACTCAGATACTTCAACGGGAGTAGGATGAAGCCCTACTATAAATAAGTCTTCTCAGTGTTTGTAATAAGGCAGTGTAGCCATTTAGATTAGGTTTCCAATTCCACATTTCCTTAATGTATTTCCTTCGTTGTCACTATGCTTTGTCAATTTATTTGGTGTTTTTATGCATAGAAGGTAATTACTATTTGAAGAATTTTTATGTTTAGAGGACTACACATACCCTTAGTGTGGGGTGGTTATTGATATCCAGGTACATGACTGATGAAAATAAGTACACATGAAAGGAAAAAACTGCTACAGGTGTTATTCAAGTTGGAGGATTGAAAAAAAGACTTCTTTTGGGAATGAGGACCATAGGTGGAGGTGAATGAAGAAACAAGTATAACGCAAGGTGAGAAGAGGCCATGGGAATTACCAAGGGAAGGTGTAGTGGTGAGGTACTCAGGCACATGGAGGCACATTGAAGAGAAGCCCATGGCTAGAAGGTAGGAAGGCACACTAGAAGGTTATAGGTTGGGCGCGAAGATGTACCACGTGGAAGGAACAAAAAATGGTCGATTAATGAGAGGATTGTTGGTAGGTGGAGGAGCAATAAATCCACTAAATTTTTGAAAATATATATAAGGACGGGATGTGAGTTCATTTTTAACATTTCCATTGAGAGAATTTGAAAAGTGCTAAGTGCAAACGAGATGCGAAAATCGTGTTGAGGTGTGAAGAGTGTGAAACATGACATGGAGAAGGTTTGTGCCCAAGAGAAGCTTGTGTTCCCATAGGTGCAGGGTTTGAGTAAATAAGACATGTTAGAAAAGAGTTAGGGCACGTGATTTCCACCAGGGCATGGATATTTCAACTAGGGTTTCAACTTGCTCGATTATAGAGGGTAGGAAAGAGAGATTTTTCAAATGGCACCAAAGAAAGCACTTGTAGCAGGAGTAAAAGGGAAGAAGGTTGAATTAGAAGAAGCAATTACTCCCAAGAGTAATTTCTTGTAAATGTAGTATCCAAAGGACATGGTCGTTGGACAAGAATGGGATTCCCACATCCATAAATGTAAAATAAGTGATTACAACCATCGTACATCAGATAATAAGAAGGAACTAAATGCGTTGTTGAGCTAAAAAATGAACAAGCACACAAAAGAAGATATGCCATTGTAAAATGACACTGGTGAGAAGTTACTAAAGTATATTGGAGTCTACTAGTTGTACGAGCTGCCATACTTTTGAAAGTATGAACCATTGTATCGATGGTTGATGAGAAAAGTCCATGAGGACTTCTTCTACTTTTCCGGATGGAGGGTTAGAATCATAGCTTCCTTGATTTCAACAGTGACAGGACTAAGGGCCTCAAGAGTAGATCTAGAGAGTGACTTAATAAGTAAAGCATAAATCTTCGAGATAAGGAAGGAGATGGGGTATACCAAGGGTCTGCATGGCATGGACATTGCAAAATTAAAGAAGTACCCATTAATGCAGGTAGCTGCACATCTTGTAACAAAGTTGAATGACCAAGAAAGGTGGTTGCAAGTGAATACAATGTAGCTTCCCGTTGTGTTTTCGTGAGAGTGTGCAACAGGAAAATTGATAATTTCCGAGCACGAAAACTATACCCCTATGCCAAAATTTTCATGTTTTATCATTCCTAAGAAACCCCAGACATGTTCAATTAGTACAAATGATTTCCCAACCAATGTCATGATATTATCCTAGGTGATTTAGGAAATTCCGTTCATTCCCCCTAGGTGATTTTAGGAGTTCATTGAAAATGTTATCGTTTGGCAGTATAGGGAAGGGCTATTGTTGGCCTTCCCAGGATTGGATCAACCCCATGGAGCAAAATAGAAGGGAAAAATTCAACATGGAGGTGAATGGAAGACCTTATAATGTCATGGAAATTATTTTGGAAGGCTTTGGGAAGTTCTAAAAGACTTGGAGCAGTCTGAGTGAAAACACGGTTCACAAGCCTAGGCAGTACACAGGCCTAAATCAACTGTTGAGATTTAAATGAAGATTTCGGGAGCTCCGAATGCATTTTGATGTAAAACAAAACATATTTGGAAATAAGATTCCAAGAACTACATGATGGTGAAATAATATTATTCACAACACCTTTGCGCATATGATTGGAAGACAATTTTTCTCAGGTACAAGTGGAGTCCTAGATCAAAACTCCAAATTTTTAGGGATCATATGATCGAATCAAGACATAAGAACCACATCATTGGATTCAAAATTACATTTCAAGTTAGGATCATATAAATTTTCACCAATAAATTCCATCGGAAGCTCAAGTTATTTGCATTCCAAGTTACCCTCTCAAGGGCAGTTCAGGACTTAGTCATTTTTTCGAGAGGATACGTGTCAGCACTAGGAGCCTCGTGGGATTTCATGTCCCCCACATCCCTGAGGTCAGGTAAATCACCCCTTGGAAAATGTTCCCAGCCCTTATGTGACCCTTGGGACCCTCATATGACCTCCAGACCTGACAGTTCAGCCCTCAAGTGCTTATTTGGAGAATGCATTCTCTACCGTCGGATCGGTCACCACGTGTCAACTCTAGGACCACTGTGGAATTTGATGTACCTTATGCACCTGAGGTGGGGGAAATCAGACCTTTAAAAATTCACCCAGCCCCTATGTGGAGTCATTTGGACACCCACTTGACCTCCTTTCAGCTCCCAGTGCTTCAAATCAACTTTTTCCTCCTTCATTCCCTGCTGTTGGATCTAGTGCCACATGTCACCGTCTTGCTCATTATGGAAATTGATGTCCCTCATGTCCCTAAGATCAGGGACATCAAGAATGGAAAAATACACCCAAGCCCTACGTGTGCACATCTTTTTGAAAAATTTCCAAGTGCTACTTTTCCCGCTTCTAGCTTCTAACAGTTTTATTTGCACTCCTTTCCTCCATTCTTCCTCTGAAACATTCTACCATCACTCCACCATTGAAAATTATCAGACCAGATCAAAAAATAAACTTAAATACCTTTCCCATGGTGATGCACAGGTCTCAAAAGGAATCCTCATCAAGCTAAGGAGAAACGAAGAACAACAAAGAAGAGAACAACAAAATCCCCATAGCTAAAAAATGGAAATCTAAACAAAGCTTGCAAACTAGTGCACGAATAAATGAACCATTTATTTCTATTCATTAATCTATCCAATACAATCATGAAGACACCATCAAACTCCCCCCATGTGTGACAAAGCATCCACAATGAAGAAATCTCCTTTCTAGCTCAACGAAGAAAGAAGTGGGATTTCCCGTCAAACCAGTTGCCGGATTGAAGTAAGATTACACGAGAAGCACCAGAAGAAAAAACCCACATCAAAAATAAAATTATATTCACAAATGGAGGAGAAAACTAGACTTACAATTTTGAGGTCCATTAATGGCTGTCGTACCCAGAAGCACTGCTAGGTCCAAAAATTAAAACTTTAAAATCTCCTGGATTATTAAGTGGGCGGGCCCGAAATTTCAAAGGGATGATATTAGGCAAAAAACCATATCAAAAAACTTTGTTCCATGTCAATTTGACTCCCAGAGGCCAATTTTCTAAAAATAGCAGGTCTACTACATAGGAACTGCTATTTCAGGAAAGTCATTAACAGAAGAACCTGCGAAGAAGATGAAGATATCAGAGGTGCACTATAGTTGAGAATCCACCCGAATGGACATTTTTTGCACTTACTAAAAATAGTAAGTGGGCCATCAAGAACCTACAAAAAATAGAAATTTGATCCAAAGGAGTGAGGAACACAAGGAGAAAGGGGAATCAAGGTCACAACACTCAGCAAAGGATCGAGAGAGTTGCCTTTTTCACACTTACTAAAAATAGTAAGTTACACTCAAAGAGAAGTTTTGGCACAATGGGATGCACAAGGATAATCATTCAGGGGGGCATCATTGTTCGGGAGCATCCTAGTCATTTTTTCACAGGGAATTCAAGATCCACCTTAGTTCATTCAACTTAGTGAGCGTTCGTGAGATAATTTGGAGGAATTTCACAGTGTGCAAGGAGTTCAAAGATTCAGAGTTTCACTGCATTTGGAGCTTTCCATCAACGAGGATCAACGAATTTCATCAGGAATGACATATTCTCTTCTTCTTCTCCCCCTCTTTCTCTCTCCTCTTTCCCCCAAGTTTCTCTCACTTTCCAATATTCTAATTTCACATTAGGGTTCACACTTTTAATATGACTTAAGAGACTTTAGAAACATAATGTAAATTAAGTCACCTTACTATTATAAAAGGGACTTAAATATTTGAAGTGGAATATGAACAGTCTTAAGTCATATTAAGATATTTGAAAGGTCATGAGGAAGATGAAGATTCATATTCTATTCTATAAATTGTAAAGCCATTCCCATTTCAAAGGGTTGGCGATTGATCTTGTAGACTCAAGAGTGCATTCTACCTTGAGAGAAAGCAAAGGAGATAGCCATTTTCTTCTACTCTCTTCCCCTCTCAAATTTCTTCCATTCCTACACTATGTAAAAATTTTGTTCAAGCATCAATACAAGGAGGAGTTTCTAGCTTTCTTTAACCAAGGGATTTCATGACACTTTGTTCTCATCAAATTCTATTTGGTCTTGTTGTCATTTACAGGGTTGTTTCTTCTCATAAATGCATGTGATGAAGTTTCTAACTAGTGTGTGTGCAGGAATATGATTTTCTACCTACAACATTAGTTCTCCTACCTCCATTCTCACTCCTTTTCCCACTTTAAGAAAAAGTCATCTCTTGCAGGTATATGCAAGCATTTTCCGCAGGGTCAGTGGAGTGCCGCTGTTGGATTCCCAGTCAAAAGGCCACCATATAAATCCACCTTTTCATGCACATGCACATACAACAGCTGCACCAGTTAAGTGGAGGGACTTAGATTCCCAGAGCATTGGCATGAAATCCACATGTTTTTCCACCTAACAAATTTTCTCACCAACACGTTGCAAGGAAGATGTATGAAGGAGTGATCTACAATATCGTGGATCAGATAGTAAAGACAATAATTGAAGAAGCATGTAGAGGTGAAAAAGTTATTTTTGGCACTATTTTATTGTCTTTGGTGCTTATGGAGATTGGATTTCCTGATGGGCCAAAGGAGAAGATTTGGGAGTACCCCACGGAACACAAATCTCTGGCGGAAAGATTTATTAAATACTTATACGAAGGAACCATGGGTGGGCCATTTAAATGAAGGGAAGAGAAGTGCTATGATATGCTCTATGTAGCATTTGAAGAGGAATGGCGCATACCCAAGGAGTTACCTTTGGTAGTAGGGAAGGCAGTGTAGTTCATGGTATGCCAACACTTTTGCATCGCGCGGTTCGCCATGAAGGATGGGGCTTGGATCCCATGGTGCAAATTACCGTATGAATTCACAACACAATATTTCGAGGAATCAATTCAGTGGTTTTCAGATGAGTTCCACCTAAGCTTCAATGTAGACAAGGTATATTGTGACTACCACACTTTGAGAAAGACATATGTATATCCAGGACGGACTGCCTACATTGAGAGGCTTATCTTATATATTATAAGAATGAAGCCTGTAAGATTGGTTTTTGGAGATGTTGGACCAGCGCTTGTGTAAATTTAATTCAAGCCTAAGCTAGAGAACAATAAGTATGTGGAGAATGAGTTCACGCTCACAAGGCCACCAAAAGTTAAGCATAAAATGGAAAATGTTACAACACCTAAGCCCACAGAGACAATGGAAGTAGATGATGAAGAAGAGGAGCATGAAGATAGTGGTGGTTTAGAGCACAGAGGTAGGAGGTATCCTACAGATAGGGTAGAAGATGAGTACGTGACTACCCCACCCTAGCCATAAGAAGGAGATGATGAGGACCTTGATGTAGTACAAGGAGAGTGTCATTTCAAAAGTGTGTTTAAGAGAACTAGGACCCAAGGTGCTACTCCACAATCAGTGTGTAAATAACCTCAACTCTCTCCACAAAAGGAAACAACTAAGAAGGGAAGACGGAAGTTGAAGCTGAACAAGGAGGTAGAAGAGTCTGAGGAGAGTCCACCCGAATCTCCTACACTTACAGAGAACATGCAAGAGCCAAAGGACAAATAAATTAAGGATAGAGAAAAAGGAGAAAAGGAGGCAGATGAGACAATGCACAAGATTTCTCAGGGTACAACAGAACAAGCTCTGAATCTTGAAACTCGAGTTCTTAAGGGGACAAGAACAAAAAAGAAAAAGTGGAGAATATGTTGCATCAGTCATGGGCTATGCTTATGACACAAGTAAAATTGTCCGTGCCTGTTTTCAAAGCATAGTGACACTAAAGGAGTTATATGGGTGGGAGTTAATGGATGAAGATATGACAACTATGAGCACAAGGAAACAACTGCCATGGTCTATGCACATGCACATGGATGAACCAAAATTTGATGTATGTTAAGAGTCATGTGTATTAAGGAGGTTGAAGAAGACACCTCAGGCCATACACATAACAGTAAATCCTACTGTTATGTCAGATGAACAAGTGAGTAATGCTTTGGTGAAAGTCTTGATAGAGGTGGCATGAAAAAATGTGGATAAGGCTGTAACAATTAGGGTGCTAAGAGAATAACTTAAAACTAAGGATGTATAAATAGTGCACCTAAAGCATGAAAAATACCTGGCACAGAAGAAGAACACTATTTTCATCAACATGACAGAAGAAATTGGGGACAATATCATTGAAAGTAAAGCCACACCTAGAGCCTAAGGTACCCAAAACATTTCCTTCGGCAATGCACTATGTACAAACCTTAGTGGACTTGGTGCTTAACAATGAACCTCTACGCATGCTAGCACCAAAGAATCTAGCACAAGAAGTAAAGAGGTAAAAGGATTTGGTGATGAGGAATATTTCGTCGTATGAGGAATTTCTCTAGAGATAATAGGAGGAACTTAAGAAAGTAGATCAAGTGTTGAATATTTGTATAACCTCAGAAGCTGTTATAAGAACCATGACCATTATAAAGGACAATGAGGTCCTAAAAGCCATGAAAGACGAGATCTTGGGTTGCACATAATGATTATCACTTGTCAAGCAGAAGTGCAAGGCCCTTACAACAACACAAGAACCACATAAGGAAAGTATGGATGAGCTTAGGAAACTCATCATGCAAAAGATGGACTTATTAGAAGGAAGAATGACTGTAGTGTCGAGCACTTTTTTGGTCTTGCATAATGAGAACGGAGAAATTGCATGAGATGAGCTAGAGTCAATTGTAGTAGATATCCCAAAAAAGGCAAAGGTCGTGCTCAATGATTAACAAACTTTAGAGGTGGAAATAAAATTAAAATATCCATAATTGATTCTTCTGATTGAAGTAGAAGATGCTGCTGGATACAGTCATTCTTTTATTCATAAATTTTCTTTCTATTCTTTTATTCATATTCTTTAATTCATTTTGGAGACAACCATTGTTGGGGCCGTAATGCAATTAGTTTGGGGTAATTTTGGTCAGTTGAAATATGGAACTTAGCCAAAAACATACAGAAGGTTCACGCGGAAGAGCAGAGCACATTTAAAAGTGTGGGAGGATTGGGAATGAATCACACGCTGAGGAAAAAGATAGATTCATGAGGTAGCCATTTTCACAATGATGAGCTATTTTTGGAAATAGTGTGCCGAATGCACAAACTAGTTAAAGACTTGTGCGACACAAATAGGTTATTTTTTTAGGATCGGATATGAAGCACTTTGCATGGGTACAAGCTGAGAATAGATTTACTACTGACAGTTAACTAGAAGAAGTCTATTGTTAGTGCACTTGCATGTGAGGCTATTATTGTAATGACGCATGGCTAAGAATAGCATGCGACCTATTTTGGGACTAGATAAGTGGTGAAGTGAAAGTCCCCACCCTTATAAATATGTAGTAAACTATGTAACATAAGAGAGTATGTAAGAATTGAGTTATTGTGAGGTTATGCTTCCAAATATGATGTGTGCATAAAATATGGTATTATATATTGT
This sequence comes from Taxus chinensis, assembly GCA_019776745.2. Taxonomy (NCBI): domain Eukaryota; kingdom Viridiplantae; phylum Streptophyta; class Pinopsida; order Cupressales; family Taxaceae; genus Taxus; species Taxus chinensis. The sequence goes on along the minus strand of CM034148.1, from coordinate 248,668,639 downwards.
AATAAGCTTCTCTATATTTATCATGTTTAAATGCAATTGAGTGTATTGGCTGAAACAGAGTATCAAATCCTGAGTATAATTGGTTTTTACATGCTTGATTTCATCATGGTTATCATTTAAGTCTATTATTCTCTACATCTAGATCTGAAAAATTATTGTAGAATGATACATTAGTCATGGATCTGAATGCTCTAAGTCTTCATCATGCTAACATCCTACAACAAGAACCCTAAAGAGGGGCCTGGTACATTTGCACGCTTCAGGTGAGTGCTCAGTCTAGGCTAAGTGATGTGTTAGCGCGCTTGAGATTTTACTGGTAAATTCTAGGCTGCATCACATAGTGTAACATGATGTCGGCGGCATCATGGGAGATTACTTGGTGGAAAATGTAGTGGTTGTGTCCTTTGGCATGGTAATGGGTGCAAAGGAGGTTTGTGGTAGTGATGTAGTGTTAGCACGCTATTGGGTTATAATTACAACATGTGAAGTAAGGACGTGGAATTTTATTTAAGTGGAAAAAGTAATTTATTAAAAATTGACTTTAAAAGCTCATGGGTCAATGACATCGAGGTTATGAAAAAATATAAATACGAGGGTGAAGGTAGTTATTTTAACTACCTTTCCTTAGAAAATTTTTGTGCTACCGAGCTTGAAGTGTGACGAGGGTTTCATAAGGAAGCGAGGTAATTTTCATGAACCTGTGGAGTTTTACAAACTGTGGTCGGATCTTATGGGATAACAAGGGGGGAAAAGGCATGAGAGCGACAAGGGGTTTCGTGAAAGAGAAGTGTTTGAAGTCATCAAGTTTGGGAAAGCAAGGGAAAATCAGAAACACCTAGGGAATGGAAGGACAAGAAAGGATACGACACCAAAGAAGGGAAGAAATAAGATACCATTGGTGGAGAAGGAGGAACCAGTTGAGGCATACTCGGAAATGCAATACCCTCCAGGTGTACTTAGGTTAGAGAAGTGAAGCTCAAAGCTTTACAGATACAAGATTAGTGAATTTAACCACAAAATGGATGAACATGACAAGTCAATGCGGGAAGGTTTGTGAAGGATGTTTTAGGGGTGGATGGGCTCAAAAACACAAAGGTGGATGAATCAGTTCAAAATGAATTACAAAAGACCGGGGTTTTTCAGCTATGGTAGTTGTCATTTTTCACCAAACCCACCCCGCTCTTTAGATGGTTAATGTCAAGGGTACACGAGGAATTCTTCTACTTTGTAAGAAGGAGGATGAGGATTATATGCCACTTGATTAGAAGGGTAATGGGCCTACAAAACACTGTTGAGGACATGGCCCTTGATTTAGGTTCCACTGTAAAAGTTGAGGAATTGGTAAAACAGTTAAACTACGAGAAGGGAGAAAGGGCTCAAGTCATTACATATCTATCAGACCCACCATTAAGGGTTGCATCTTCATCATCTGCAAGTTGGGCACATCAGAGAGATGGACAGACATCAATAGAATATTCTTGTGTTTCACAAAGAGTTTCCAAGTGGGAACACTATAACTTTGCATAATTTATTGCGAGTAGTATTATTGAGGAGATATGAGTGTAGAATGAAGTAGGAGAAAAAATAACTTGGGGCTCTATACTGTTAGTAATTGTATTATGGGAAATTGGTGTCCTAGATGGACTAAAAGGGAATATGTGGGTTTACCCACTAATGCACTCGTGTCTTGCAATCTAGTTTTCACAGTTCACCTATGATGGCACCATTATAAACACTTAGAGGATGTGGATGAACAAGTGGTATGAGAGACTTTGCGAAGCTTTTGACAACAAATGACACATCCTGCATGAGCTCCCACAAATTGTTTGGGACCAGGTGAAGTTTTCTATTGCACAACACTTTAATATTCATAGTCTGTGATGGCTAAAGGAGAAATGGTGCCATGGTGTGAACTTCCTTTTGCATTCACCTCTAAATACATGAAGTATGTCATCAACTAGTTTAAGGATGCATAGTAGTTGACCTTTGACACTGATAAAGTTGACACAGATGTTCACACCCTACACGCGACCTATAAGTATGACTCGAGGTCAGTGCATGTGGAGACCTTGGAGACTAATTTTATAGATTTGTATCTACATATCAATGATACCATCAAGGGATACATCCATAGGATATATGTACAGCTGCACCCCAAGATGTACAGAGGATTTGAGGTGGAAGTTATAGACTCCACCTTCCCAAAGTGACATGAACCATCGATCCCACAAATGAAAGTGGTCAAGGTGGAGGGATAAGAAGTAGTAGAAAAACAAGAGAGTGAAGGAAAGTCAGACACTTATGGGAAGAGGAAGTACTATACGTGTGGAGATAGAAGTTGGAGGGACAGGAACTTCACAATATGGTAGTGCCAAAGATTCACAACTAGGGTGGGAGGAGGTTAAGCATTGAGAAGAGGAAGATCCAAAACAAAATAAATAGAAGGTACATGAGGTTTTCAATTTGGAAATAGATATGGGCTCAGAAGGAAATAACATGACCTTTAGAGAGGAACTCAAGGCAGAAGAGGAAAGAAGGGATGAGGTGGACATTAAGGCAGTGGTTGATGCACGTACTAAGGATAAAACCTATTCTTTGGAGGAACCTTAAGAGATTCCAGTGTGAGAGGATTCTCCTACCCAGCCCACCAAATTGACAAAGGAAGGAAATAAGGAGGAATCCTTTTTCATAAGGGAGGATGAGGGGTTCACTCTAGGATCAAAGAAGCAATGCTCAAAGTGAAAGGAAAAAAGGAAGATGTGGAAACTCATGTCCCCTCACATGGACTTCGTGGATGAGCCCATGAAGGTAGTGCAGGAAAGGTTCCAAAGCACACTTGCCCCTAAGAAGCTACATGGTTGGGATCTATTGGACTAGGATGGGGCTATGACTATAAAAAATAAAATGATAAGTTGGAACCTGCACTATCATTCAAACAGTCCTAAATTTGAGGTCAATGATCATGTGATCGAGACCATTCACTTTAGAAATAAGATAGGGGAGACATATAATGCCATTGATCCAAGTCATCTCACTGATGAGAAGGTGTGTAACGTAGTACAAAAGATGTCTTCAGAATTGATATGACACATCTTAGATACAGGGGAAACCATTATATCCCTGGTTGTAGACAAGAAAGGGAAGGAGAAGGAGATAGAGAGAGTGTGCTAAGGATTGAAAAATAAATAGGCACAAACCAAGGAGGCCTATTATCGATCTGGTGCCCTAGTTAAAAGAACCTTGGGACAATGTTTGACATTGGTGAGCCAAGCCAGGACAGACTATGGTGACGAAATGGATTATCTGGAGCCCTTAGTGGGAATTTTGCTAGACAACGTCAAGGATGGAATGGGGCCTACCAATAAGGATCTCTCCAAGGAAAAAGAAAACAACAAATCTATTGTTGAAGCCTGAATCAGTGAGTTGGAGGATTTTCTCACCCAATTCAAGGAATTAAATATATTAGCAGATAGAGGCTTCAACAACTATCATAAATGTGTGCCTATCATTGATGTGCAGGTTTCGGATGAGGATGTATCCCTCAAGGACTTGCAGGATACAGTCTTAACAAATAAGATTGAGCACACACAACTAATTTTTCACACTACTCCGCAGAAAGACAAGATAAAGACCAAGCGTGATATATTATAGTTCCAGATTGGCAAACTCTCAGACTCTATCACTAAACATATGGATGAGTTTGAGGGTATTTACACAGAGCTGGTAGTAGTGATGTAGGAGTAGAAAGAGAAGATGGATGATATCACACCAGACCAAGTAACCAACATTATAGGGAGGTACCAGGGAAATCTTTGATAGAGGTAGATGCATGGAGAAATTTGAAAGGGGAAATAGATGTATAATTCCTCGAATTACTCAAGTTGGTCGTCTAGGTGGTAGTGGCGTATAAATCTCTTTTTTCATTAGCTGAGTTTTTGGTTAAAGGAATGTTTTTCGGGAAGTGAGAAAAATTGTCGTGGGTGGGAATTAAGCTAGTGTGTGGTGATGTTGAGTCCTTAAAATTACCAAGTACCTGAGGCACAAAGGGTTGTGGTGCAGATTAGCATGGTGCGAAGCCTCAAGTAGAAGTAAATTTTGGGAAGGCATCCAGTTTCACATCCAGGAAGAATCGTTTCAAGACTTAGTCACTTTTTTTACCATGGATAAATTCGCAATAGAGGAACATGTGGAAAGGTGACCAAAATCAGTTATGGATAAAGATAAATATGAAGACATGAAGCTCAAGGAAATAATATTCTTGTAACATCCTCATTTATAACTTATAAAATAGGGGATTTTTTTGTACATAATGTTATCTATTCTAAATTCACATAATTTAGAACACACATTCCTTTGCTAATCCATAACATAATAGCAAAGAATATGTAGCTATAATGACTTGGTGTTTTACCAATCTCTCATTTCATGACTTGGTTTTATACCTATCTCTCATGTTTACTTGTTCTTTGTATATACAAAGTATGCTTTCATTTATTTACCCTTAATTAGTCATTCAAGTGTTACTGTCTAAGAATCCTATATGATTATGTGTTACTGATACCAATATAAAATCTCACAACTTTAGACCAGGTGACATAAGACAATGCAACCAACAGTTTGCAATAATTTGGCCAAAGCTTTAAACATTATTACCATTTTTACATTCCTATATCGAATACTCGTCGAAAGGAATATGAATTTCACCCCACTCTAATTGTTATCTAGATTAGTCTTCCTCGACTTCTGTCAACCCATTCTAATTCAAAGTTTCACAATAAATAGGGACAACTCAAATACAATAGTGTTGCAATCTACTTGTGGTGACTAAGGATAAGTAGACATAATTGAATTGACATATGTCAATTCACGTGTGTTTATTCACCCTAGGTTAACATAAGTTGACTAATACACTCGACTATATGCCTATCTCATTTTAGGGTAAAACAATGAACTGAAATTCCACTTATGACAATTGAGTTAGAGAATCTGAGTGGAATATTGAGGTATAGTGGTTTCTTCACATTATCCACCTAATTAATTTTGTCATTAAGTGGGTATTGTGCAATAACAACTGTATTGATATAGCCCACTAAGTACCTTTAATTGTCATACTTAATGAGTCATTAGCTTAATGAACATTAAACTTATTAATTAAGTTAATTTACATGACACATCGTATCTAAGGAGGTCAACTAAGTTTTCACGATAAATCCTTTAGGAAAAGGATCGTAATACACCTTTACACTAATAGAAGGTATACAGGTCATTTCTATATTCATGTAAATGATCTCATTATTCATTAATCCTTAATTCATTAAGCCTTAAAATTTAATCTAATTTTAGTAAGGACATCATCAAGTCTCTTTTGATTAATTCCATCATATGTGATCCAACATGTTATAAAGTTAAATTTGGAAGAGATGTGTAATATATGCATTACAAGGCACATGGTAGATGTCATATCCATTTATTTATAAATAAGGTAGTTCTATAAGCAGAATCAATGATGGTTCTAGGGACGAGAATAGGAAATATTGATGAAGTGTGGTTTGGGGTTTAGGGTTTAGGGTTTAGGGTATAGGGCTCATGGTTCAGGGTTTATGGTTTAGGGTTTAGGGTTTAGGGTTCAATGTTCATGGTTATGGTTTAGGATTTAGGTTTTAGGTTAAGGGTTTATGGTTTAGTGTTTATGGTTAGGGTTTACGAATCAAGGTTAAGGATTGAGGTTTTAAGGGTTAGGGTTTAGGGTTTATGGCTTTGGATTAAGTATTTAGTGTTTAGGGATAAGGGTTTATGGTTTACGGTTCAGGTTTTAGGGTTTTTGGTTCAGGGTTTAGGGTTTAGGATTTAATGTTTAGGGATTAAGGTTTAGGGTTTATGGTTTAGGATTTAATGTTTAGGGATTAAGGTTTAATGTTTATGGTTTAGGTCTTGGGGTTTAGGGTTTAGGGTTTAGGTTTTAGGTTTTAGGGCTTAGGGCTTAGGGTATATTGTCTAGGGATTAGGGTTTAGATTTTAGGGCTCAGGGTTAAGGGTGTAGGGTTCAAGGCTTAGGGTTTAGGGTTTATGATTCAATGTTTAAGGTTTAGGGTTAGGGTTTAGGGTTTAGGATTTAGTTTTTTATGGTTCAGGGTTTAGGGTTTAGCATTTAGGGCTTATGGTTAATGGTTTAGGGTTTAGGGTTTAGATTTTAAGGCTTATGGCTTAGGGTTTAGGCCTTAAATCTCAGGGTTTAGGGCTGAATGTTTAAGATTTATGGTCTATGGATCATGGTTAAAGGTTTAGGGTTTAGGGCTCAACGTTTATAGTATAGTGTTTAGGTTTATGGCCTATAGTTTAGGGTTTCAATTGTAGAAGTTAAATGCTAAAATATTTAAGCTAAATGCTAAAATCCTAAAAAATGACCTATGTAATGACTAGATTATACTTTAAAAAACTATCTCCTAAACCATGACTCATGGAGCTGTGAGACTAATTCCATAAGGTGTAGAGTGAAACTCGTTTATTATATGTTATGTGTGAATTTCATGTGTCTTAGATGCCCTCAACAATCAAGTGTGAATTTAGGGTCACTCTTTCTACACATGAAATTCACACATTACATTACACACTACACAATCCACACTTCTCATGTTCATCTCTTTCTACACAACATCTACTCTACGTATTCAATACATATGTTCTTGACATACACTTTTAAATTTTGTGTTCATTACCCTATGACACACTCTATTTCTATGGTCCATACTCAACTTTTGAGGGTCTACATATCAAATTAACCTCACCACACTCATGTGTTCAATCACTCACTCATTTCCTCACATGCTTACACTCTATGATCTGAAAAATCACATCTTTTTTGTATAAACAATTCAAACCATTTCCCGATGATGCACTCTTGTTCTATTGGTCATTCTTTATTGTTGAGGGGGCATGTATAAATGAACCTAGTATAATACACACTCATTCACACTTACTCAGGGGGCACATGGATCCTATCACACTCACTCTTCATTCCATTCCATCTCACCCATCCACAACATGTTATATATCTTGGTCACACTTGATCTTGCTTACATTTACTTATTACATGTACATTTTGTTACACATGTTTGATAAATATATTGTATGTAATTTTATTTTCCCATATACACATGTATGTTCACTTGATTTTTATTTGTGATCATAGATTCTACAGATCGATACATGCAATAGGGATGGTTGGAACAATACCCCTTACCAGTACCACAACAACTCTTATGGGCATCCACTTTTGTATACTACATGTGGTGTTGTTGAATTTTTCATAGCACATTACTATATCATATTTACATGCCTTGACATATTTTTTATCTTTCTCACATGTAAATGGGTGCTTCATGTGCAAAATTTGTTTTGTAGGTCTATTTTCCACCATGGTTGTCTAATACTTTGTTTGCTCTTATTTTTCATTGTTTTACACTATTTGTGTGTTTTTCCCTTCATCTTGTGTGCACACTAGTATGATTTTTTCCCATTAAAAATTGATTGACTTGTGACATTGAAAGTGATGTCCCATGTTTGAAACCTACTTTTCATTGTCTACATTGTCTTCTTGCATATTATCTTACACATTATCTACTTGTTTGATAGCTTACATATTACATGCGAATTTTTCTTGCTTGTACTAAACCTTGTCTCCTAGCCACTTTTCTTTGTGTTCTTGGTTTCCACCAAGAACACTTCTTCCCACCTACAGGGCATAGTTTCAGCATAGCGGTCGGTCCTTTTTTGGGTTGCATTCTCCTCAGTGGCATCTCATGCACCCGAAATGAGGGGGGAATCATTTGATTGAATTAGTCACCCCATACAACAGTCTATAGTCACAATTTAGCACATTTTAGTATCAGTATAAAATAATCATCATTCTTAGACAGTGCTCAGATCCTAACTTGGTTCCTTAGCACAATATTTCTACTAGCACCGAGACCTAGAAAGTAGTACATGGGCACTCCTGACCCTTACTAGAAACTTGTGACCATATGGAAGTTACAAAACATCTTTTAGTTCATAAAATTCTATAGAACTTCACTTAAAGGCTTTTACAGGGCATACAATCCTTAACACTCTTTGTACATACACCATATAACATTTAATACTTTCGCATTGGATCGGAATTAGTCAAACCAAATCATATTTGTATACACCATATGTAGTGGTGTTTCATCCTTTGGGGGAAGTAGTTAAAGGTTGGAGGATGACACTTGACTTTCGCCCTACACTTCTTCTAGTTCTTTCCTTGATATCACCTAAAAAACTCACATTCTTTGCACCTGGCGCGAGATCACCCATGAAATTTCTGCTCTACATCATATACAAGATCATTTCGACGCTCTTTTCCTCATCGTGGATTAGGTCCACGTGTTCCTTTTTCACATATTTACATTTTACATACTTTCTTACATGCTTTTTACACAATTTGACTTCTTCTTTTCTCTTCTCTTTTGTAGGTCCATCCTTACGGGAAGCGGTATTCAACATCATCCTACATCAACAACATCAAAAAAATCAATCAAATAAGCATCAAAATCAACATCACGAACATTGGAAACTTGTACAACATGTGTTTCCACCCTAGGGTCATCATTCATCATCATCATAATTTGTACTTTCTCATCTATAGTTTTCATGCCTCACATTTTTATCACTCCACAATTTCTCCATTGATCTATATGGTTATCAGGTACGCATATATTATCTACTTTATTTTATTGAGCATTCGCTCAAAAACATAAAGTGGGGGAAAATGTAGATAAAAAATCACACACTTTGGGTAATTATCTAGTCCTAATTACATACTACTATTCATATGATTCCTAAGTAAGAAAAGTACCACTTATCCCATGTCTTTAGCCATACTTGCTTTCTTTCTATTGCAACTTTTAGTCTTAAAATATTTCTAGTCTAGTCTATCTTTTCATACCTTGGCATTTCTCATCCAAGACACCAACACCTAGCCAAGATGTTAGCGTTAGGTGCTTGCGTCCCCTCCGGGTGCCCCTGACCTCTTTGTACTTTGTTTAGATCTTTTGGGTACTTTCTAGCCATTTGAGCATCTTATGTTTTTGGTAGTCTTCCTTTTCATGGTTATTTAAAAAATCCAAGAAAGGGAATCATATAAATAGGAAGTTATGCAATCATAATAAGGAACCAAACACTAAATATTAGCTATTTCCACCTAAGGTTGCATCCAATGGTATCTAAAGAGCATTCAAGAATCCATCTAGCATCCACACACAATGGAAAGGGACTGAATTTCAACATGCACTTCATAGGAGGGGAAGTATATTCTATTCCATGTACACATCTATTATATTTACTTACATCTAGCTAATTTTCTTGTTATTCAAGTTTGACTCACACAAGAGCCACCTAGGGCATGATTCCACACACACATACATAGAACTACATTGGGTATGAAATGTAGTGCAATGCTTAGTTGTAAGTTAAATTGTTTTCCAGATGAGGAAAATATGACCCCTCATTTTTGTTCTTTTCTATTTGGGATTTGATATTATTGTGAGGATATTGCACGTCATTCTTTAATTACAGGTTATCAGTGACCTTGACGAACATTGTATGAATTACTAGAGACAAAAGGTGAAGTAATGAAAACACCTTACAACTATCCTAAGATAGGCTCTTGAGCTTTTTAATAGTCATAAGAACCTAAAATAGGTTTGTGGCACCCGTAGGAGCCCTTGACCCACTCGAGGTGCCCCAGTCCAATATATTCCTCCAGATATGCATTTTTCTAAGCTTCACTGCCACAGTGTGTGCTTTAGATTTGCTAGTTTCCTAGCTCTTTGCACCTTTGGGATCTCTACGAAAGACCTAAGTCATTTCATATCATCTTTGCAACTAGAGTTTGCTATTTTCTAGTTTATTTTTGTTGGATCTATAGCATACTTAATTATTCATTTATTTACTGCTATAATAACAATCAGATTAGGCATCTATATTATTCTATATTTTTCTTAATCAATGTAATAAGATAACTAGATCTGAAGCATCTAGAAGAAAATAATGATCAAGGATGACATAAGGCATAGTCCACAAACAATATAAAATATTAAGTAACAGATAGCCATGGTTGTATAGTATCATGCAAGGAAAATTCTACACATGAAGTACCCATTAGCATGTTAGAAAGATAAATAGTATATCATAACATGTATATATTATTGAAAAGTAAGTGAAAATAATGAAAAAATAGTAAATATTGTAACTATAGGACATGTGATGTGTAATAGGAGAGTAACAAAGGTAAATTCCCCTAGGAGGATTGGTAAAGAGAAGTGTCAAGCATCATGCATCGTGTAAGAATCTATGAAATTCATGCATTCACCAAGATACCATGTGAACATGCACCTGTGTATAGAAAATTATATTGGCATACTAAGTATCCAGATAGCATAGTAAGCAAAGTGAAACAAATAAATAGTATAAGTTTAACAGGAGTAAAGACAACCAAAATGTGTAGATATTATGTGAATGTGATGGTGTGCTGCGATATGCAAGATGTGGAGATGAGAGTGTGCCATGTTCCCCCAAATGGTTGGACTAATAGACCGGTGAGGATGACGGGGTCATTATGTAGGCCTTGTACAGATGAGAGAGCTAGGTGCTAAGATATATTTAGAATTGATAGCTGGAGGAGGGAAAGATGTTATGAATAGAGTTGTAATAGAGGTGAGAGTGGGCTGAGGTAATTGTGTGGTTGATGGAATACTAAGAATAGTGACAACTTCATTGTTATGAATGAACTTAAGGAATAAGTGGAGCATGGAAGGGGTAACTTGGGATGCTCAAAGCTAAGGTATACCTAAAACCATGTCACGGTGCTTAATTTAAGATGTAAAAGGGAATGGTGTTTGTATGGTAAGGGAACCAACAATAATAGGAAGGATGACATGTCCATAACAATTGGGGACTTGAAATTTGATTTGAGATATTGGAAATTTTCTAGCTATTAAGAGTGCAACATAACATGCATTGGAAAGGATTGAGGCATGGACTAGAGTGTTTTTGACAATATGAACACAAATTGAAGCATCAACATGCAATGAATAGGAAGAAAATGTAGCTTGATAGTAATAATATGAGAATGTAACAACTAGTGGTGGCATGAAGTAGTATAAATGATATAATAAAGGGGTGCTAATGAGGGAGGAGACACCACATGATATGTGTGATTGATAGAGGAATCAGTTGTCAAATTGTTATGTTTTGGTAATGGGTCATTGAATATTTTAATCTTTTAGTTTTCATTGAATTGTTTATAAGTAGACATCTCTAGAAGCTCGCTTGTATTATTATCCATAAGATATTCAAAGATATGTTTGATTTTAGAACAACAAGTATAATTCCCATTGCATTGATGATAATAAGTCTACATTTTCATCTTAATTAATCCCATGTGATCGAGAAGGATCTAGATTGAGCGGTGGAGGGATAGTAATCAGATTACTTTCAATGATTTATGGTAATAGGAGGCAAGGTTCTTAAGGTAGCCTAGTAAAAGTGTGCCTCGTGGATTGAAAATGGAGCATGGATGGTGTAGAAATAGTGTTGGCAATAGATTTAGAGTTGATAATACTAAAACTTGTTGGAAGATGTATCATAATATTTCAATTTGTCCATAGATAGTATTTTTTTCACATAATTTGAGTGTATGACACAATTGATAAAAAGGAGAAGTCTTGAACATGACACACTATTGTAGTAGATTCCAAATTATTTGAATGAATAGATCTTGCAATTTCGAATCAGCTAGAATATTGTTCATTTTGGAAAGGCTATTCTTATACTGCAATACATAGTCTGCAATATGTTCACTAGATCCTTCTTTTATTTGAGCGAGTTGTGCAGAGGATATTTTGGTATGGATATTCATAGAAAAATGAGCAAGAAATGCATTGGCTAGAGATGTAAAATATGTTACTGAATAGTAGGTAGATCATCAAACCATCACATAGCATAATCATGTAAGTGTCGGGGAAACAATTTTTCTAGTAGTGCAAGGTCATCAACATAGTAAAGACATGAAACATTAAAGGAATGAATGTGTTCCTGAGGGTCTTCATGGCCATTGAAGATAGGAAATATTAGGTACAATGAAGTTAGGAGGAAATGGATAAGAGGAGATGGCGGGTGAAAAAGGGATATGAAGGAGTGAAGAATCTAAAAAAGGAGAGGAATATGAAGATGCTAATTACAAATGACCAATTTCACCTTGTAAATCATGGTACAATGATGCTAGGTCATGGGTTCTAGGAGAGGATCCATGTTGTGTATGGGAATTATTTGGAGGAATGAGAGGATCGATGGTTAGATGGATACAAATGAGAATAGTGGAAGGTGGGGTGGAAGATATGGGGACCGAGAAGGAACGTATGAGAGGGAGTGTGGTATGATCTATATATTTTTCAGCAGAAACTAGATAATTTAGTATATCTTGACTATGTGTGGGGTGATTACATAAAATTGAATAGAAATTAGTGAGCTTGTTAAATGACTCTTGATCAACATTAGTGTCATCATCATATGAGTGTTTATTGTTAGAATCTTTAATGTTTTCAAGAGGAAGTTGATTTAGTTAATCATGGGATTATAAGAGTTATTCATTGGTTTAGAGATCTTACAGGAAGATGGAGGAAGATAAATGTGCTAAAGAGGGATAAAATGACCACAACAGGTGATGGGCATAAAAAATAAATTCCTGAAGGAAGGTAGGGTTTGAACAAATGGGTTCACCAAATGATTTAATCTAAATTGAATTACATATAATTTTAGAGTAACTTAATTTAAGTAATGATATTATGATAATGTTATCACCAAATCAAAACACCCTCTGATTGCTTATCATGCGAGTGTGTTAAGGTAAGTAGTGTGACTAGGTAACATGGGTACTACCTCCAAGTGTGGGACTTGTTGCTTGAGATAGACCTCCAGAGAAGGTTGGTTCCTCTTCCTTATCTAGTGAAAACTAACTCTAATGAAGGAAAATTGCTATCTCTAATTTCCAAGGGACCAAGGAGAGAGAAATAACATGCAATTAAAGAAAAATACACTACAGAGGTGATGCACCAAAATAAGGGTATGAGAATAACTTTTCAATATGTTAAAATGGAAGAAAAATGTAGTTTAGAAAGGGTGAAAACAGTTCTCCACAATCCAATAACAACATTTCTATGCACACATAATAATAATGAATCCCTACAAGACCATAGAATATACATAGTACACTTGCAATAAGATTGAAGAGGCAAGAAGAATGCAATTAAACACATCAAGGGAAGATACATCCATAACTTGCATCTATTGCTTCATTATAATGCACAGTTCAACCTTTTATAAAGTAAAGTCCTGGATCACCATGCAAAGAGTCCACTACAAATGTCTGCAGCACATTAGCTTCACAAAACAAAATGGGAAGATTTTTACTACTCAAATCATTCTCCTCAAACAATGAGACAACACCCAAATTTATAGAAAATGGAAAAAAGGAAAAGGGCAGTAACAATCTTGGATATGGATTTTGTATCAATTACAAAGTACCCAAAGTGGGTGAAAATCATGATTGTAACTTGAAAACACCTTCCCATGTTGCCCATAACTTGTAGTAGTAGAAAAATGTCCATCCATGCCCATTAGTTTCTCCTTCACCCACTATCCAACTACCCTTTGAACCTGGTTTGTTTTCTGTAAAATACACCTTCGAAACTAAATCAATATTTGGAATTTTTGAATATTGTGCGTAGAGATTGGAACCAAGATTCGAATGAGACCAATTTTGTGTGGTTTCACTGATAAATGAAAACATTAGGCCTCTTGAGTAGATGTAACTATTTGGGGTTTTGCTAGGGTATTTCTTCCTCTTCACGGGATTGTGCATTTAATATGTTTGTTTAAATGCATCATTGAAAATATTTTCCCTTTCCTCAATGTTTTGGATATATTTTAGAATGATTTTGCATTAAATTATTGTGGGCCCATCACATATTCATTCTTGGTTGTATAGAAAGGGGTGGATATTGTTTTAATGTTTTGCATTGAACATAGCTGGAACTCGACTATACCTTATGTCGCCCCCATTTTTGTTACTCCAAATCGGTGGGTTATTTGCATTGGGGTTTGATCATTGTCCACATATGTCATAACCCTTTAATATCCTTGAGCCCCACTAACATATAATTGACTTAGCCATGCAACAATGCACTCAGGTGATATATGCTAACTCGGCGATACCTTCCCTAATACTGACTCAAGTTTTAATGCACCAACCACTTTGTTGTTCTATCTCCTCTCTAACTCGGCATGGGCCATTTGGATTCACTAACCCCATCTAAGTCTTTCTCGATGGGCCCATCACCCTCTTGACTCTAAATGGAGGCCCCGTACAACTTTGGCGTCTCTAATTTCCCTTGACTCCATGAAGCTATGTCGCAGGGCCATGTGGCGACCTTGTGTGACTTCTACTTCACCCGTGAGATCCTGATAACAAACTCAGACCTGGATCGATGGTCATTCTTTCCTCCTTCCCCCGATTTGGCCAAATTTTTTTCTGAGCTTACTGTCATCTCCTCGTTTTCTTAAATTCACCCATTGCTATGAAAATGGGACTATCTACCCCATTCTTAGAAGTAAACAAAAATCAAGCCATGAGCTCAAAATTGGCTTGGGTGAGCTACCTCAGGCTATTCCATATAAGCCCTTGAGCCATTAAGTTCTCCTCCATGTTCAAGATTGAACTACCATATCTCCCTATTTTTATCACAACTTGTGCATGGTGAGCTCATTTCTTACTTTATTATTGCATTGGTCTCCTTACCCATGATGATCTTGTTAATTATTCTTGGTAGCCATTTAATTACATAGCTCGACACATATATCTTGATGAGCTCCACACTTTTTGGGATTTCAACTCGTCTAAATCAAGCATTGTGCTGTCCTTGAAATTGAAACATGACTCGGATGCATAATAACTCGGTGCATCCTACTAACTTGATGACCTTCGGAATTATCCCTACTCACCTCTTCGTTACCTTGTATTGGCTCATGCACCCTTACTAATGACTTGGTCCACCATCAAGAGCTCAACCCTATGCGACGAGCTCCACATGCATGGTTGTTAGGCTTGGTTTACGTAACTAGTGAGCCTTGGAGGAACTAGCTCGGGGTTCTTGGAGATAGTTTGGTTGTAATTTGATCCTATGTTCTGCATCAGCGTGGTTCGACCTTGAACTTGAGGGAATATTTATCTAAACAACTAGGCCTTCATCAATAAGAGCTCGATCTTTCTTCATACTGCACAACTCAGTCATGTATCCTCTATAATAGTGAATCAACCTTAGATCGATGCAAGGCTCTCACTCCATCATACTCTGCAGCTTACTTTAGTCTCATCGGGAATGATCTCAGGTCGATATACTTAGTGTGTCTCACATGAAGAATTTTGTTGGAAGTCTAAATTAGTTCAGTATTATCACGGTGTTTTTCTAACTTGGTGCCACAAAATAACTTGGTGACCACTCATGACACTAACTCGATCCAATAGCTCGGTCAAAAACTTCCCCAAGCATGGCTCGGTCTAGGTTGTATTAGCTCAACATTAATAGAGATAAGTAGCTTGTTTCCCTAGGATGAATTAAGGAGATGAAGAATAGCTCATCCTTCTCCACAATCACCTCAGTTGTGCTTATTAGCTCGATGAGCTATCCTATGAGTTGAAAGATTCCTCTGTCAATGTATCTTGATCTCACAATGGAGTTCGGTATTTTCTGCATGAGTTTGGCCTAAATCATATCCAACAAAGCCGAGATTAATTCTAGACTTGGTCAATCTCTTGGATCTACTCATGCACATTTGGAAGTCTTATTTCTATTCCTACCAAACATAACCCTTTCCAGTGGTCACAATCTAAAATTACCAGTTGTCCAATTTCACTGGAGTTTTTAAATTAGAAAAGCAATTTGGTGACTCACGGGGTCATTTTTCTGCTAAATGGTGTATGACCAGCTTCCTGTAGTTATCCATTGGGCATAGAGTCTGTACAGTCATCATGAGCTGATCTGAACTCTAGATATTTACACTCTGGAGCCCACTCAATCACTGCTACCCACATTCCGCTGCTCAAACTCTCCAAATCTTGTAATAAAATATTGAATTTAATTTTTTGAGAGTCGAATATTTTTTTAAAGCTTTAATTTCACTCTTACCCAACAACTAGAATCCATTAAGGTTGAAGGGTGAACACCTGATTTAGTTTCTCTGTACTTGATTTCTCTTAAAGATGGCAGTTGTTTCTTACAACTTGAGTTTATTCGCTATATAGACACCTAAAATCCACTTACACCGGATTTAATGCTAAGATTGCACTAATTATCCTCTTTCTCATCATTTCTATAATAATTAGCATTTTCCCACTAATTAGATAACATTCGTCTTCATATTTGTTAATTAACAACCTTTCGTTAAATAATTAGCCTTCCTATCATTAAGGATACCAATTAATGACCTTTCATTAATTAATATCCAATTCTACTTGGGTTAATTAATTATTATTAATTAATTATGCTCGTAACTCTAAATCAATAAATTATCATTTATTGGATTAAATTCCTCTATTACTCTCGCAAATCATACTAATTTTCCTCTAATTAGCTTCTATAATCTTACCTCTACCTATTAATTAATCATCTTTGATTAATTAAATCATCCCCCAAATCCCATGACTTACTAACGACAAATTAAACTTTTCTAAATCAAGATTACCTTTTATAAAGCAACATTATCCATTCCTAATCTTGTTTTACCTTTATCCTACATTCATCAATTTACTATCCTTGCCTCTTCAAGAAATCTATATAAAGAACCCTCCTTCTTACCTTTCTTCTTGCACCATGCTTTGAATAGTGAAAACTATAAGCATTTTGATCTTGATCTATTCTCCATTGTTGGAAATATCTTCCCCATTTTGCATCCTTTCACTCAAAATTGAGTAATATGGGAAGATCTAAAATGGCCTTGTAGCCATTCTTAGTGAGATTACATTCTCAATATTTGAGATCAAGTAATAATCCACTTTGATTTCTTATGTTCTTCATAGGTTCATAGTTTAAGTTAAAAATCATAGAGATTAGGAAATAACTTAGCATGTAATTTCATTTATGCATTGAAGAAGCATTTCCTTTACACTCTTATCTTGATGGTTCATTGTTTAATTAGCATTTAATTTTGAAGCTATGTAGATATTAGTTTCAATTTATAGCTTTGTTAATTATACATGATCACATTTGGCACACTCGGTGGGACTTACTCCATTTTCCTTTGCACTTAATTTCAAGTTTTTGTAGTTAAGTTTTATTTTTGGTTACTAACCCTCTTTTGCACATGTTGATCTAACTTATTTTTTTTGACTTGTTTTTTTGAGTTTGCATGTGTTGAGTCTTCCTTGTAGGTATAAATGAGGTGAAGTGTTGTCAAAATTGGATCTGAATGGGAAAATTTTAATATTTCTCCATTTTTTTGTGTTTAGAGCTTCATTTTTCAACACTCTACATGCGAGTTTTGTCAATTTCTTGAAAATTTTAAATTCTTGAGCATGTAGGTTAGTGTTTGATAGTAATGATTCTTATATTTACATATTAATGTGGTGGGTTGCTATCAAAATTGAATCTTGTCGAAAAAATTTCAATATTTCTCCATGTTTTCACTTTTAGAGCTTACTTTTTCATCATTTTACATGCTAGTTTTGTCAATTTCTTGAAAATCTTAAATTCTTGAGCATGTAGGTTAATTTTTGATAGCGTTGAGTCTTCTATTCATATATTAATGTGATGATTTTTTGTCAAAAGTAAATCTTGGTTGGAAAAATTTGATCATTTTGTAGACTAAGGGACATTTTTTTGTCATTTTTGAGTGCATGTTAAGTGCATACCCATGAGCATAAGAACATATGCGTAACCCATTTTCCGAAGGCCATAAGGTTTTCTCCCGAACTCAAAATGAATCATTTTTTTTGTGTTAGAAAGGTATTTAAGTGAACTATGCAATAAAACATAAATTCAGGATTTATACTTGCAGAAATTACAAGGTTTCCCTTTATTGTAAAACTGGTCATTTTCTAACATGTCCAATGTTTTGATGAATGTTGTATTTCCACGCTTTACTTGATTTAGACCAAATATTGTGTATTCTCTTCTCTTTCACCTTTTGGTGATCTTGAGAATAAAAAATAACATTGATCTCTATATTTTTAACATTTGGATTAACTTAGAAATTCGATTATTCACTTTTCTTAAGGGAATAAACCATTTACAAAGATTTTTTTTTATGGTCCTTTGATTTTAAGTTTTCCATTTCTATCTAGTTGCGATAAATTTTTTGTATGCTATTCTCTTGCACCTTAGGGTGATCTTGAGAATCAAAAGAAAATTTAGTCTTCATTTTCTAACATTTGGTTGATTGGAAACTTCATCTTTCATTTTTGGATTAAGGGAATGAACATTTATCAAAAAAAAATTGTGGTTCATTAATTTAAAAGTTTTCCTTTACTTGTTAGTTGGATTATTTGTTATGTATGCTCTTCTCTTGCATCCTTGGGTGATCTTGAGAATCAAAAACAACTCTTAATCCTCTTTTAAATAATGTGATTTGCTTAGAGAACTGATAATGCTTGAGTGCAGGATCTAAAAATTCTTGTAAAAGAAAGGAGTTTGAAACAAATTTTTCTAACTACACGTGTGTTGTAGGTTTCCAAACAACGAATGAATAAACCACATTAAATCTAAAAGATAAAAAAACACCACATTCAAAACACTTGATCAGATAAGGGTATGCCTTTCCCGCTTAAAACTAGGACTTAACCCCTTTGGCATAAGCCATAAGCTATAACAATGGGGGTGGTCCTAGGAACCCTAAAGTAGTACATGCAAGAGAGAACCTTGTGGATGAACTAGGAAGTGTTCCGCATAACCTACTTTACTAGTTTCTACCATTTGTGAGATTTAGCGTCAAAGTTATCAGTATTGCAAACCCAGTGAGAGTACATGATGGACGCATTTATTTCCCATTGTGCTTGAATGGGGTAAAGTAAATCCCAGATACTCCAAGAATTAGTTGGTGTGACTTTTTTTGGAAAATCGAGCTCACTCTTAGATAACTTGTGACACCTAGTTGAGTGAACCACCTAGGAAGATATCTTTGACCAGAAGCCAACTTGAACCATATCAAAACCAATTTAAGTTGAGAGCTATTGTTCATCATGAAATGTGTGAAGCGTTACTTTTTCTTAGTGTTTCACTTGCCCAAAGGCATGGTGAAACTCTGACAAAGTGAGGCCAACAATTTTTCACCCTTAATTGATCTACTTCCTTCAATTTATTTTGACACTTTGTTAATCAAAAGAAGAGTGAATACCCTTGCATTGCTAATTGATTGTATTCACCACTTTTGTGTCCATTGACACCCATCCTTGTTTGTGGCTGAGTTGTTAAATGTCTGAAGTGTGTAGAGACATTTTCATATCATTGGTATCATTTGTGATCTTGATACGCAAGTCCATATCATCAGCGTAGTTAGGCTAGATTCATCACCTTGACTCTCCTTTGAACTGTTATCCTGTTTAATCGTGTTGCTACAATTTTTTTATTTACAACTTGTTTCTTGTAAACTTGACCTAAATATCTATATTGTGATGTCACACTATATACACTTTAACAATTCCTAGGTATACTCTATATTTAGTTTTATTTCAATTACTACCTCAATTTTAAAAAGTGTTGAGTGTTACCAATTGTGCGCGTTATATCAATATCATCTTGAAATTAATACCTTACTTTTTAGAAATTTTGGTTAACATATCTTGGTGGTATTGTTGTGTCATTCACAATTGTAACTATTACTTTTTGGGATATAGGTCTTGATTGGATTCAAGATCACTTTTAGTATACTTTGTTTGGGGATCACATTAACTTCTTGTTATTACTTATGCCTTGTTCATTTCTTTGAACTTGACATAAGTGGTGTCATTTTGTTAATCATCTTGAAACACCAACTATCATTTGGAAATAGAATTAGGAAGTAATTTGATGATCGATTGGTTTAGAACAATCCTTGAGTGATTGTGTCTTGCGATTATTTGTCATTTTGATATATCCATTTCGGACAATCACTTTGATCCATTGAGTCTTTATCATTCATTATTCTTTGGTCATTAATTTGGATTTGTATTTTGAAATCACATGATTATTCATTTTTTTTATCTACCTTATAAACTCATTTTTAGGACAATCCATTGGGTCTTTGATCCTCTTGATCTTCTTATTTTTCCTAAGTTCATGATCATTTTCGAACACATCTTTCAAACCTTGGCAAAAACATTTCCTATCAAGAAACTTTTTCATCAATCAAACATAAAAAATATTTCCTTTGTATCCTTTATGTTGCTAAATTTTTTATCAATCCTTTGAAATTTATGCCTCCAAACCTTGTTGGATTATCAATTTTGATTCATCACGATGCATGTTTTCCTTATCTTCCCTTTTGGAAAATCACACAAACATCCCCATCTTTACAAAATGTCTAGTTGGTTTTCATTATGATACCCAAATAAACATGAAACCTTATTCACTTTGAAGAAGTTTGATCATACAATATAGGTCTAGGCCTTTGAACCCAACACACGCCAACAATGACTGATTATCGCAAGGTCCCTTATACATATGACAATAAGGAATCAAATTTTTGGTGTTCCCCACCTTCAGCTCATAGTCAGTGGTATGGTTTGGAAATTTCTTATCCAAATTATTATTCAAGTTCCCCCCACTCTTCTTCTGATTCTAATCCAAACATTTCCTCTTCTTCTGAGGATTTGAATCCAAATATTTCCTCTAATTATTCTAATGATTTGGATCCAAAATACTATTCGTATTCATCTAATTCGACTTATAATATGCGGTCCTCCCATTCTTTGCGGGACCTCTATTATCAGTGACCTCAACAACATTTTTTGTCCTCTAAATATTTGTGTCACCACAAATTATCTTCATCATTCATCTAATGCATCTCCTATATCATGGTCCTCCCTATCTTTACAGGACCCTATTCATCATACATTTAATACAAATCATATATCATGGTCCTCGCTTTCTTTGTAGGACCCCTTTTATCAGTCACCTCAATGACATCTTCTTCCTTTGAAGATACATCTGAATCCAAATCCCTCCAATTAAACATCTAATACAATTCTTGAATCGTGGTCCTCTCTTTCTTTACAGGACCCTTTTATTATTCATCCTAAGTGATTCTTGAATCGTGGTCCTCCCTTTCTTCGTAGGACCTTCTTCATCAATCACCCCCACAAAGTCTTCCTTATTTGAAGATTTGTGTGACTCAAATTTCTTATAGTAGAAATTTTGAATCGACCCATGTGTTGCAATCCATAGACTTTGGATTTAATCCTACTAGTTTATAGATGATATACCATCATATAGGTAGGTCCACACCACATTCTTCTACTCCCGAGATATCTAGCTCCACATATTATTCATCCCCCACATCATCTTCTTCTATCAATAAACATCAAACATTTTCTATGTCTTCCATACCAATTGAACCTCTTTATTCAAATCAACCCCTAGTTGTCGATCAACAACTCATACCAATTGACCTCTTTCAAAATGAAGAAATAATCAAGGCATTTATAGGGGCACATGAAGATATTCCTTTAGCAGATTATGAGCAAGGATTCTCTTTATATTTCGATGCGTCTGCATATTGTGAGGAAAATGTTTATTCCTTTTATCAAGAAATGAAGGAAGAGCCTCAGATCATACAACTTGATCCTCCTCTTATTATTCCATCTTAACATTCTTCATTATGTGATGAAATTCCTGGGTAATGCACTGATCCATGGCCTATCTTCTCATCACTCAATCACTCTTTTTCCATCACAATTACTCAATAGCAATATCTTAGGGGGTTAAAGCCAAATATCCCTTCATCTTCATCTAGGTGTGGGTAACCTTCTAGTAGCCTCCCTCTGCTATTTTTGGGACATTTTCAAGTAGTCCACTATCTTCTATTCTTGGGGCATGTCCAACTAGCCTGGTATCTTCTATGTATGGGTCACCCCCAAGTAGTCTATCATATTCTATTCTTGGGCCACATCCTAGTATCCCATCATCTTACTTATATGGTTCACATCTGATTAGCCTTTCTTATTCTATTCTTGGGGCACGTCCAACTAACCCCTTGTCTTCTATGTATGGGTCACCCCCGGGTAGTCCATCATCTTCTATTTTTGGACCACATCCTACTAGCCCATCATATTACATCTATGGGTCACATCCTAGTATCCCTTATTCTTCTATTCTTGGGTGACCTCCTAGTAGCCCTTATTCCTCTATATTAGGGCCACATCCAAGTAACCTTCCATCTTATATATGTGGCTCTCCTCCTCATATCCCATCTTCTTCAATTCTTGGACCATATAATTTTCATCCATCACATTGTCCTTCTACCAATGATTGTGGAAATCTCATTGTCATTTCTCACATCAATTCTAAATTTCCACATTCTTCTCCCACTTCCCAGGATCAGACAAGTCAAGCATTAGCTTATAATAAACCTAAAATAAAAAAACTGAAGAGATCCAAATCTTGCAACAACTCAAATGATTATAAAATTCAAAATCAAACGTGATTCCAGAATGCACATTAACGTACCCATCAAGTATGGCACAAAGTGCAGAAACCTATGTATAGGGAACTCAAGATCCCACATACGCATCCCATGTTTCAAAAAAAATCACAATAATTTGTTGAGTGTGAGCTCACCATGATCATCGAGATCAGGGATAATATTACACTTGATAGAAAAACATTCTTATTCTCTCTTATCAAAGAAATTATGAACATATTTGTTGGATCCTATCATGTAGAGTGACATGTTTCATTCTTATAACCATCAAAAAATAAAATAATCATAAAATAGTTCAAAAATACAAAAAAAACATTAAAACATTAGAAAAACAAAATCAAAGATATAAAGATCAAACATCACAATCAAGTATTGCATACACATGGATGTTATTTCTTCCCTTTCTTTCATATTCCTCTGCAAGTCATCCACCATTTTCATCCCTTCGATGATATTTTGGTTATCTTATTTCATACACATTTTGTGACATTTATCTCTATGGTATCCATTTGACCTTGGTATTTCATAACCTTTGTAAATTAAAGAACGACCGACCTCTTAGAAATCCTATCACTATCTACATGGAATAAACTTTTTGGTAATTTTTTTGGGTGTATTTGTTGACACTAGCCAATGTCGTCATCATAATCACTTCCCCATCCTTCCATCAAGACATCAATGGTTCTTAACCCCTTATAAAACAAGAGAGGTGAAATAAGTTTTCAGAAAGTAAAAGAATCGAAATCAATCAATCAAAAAGCAAAAGCTAAAAGAAAAATTAAATTGATATATAACTCTCTCTTAGGGTATTTCCAATAATCTTTATAGGGGCTATGGATTCTTGACTTGCAGTAGAGCAATGTTGTGATTAGAATCAAATGCATATCCATCAGGGATATGGATGTATGGCTAGAAGTGGAGAAATGTACGGATCTCCTTCCATAATCCATTCAAAAATCACCTTTCAAACTAAATGATTCCTACACATTGGCTAGTGTCTTCACTTATTGTCTATCAGCTCTTTCCTTCAAGAGGTAATCCATTTCCATGTGCACACATGGGATCTCGATGAGTAAACATGATTAGTATGTTATAAAGTGTTACCATTTGGACCTTATTTAAACTCTTACTTTAGCGCATGCCTTATCTCATCATTTGTGCCTTGGGCTAATCACTTTTTCATCAACCGTAATCTACATATTTTCATAACATCCTATGTTCTTCAAAAATCATTTAGAACATCCTTGTGTATCAGATGTCCTTTTTTCAATGTTTGCATGCACTTTTGTCTCCTTTTAATAACATAATTTTCTACTTCCTTCCTCTCATGTGTTTCTTTGCCAGCTTATGTTGGGGGCATACTTTTTCCCTCATAATTGAACCTATTTTGTAATTTCCTTGACCCCCCTTCAGTGCGTGACAATTTTTCCTTTTAATACTCCCACCTAATCAATGGGGAATTTTCACATATTCAATTTCTCGCACATACGTGTGACATTTTGCCCTTGCACATCCCATCTATCGCTGGGGGAATAAATGCTTCTTTGTCTTCCCATACATAGTTTCCAAAAAATTTCAAAATAAAAAGCATTAAAATATGTTTCTAAAAAAAATATAAAATAATAAAAATAATCTTACAAAATGTCACTCTTTGGTTCTCTCATGTTCTTGTGCATGACTCGTGGATCATCTTGATCTACCTCCATTAACAAAGTTGGTTTTCTTACTATGTTTGTACTTTAGGGTACAATGAGTTGTTTGGTATTGTTTAATAGTGCACTACTTTTCATGGGACCCAAGTGTCCTATGTTATTCCCCTTGCATGTATCCTTTCTTAGGAAACTATCTTTTAACCCTTGTTATTGATTCACACAGGTCGGAATCAACCCTTGATAATAAAAATGTTGTATTATGTTTCTCTATTAGGTTAGCTTGTTTTATTTCTCGTATTGCATTGCATCATGTATGTTGTAGTGAGTTAGAAATCTTTTACATTCTTGTATTGCATTGCATTTTGTATGTTACATGGATTTGGTGTTTTTCACTATGGACATTTATTAATATATGGATTTTCATGTCATACTAAACTTCTGTTCATTCTTTTTAATAAGTACCGAAGACATCGATCATTAGGAAAATGATGAAATAAAGTTGGTTTTTTACATCGGCAAGATGATAGCTATATCCATCTCTTTTCATCTTCATTTTTCTTCCATATCACTCTCCTTCTATCAACAATTTTCTTCAAAAGTAACTTGGGGAAATAGGGATAAATTATTCTACTTCTTCTATTCTTTTATTTCATCTTTTCAGTCATCGATCACCCTCTTTAATCACCCCATCGACAGTCGAGGGGGCATCCTTCATTCTATTAATTTTTTACTTCTCTCTTCAAAAAATCTATTTGTTTTTACTGGTCTACTATCTTTGAAGTGGCATCACTTACGCCACACCAAAGAGGAGCAAATGTAGACACCTAAAATCCTCTTATGTAGGATTTAATGCTAAGATTACACTAATTGTCCTCTTTCTCATCATTTCCGTAATAATTAACATTTTTCCACTAATTAGCTAACATTCCTCTTCATATTCGTTAATTAATTATCCTTCCTATCATTAAGGATGCCAATTAACGACCTCTCATTAGTTAATATCTGCTTCAACTTGGTTTAATTAATTATTATTAATTAATTACGCTCGTAACTCTAAATCAATAAATTATCATTTATTGGATTAAATTCCTCTCTTACATCTCACAAATCATACTAATTCTCCTATAATTAGCTTCTATAATCTTACCTCTATCTATTAATTAATCACCTTTGATTAATTAAAACATCTCCCAACTCCCACGACTTACTAATCACAAATTAAACTCTTCTAAATCAAGATTACCTTTTACAAAGAAACCTTATCCATTCCTAAACTTGTTTTACCTTTATCCCATATTCATCAATTTACTAGCCTTTCCTTTTAAGGCAATATATATAAAGAACCCTCCTTCTTACCTTTCTTCTTGCACCATGCTTTGAATAGTAAAACCTATAAGCATTTTGATCTTGATCCATTCTCCATTGTTAGAAATATCTTCTCCATTGTGAATCCTTTCACTAAAAATTGAGTAATATGGGAAGATCCAAAATTTCCTTGTAGCAATTCTTAGTGAGATTCCATTCTCATTATTTGAGATCAAGTAACAATCCACTTTGATTGCTTATGTTCTTTGTCGGTTCATAGTTTAAGTTAGTAAAAATAGAGAGTAGGAAATATCTTAGCTTGTAATTTCATTTATGCATTGAAGAAGCATTTCCTTTACGCTCTTATCTTGATGGTTCATTGTTTAATTAACATTTTATTTTGAAGCTATGTAGATATTAGTTTCAATTTTAATATTTGTTAATTATACACAAGCACACACTGCAATATCTTTTTATAGAAGAATGATGAATTGTATACAAGGCATACACTAGAAGCAATAGAACATGCGGACCAACACTTAGGGGAACTAAAAAGTAATCTAAAAACATAACAATATGTACAAGCACTTGGAGGAATGTACAAGGGTGAGCCATATTCCTTTTTGTAGTAGTATTTGAGATAGATTCCATTGACTAGAATCTGTAGCTCCTCACCAACCAACTTGTCCAGTCGGAAGGCATTGCTACTCTTGCATTCGGTGATCATGTATGGACCACTCCACATTGCATCAAATTTTAAATTCTTCCCTAGTTTTTCTCAGTCAGCATCGTACTGTAGTACCAAATCTCCTTCTTGGAATTATTTTTCCTTTGCTTTCTTATGAAAGCTCCTCTTGATCAATGCCTGATCCTTTTCCATATTTTGCATTGCATGTTCTCATGTTTCCACCAGCTCCATGATTTTAGCATACCTAATTTCTATGGGCTCAAACTCTTCTAGTTCTAGCTACTTCATGAGTTCCAATGCCAGAAACTCAAGTGATATGGACAGCATTTCCTCTTTCCCATAGACTAGTTTATATGGAGAACTACCTGTAGACCTTTTCGGTGTAATTCTATCAGCCCACAAGGATGATTTGAGTTTGGTATGCTAGGTTCTCTATTTCTCATCAAGATTCCTTTTGATTCTCTATAATTTCTTGTTTGTAGACTCTACTTTACCATTACCTTGGGGGTAATAGTTAGAAGAAGTGTTGAGAAATATTCCATTCTTACAGCCCACTCAGTGATCTTTGTGCCGAGAAAGGCCAATGCATTGCATGATATAATAGTAGCAGGAAGAAAAAATCTAGTTATTAACTTTTCATAGAAGTCCAAGATGTTAGATTCATTTTCTTCCTTGAGGGTCACTGCTTTGGTCCATTTGGTGAAGTAATCCGTTGTTGTTAGAATCCACTTGTGGCCTTGGCTCAAGTTTGCATTGATAACTCCAATGAATTCCAATCCCTATTGAATGAATGGTTGTTCTACTAATATTGGGAGAAGGAGAAATGCTCATAACCTCTCCTTCCGTATGAAGAATGCACAATTTTTACATTTATTGATCCATGAGTAGCAATCACTGAATATTTTAGGCCAATAATAAAAAACTTTCATGATCTTAAGGGTTTTTACTCATGGTGAAAAGTGACCTCCCGCATCTCCATCATAGAACTCATGCAATACTTTCTCAATCTGATCTGAAGGGACACACCTTAGGAGAACTCCATTCACATCCTTCTTGAATAATATGCCATCAACGAGGGCATTCAGAATAGACTGCAATCTGAAATATCTCCTCTTTTCTTTGCTCAATTCTGGGGGAAATAGGCATATTTGGAGGTAGTGCCTCATATTTTGATTCCAACATGGAGTAGGTTCATCATTAGCTGACTGTTCTTGATCAATTTATAGAATTAGGAAAAATTATTTGTCTTCATTCAACTCAACATGTTGTAAAGAAGAAAGATGCTCACACAATCCTTTTCCATAGACCAGCTTGATTACTTTGATGCCTATTTCATATTCCATTACTCATGTGTCCAAACCTTCCCTCTTCTCATTCAAATATTTTTTTAGAAAAAATTCATTGACTCCGACATGAGATGCTAACATTTGGATCTTGTTGTTGGAAACAAAATGTTTGAATGTATTCAAACTTCTAATCACAACAAGGACATGCTTTTCAATCAAAGAATACCTTTCTTCATAGTCTTCTAAATTGTAACTGAAGAATGCTATGGGCTGTTCCAAGCCTTCTTTATTCTGTTGCACAAAAATAGCTGAGATTGTATCCGAACCCCATAAAGCATATAGCAAGAAATCTTTGGAGAAATCTAGATTGATAAGAGTTGAGCATTGAGATATTGCATGTTTGATGGCCTCAATACTCTCCTTACCTTCAGTTGTACATTTAAATTCAAGGATATTTTTTAACATCATTTTCAATGGCTTCACCAAAGTGGCAAAATCAGGTAAAAATATAGGAACAATGTTAATTCTCCCCAAGAAGTTTTGGAGAGGCTTTTTTTGATTTGGCAATGGAAGAGCACGGATGGACTCAACTCTCTCAAGATCAGTGGTTAATCCTTCCTTTCAAATAATATGGCCAGCCAACTTGCCTTCGCGTGCTAAGAAAATAAATTTTTTTATTCAAAGACACTCCAAACCTTCTACATCTTTGAAACACTTGCCTCAAGTGAAAGATATGGTTTACTACATTCTTAGAGAAGATGGTGATATCATCAAGATAAACAAGCACTATTTTTTTATCAGCCCCTTGAATTCCATATCCATTGCTCATTGAAATGTTTCTTTGAGACTTGACAATCCAAATGGCATCTTCCTGTAAGCATAAGTGCCCCATTTTGTAGTGAAATATGTCTTGAACTGGTCTTCTTCTTTTACCATAATCTAATTGTAACTTGAATAACTGTCCAACAATGAGAACCTCTCCGAACCAGATATAACCTTTAATATTTTCTCCATTGAAGGGAGTGGCTAGGGATCTTTGATTGAATCTCTATTCAAGTCATGGAAGTCTACACACAATTTGATTTCTCGATTTCTCTTTCAAACAGGCACTAAGTTTACAACCAAACTCGAATGCTTAATTGGAAATATGATGTTGGATTTAATTAGTTTGTTCAATTCCTTCCTCAAGAGAGGTTCAATATGGGGATTCACTGACCTTTGCTTCTACCTGATGGGCTTGGATTCTAGATCTAAATCAATAGTATGTTGAGCCAGCTTTGGGTTGAATCCTCTTTAGTATTTGTAACTCCAAAAAAATACATCAGGGAACTCTTGAGAGAGTTGTAAGAAATAAAATTTCTCTTGTTGAGTACTGACTTTACCAATTTGCAACATTTTGTCTTCGCCTACCAAAATAGGGCTTGAGTTTTCACCCTTTACTTGGATATTTTCTTTTTCTTTTAAGAATTGGTCATTGGAGTTGAAGATCAACTCCAAAGTCACAAGACCCTTTCACAATTTTCCCACTTGGTCTTCATATTGATCCTCCAACTTGTCTTGATTTCTAGCAGAGAAAGAAACTTCTTCTTGCAAGTAATTTATGATTTGCTTATCATTTTCAAAGACTTTCCAAATTGACTTGTTGTCTAGGATAGCTAGTCTGACAATCACCTTCATATGAGGTTGAACATGGTCTCTCTTGATGCTTTCAACAATATCAAATGTTGCTCCAATAGCTGCAAGTTTTTCCACTTCATTATTCTTCTTCCTTGGGATGGTATTGATGTTAAAAGCTTCGAAATCCTCAATGACATCTGTCGACACTAAAATTTTCCTCCGTAATTTCTATTTCATTAATGTATGTATTAGGAATAGGATGTTGTTAAGTGCTTCCAGTACGACGCCACCAATAATGTATAGTACGGTAATAGTCAAAAGTACAATAGGAATGTTGTGGTAAAAAGTAAATATTTGTCGTAAGTGGTCTGGTAATGTTAAAATGTCAAAGTTGGGGTAAGTAGAGAAGTAGGGTCTACATGATTAGGAATTAGAAATATTATATTGGTAATAAGGACAAGGAGTGAGGTCATAAATATTTTGTGTATTTTATTTGTAAAAAGTCTAAAAATGTGGAACCCATGTGAAATGATAAGGTTTATCTTATCTTAAAAGATAAGCTTACATGTACAGATAAGAGTTAAGGTATGGAATATGATTCGTCAGAGTGGATTTCTTATCCTATCTTAGAGATAAGATGGATAAGCCTGGAAGTTCTATAAATAAAGAGGCCACCCCCCTCATTTAGCATAGAAGGAAGTAGTGAGAAATATTGTATGAGTAAGTGTGTAAAGGAAGCCATCATTTTGAAGGTGTGTTAAAGAAGCCATTAAGAGGCGTAATTGTGAAGTTTCTCCCATAGTATTGTTGGAAGGCAAGTGAAGTCAGTAACACTTGAAGTACCTCATGGGTGAGATTGTAACAATTTCATGTTAATATTATAATTTACTCTGATATTTCAGATTTATCATCATTCCTTCTTATCATAGTCTATGGTATTCTTGTGTTATGTTTGTTGTTGTGTTTCCAGATTACATCCACCAAAATAAAGGCTATGCATTAGTAAATAATCATAGCACGAGGAGTTCCCGGTGAAGAATTATCATAGTGCCGGATTGGTGATGACATTTTGGTTCCGTTGCTGGGACCATTCCTCGTTGGTGGATTTTCTGGAGAGATATTCCCACTTAGTCAGAAAACATTTGGAGGGTAACCTTGTTTTTACTGTGCATAGTAGTTACCATGGTAAAGTCACTTTTTGCTATGAATAGTATTTACCGCAGTAAAGTCACTTTTTACCGTGAATAGTATTTACCACAGTAACTTCACTTTTTACTGTGAATAGTGTTTACCACAGTAAAGTCAGTTTTTACTGCAGTAAGTCAAGTTTTACCATAGTTTACCGTGGTCATTTCTATTTTCTATTATAGTGATTCCAATTATTTGTGCACATAAGTCTTGTTGATTGTACTTGTGGGTTGGTATTTCACTGTGGTTACTTTTGGAAATGGGGAAGATTCCTATTTTTTCAGCCCAATCTAATGAAGATGCTTCCTCTTTCATTCAAGAGTTTAAACGATCTTGTATTTGTAATGGCCTTATAAGAAGGGAACAATGGACTAAATTTTTTCCTACCTTTTTGGATGGTTCAGCCCTTAGGTGGTTTGAAACACTAGGTGATAATGTGAAAAACTCATGGGATTTATTAACTGAAAGTTTTCTTGAAGAATTTGGTGAACAACAGAAATATGCAGATCTCATGATCGATATCACAAAGCTATCCCAAGGAGAGAAGGAGAAGATAAGGGATTATCATGCTCATGTTCTAGAGCTAAGGAGGAAGCTCGATGCCCAGATCCGAAGGAAGGATTAGCGGATGGGTTGATGAATGGCATGGATAATCTCCTCTGTAAGCACTTCATTCTTGGGATGAAGCCAGAGATCAGACAATGAGTGAAGTATGACCACCCAGCTACCATTGAACAAGCAAAGGAGATTGCAAGAAGGCAAGAAGAAAGCATGGAAGAGGAGCCCAAAGAAATTGTTGCTAAAGTAGAGCCTACACCAACACCTTTGGTCCAGAATCCACAACCACTCTCGGTGAGCACAAATATTTCTCCTAGTACATCTACTGAGTATGAAGATCTGCTCAAGAAGATGGGTCAGTTAACTATTAATCTTCTTCAAGGAAAATAATTTAGTTCTCAGGGAGGAGATAGAGGTCCAAAAAGAAATATTTCTGAAGTTGTATGTTATGGTTGTTATAAAAAGGGTCATTATAAGTATAATTGTCCAGATAGAGCTTCTACATCTGGTACAAGAGATAATGATAAAGGAAAAGCACCTGTGAATTCTTTTGATGTAGTAGATAAGAGCATAAATAATGAAGTAGATGTGTTTGTAACAAAAAGAAAGAAAGAAAAAGATAATCAAGATGGAAATGATCCTAAGAAGATGAAAGGAGAAACTAGTAAGAAACATAGGAGAAGAAAGTTGGGTGTGCAGGATTTTCTGATTTCACAGGGACAAGGACCATACTCCATCTTAGAAGATCTGTCCAAAAGGCCTGCAAATATTACATATGGTCAACTCTTGGCTATGTCTTCTGAGAAGAGGCGGGAGCTGCGAAGTGGACTCAATGCTCGATGAAGGAAGGAGGTTGAGGTCCCTGTTTTGGAGGCAGAGGCGGATCCCTATGCTCCACAAGCTGAGGTATTATGTAATGGTATTTCAATTCATGATGTCTTAGTTGATGGAGGTGTTGCAGTTAATGTAATGACTGAGTCTGTAATGAATATGTTGGGTTTAAAAATTGATCACCCCTCAACACTTATGTTAAGGTCATTAAATAAGGGAAAAACTAAACCAGAAGGTGTAGTTTCAAATGTGGCAATATCTGTTATGGGTGTTGTATGTGTGGTAGACTTTCAGGTGATGAAAAATGGTACTGTTGCATACCCAATGTTGTTGGGAAGACCATGGCTAAGGAGAGTTCATGCAAGAAACTACTGGAATGAAGGCTTCATGACACTTGGACATGGTAGAGAGAGGGTGAAGATAAACGTGATCCCTCGGCATCATAAGGCAGAACCTGTGGATTCAAGTGATGAAACTGATGATTGGACATCCTCTGATTACTCTAGTACCAGTGAAGTGGACACAGAAGATGAAGAAAGTGAGGTTGATGTTTCGGTCATAGATATCCTTCCAGTCACACCGACTCATGAACCCATAAAATTATCTGAAGAAGAAATTGATGATCGTCTCCAACAAATAAAGATTGGTGATGCTGTGATGGAGAGTGAGAAGGAATGCTACCTCCAGCTCTTTCAAAGGTACATACACCTATTCACTTTTGATTACAAGGAACTCCATCAAGTAAGTTGGGTAGAACATTCTATTGAGCTGGTAGATGGTGCTAAGCCCATAAAGCAAATGCCATATAGAATGAATCCTAATTTTTCCAAGACTGTAAAAGAAGAAATAGATAAGTTGCTTGATGCAGGATTCATATTTGCTGTGGAGAATTCAGAATGGGTTTCTCCCATTGTGATCTCAATAAAAAAGAATGGGAAGCTACACATTTGTGTTGATTATAGGAAGCTCAATAAGGCAACAAAGAAGGATCATTACCCTCTTCCATTCTCAGATCAGATCTTGGATGAAGTAGCTGGCCAGGAGTGCTATAGTTTTGCTGATGGATATAGTGGATACAACCAAGTTTGTATAGCAGAGAAAGATCAGCTGAAGACCATGTTCACCACTCCTTGGGGAACGTTTGCTTATAGAGTTATGCCTTTTGGGTTGTGTAATGCTCCAGCAACGTTCCAGCGTTTGATGAATAGGGTGTTTGAACCCTACATTGGGAACTTCATCAGAGTATTTCTGGATGATTTTTACATCTATGGGAGCAAGATGGACCACCTGCACCAGATGGAGACAACATTTCAAAGGTTAGATGAAGCACAAGCCTCACTAAACCCTACAAAGTGTGTCTTTGGATGTTCTAAAGGTGTTTTGTTAGGGCATGTTGTATCCAGAGATGGTATTGGTACTGATCCTGATAAAGTTTCAAAAATCAAAGAGTTACCATTTCCTATGAATAGAAGTAAGTTGAGATCATTTTTAGGCCATGTGGGTTACTATAGAAGGTTCATCAAGAATTTCTCAAAGATTGCACAGCCACTAACCCAGTTCTTGAAGAAGGATGTTACTTATGAACTAGGAAATAAGGCGCATGAAGCTTTTGAACAACTGAAGGAAGCCCTGGTGTCTTCACCTATTTTAAAGAATCCAGATTAGAGCAAGCCATTCATTGTGTACACTGATGCCTCAGATGCAGCACTAGGAAGTACTCTGAGCCAAAAGGATGAAAATGGGAATGAACATCCAGTTTACTTTGGGAGTAGACAAATGAGCAGTGCTGAGGTAAATTATACTGTAACTGAAAAAGATGCTCTAGCTATCATTTTTGCTGTAAAGAAGTTTAGAAATTACTTGCTAGGGAAAAATTTATAGTTGTAACAGATCATCAGGCTCTAAAATATATTGTAAATAAGCCTAACCCATCAGGGAGGATAGAAAGATGGATAATTTTGCTACAAGAATTTGAATTTGATATTATAGATAGGTCAGGAAAGAAGCATGTCAATGCAGATGCACTCTCTCGAGCCTATGATGGTTTAGGTTCATCTTGTGATGATGATGATTTCCCAGATGCAACATTGTTATCCCTTGACACAATCCCTAGTGAATACATAGATATTTGGAATTATCTGAATGAATTCAAGTTTCCTGATGGTGCCAATGCAAAGACTAAGAGGAAGATTACTCAAGCCAGTCGTCCATATTCTATTCTGCATGGAGTATTATTTCGAATAGGACCTGATGGACAGTACAAGAGGGCAGTTGGATGTGATCAAGGGAAGGAGCTGATAGAATAATTCCACAATGGTACATGTGGAGGGCACTTCTCTGGACAACTTACAGCAAGAAGGATCTTGGATGCAGGTTATCACTGGCCCACTCTTTTTAGAGATTGTTATAATTATTGTAAGACATGTGATATTTGTCAAACACATAGTAACCGTAAGACTTCATCAGCTCCATTATGCCCTATTCTTCCACTTGGTCCCTTTGAAAAGTGGGGAATAGACATTGTAGGTCCACTTCCAACTACCCCACGCCAAAATAAGTATATTGTAGTTGCCACAGATTATTTAACCAAGTGGGTTGAAGCTAGGCCATTGAAAACAACTTCCATGGATGAAGTGGCAAGGTTCATATATGAACGCATTGTCACCAGATTTGGTTGTCCATTAGAAATTGTAACAGATCAAGGAAGCCACTTCATTAATGAGGTGGTAGAAGCCCTAGTCAATAAGTTTTCTATTAAGCACAGGAAGGCAACAACATACAAGCCAAGCACAAATGGACAGGTGGAATGAACAAATTTTGTGTTGTGTCAAATTCTAGCAAAAGATGCAGCCTTGCAGGTACATAAGTGGGATAAAAGGATTCATGCAGCATTGTGGGCATATAGGGCAACATCAAAGTCAGCAACAGGATACTCCCCATTTCAGTTGGCTTATGGCATTGATCCAGTTCTTCCTATTGAGTTTGATATTCCCACTGTGAGAGTT
This sequence comes from Taxus chinensis, assembly GCA_019776745.2. Lineage (NCBI taxonomy): Eukaryota > Viridiplantae > Streptophyta > Pinopsida > Cupressales > Taxaceae > Taxus > Taxus chinensis. Next base: position 248,633,766 of record CM034148.1, on the reverse strand, counting down.
ATGAAAAATGAAAGGATGGATGAAAGTGATTCAGTAAAAGAAAGGTTGGTACATCTTCATTTGCTAGAGGAAATGAGGGAAATAGCAAAGGATACAAGCTATAAGAAGAAAATGAAGCAGAAGGAATACTTTGATCAAAAGATCCGTTGGTCTCCATTTCATGTGAATGACTTGGTTCTAGTATATGATTCCAGATACAAAAAAAGAAGACAGAGAAAATTTCTTCCAAAATGGATGGGGCCCTACAAAATAGCAGTTGTGCATGAAAATGGTACGTACCGACTGGAGGAATTGGATGGCACTCCCATTACGAAATGGGTCAACCACGACAAGTTGAAGATTTTCCAAGCACCAGAATAGTCTACTCCGAGGATGGAGTAGAAGCTAGGAAGGGGGAAGATGTCGACACTAAAATTTTCCTCCGTAATTTCTATTTCATTAATGTATGTATTAGGAATAGGATGTTGTTAAGTATAATTAGTAGTAGCATCCGATAGAAGATAACGGCGCTGCCAGTACGACGCCGCCAATAATGTATAGTATGGTAATAGTCAAAAGTACAATAGGAATGTTGTGGTAAAAAGTAAATATTTGTCGTAAGTGGTCCGGTAATGTTAAAATGTCAAAGTTGGGGTAAGTAGAGAAGTAGGGTCTACATGATTAGGAATTAGAAATATTATATTGGTAATAAGGACAAGGAGTGAGGTCATAAATATTTTGTGTATTTTATTTGTAAAAAGTCTAAAAATGTGGAACCCATGTGAAATGATAAGGTTTATCTTATCTTAAAAGATAAGCTTACATGTACAGATAAGAGTTAAGGTATGGAATATGATTCGTCAGAGTGGATTTCTTATCCTATCTTAGAGATAAGATGGATAAGCCTGGAAGTTCTATAAATAAAGAGGCCACCCCCCTCATTTAGCATAGAAGGAAGTAGTGAGAAATATTGTATGAGTAAGTGTGTAAAGGAAGCCATCATTTTGAAGGTGTGTTAAAGAAGCCATTAAGAGGTGTAATTGTGAAGTTTCTCCCATAGTATTGGTGGAAGGCAAGTGAAGTCAGTAACACTTGAAGTACCTCATGGGTGAGATTGTAACAATTTCATGTTAATATTATAATTTACTCTGATATTTCAGATTTATCATCATTCCTTCTTATCATAGTCTATGGTATTCTTGTGTTATGTTTGTTGTTGTGTTTCCAGATTACATCCACAAAACTAAAGTTGTGCATTAGTAAATAATCATAGCACGAGGAGTTCCCGGTGAAGAATTATCATAGTGCCGGATTGGTGATGACAGAAATGCATTAGACTCCTAGTTCAGTTTCTTCAATCTCTTTATAAGGATAAAAAACATGTCTTTTGTTGGCCCAATCATCAAGAGTCAAGTCTAGAATGCCTCCAACTTTAGTATATTCTTCATAAATACTTGGACAATCTTCTTGGTCAAATGCTGAGAAATTTGCATTGATTAGACTTGGTACATGTGGTTCAATATGGAAATTAGGAATTGGTTTAGATATGATTGTATCCTTAGCTCCATACCTTGTCTTGATTAACATATGTGACTAATAAATAGACAAGTAGCCTCTAATTTTGGCAGTGAAGTCCCTTGACAAGCATAAAGTGAAGAGTGGTGGCAAGTCAATAACTGAAAAATATTGCAACATTGTAACATTGGGAAATGCATGCAACGTGAGGCTTAGTCCTTTGAATACTCCGACTATGGTTACTTTTCTCCCATCTAATTACAACACACCTATGGAAATGAATTCATATTGAAGACCCAACTGATCAGCTATTTTTTTTGGCATTACGGAGCTAATTTCTCCAAAATCAATCATGCAATTATGTACTAAATTATCCCCAATGATCAATGAGATGTAGAAAGGTGGGGGATTCAAATTCGTACCTTATTGATCCCTGAGGCTACTTGTGGGGAAATATTAGTGAAGACTTTATCCTGATTATTGGATGATTGAATTGATGCAGATCAGTTTTCCATGATAGCTTGTAATAGATCTCTTTGTCCTAAAATAGCTAATGACTCTAACACTGAGATGTTCACATTTATTTTCTTCATTTGCTCAATGATATTTAATGGAGGAGCACTATCCTTTTTCTTCCATTTACTTTACAAAATCTTCTCTTATACATTGGTTGCTAAAACTGATGTTTGAGCTAGTCTAGAAGACGGTCTAGGATGATTTTGCACATTTGGAGCTGCACTTTGATTGTCAATTCCTTGTGAGGTGATAGAGGGCTGAGAAGCATTTTAATTAGATGAATTATCTTCCTCAATATTCCTCTTCTTAGACCGTATTTTTTCTTCCACACCTTGAGATGGAAACTGATTCATACCACAAAAATATTCAACTTGCCAATTGACAAACATGATCTCATTTGGAGGTTCTTCCGATGTACTAGCCTACTGCTGATTTTCCTCTTGACTTGCCTCCTATTCCACACTAACCATTGTCACCATTAGATCTTGATTCAAGTCACCATTAAAGAATGTTGATTATTTATGAGGTTGGTTGTATAGGAAACACCATTCATACTCTTGTGTCATATTGTTTTGAGTTGGAACGAAGGCTTTGGATGTAGATATAATATTAGGATTATAGGACTAGAATGGCCTATTTGCAAAAGGTATTACTTGATTTTGATTAGAAGCTTGCGCATGTGGTTTATTTGGCTGATATGAAGGCCTATTGGGTTGGTCTTGACATTCGTATGGTCTAAAATTTTGAGCTTGTTGCCTCTTAATTGTCACTAACTCATTTCCTAAGTTTTGTAACTATTTCATAACCTCTTGGAGCTCTTTTTAAGTCTTAGGAGAAGAGGTAGAATTTTCATTTTAATTATTATTCATTGGGGTAGGAATAAGAGCTAATGTGGGTGCTTGACTAGAGCTTGGATTCTCTATTTCTGGATATGGAGGCATAGGTAGTTTAGGTGCAAGTTTACTGGATTGAATGAGGCAATTTTCAGCTATAATAGCAATATTGTAAGTTACGGGTAAAGTTTTACCTCCCATGGATTGAATAATCATTGTAATATCAGAGTTTAGGGCCTTAAGGAAGCATAGGAAAACACCTTCATCTACTGGTCTTACAACAAGTGGAATCCTATCCCACGTCTTTTGAAATCAGAAGTTGAAATCGGTCATCTGCTCATTAGGATGCCTCTTAATTGTTGTCAATTGTTCCAATAAAGATAGATTGTCTCCCTTTTCCCCAAACTGATTGGAGAGGGTTGTGTATATTTTATCTTGAGTTGTAATAGATCATGCTATCAAGATTCTAAACCATTGAAATGCACTGCCTTTGAATGAGGAAGCTAGTGTATTGACTGAAATATCTATGTCATTTATTTCATGAATAACATAGATGTTTGCAATGTCTTTGATATGATCAGTGAGAGTTGTATGGTTTTCTCTAGTGAAATAAGGAATATTTTTCAAATCCGCCACTGGAATGGGATTTTCTATAATTGACTTCCAAAGGATTTCTTCCCGTAAAGTTGACATATGGATTTGCTGGCTGCTATGGTGGGTGTTGTAGATGTGTCATTCTTACTGGCTTTATAAATCTATTAAATTGAATAAAGGCCTACCAGGTGGAGGGGTTGATAATTATTTATTATATGGAGATGGAGACCTTTGAACTCTCCTTACCCTTCTTGGAGAGAGCTGTAGGTACTCAAAGATACCTTCTTCTCTAGTCCTTGACCTTTTTTGAATCATTCTCATAAATTGCTAAACACCAGCACTGATGAACTTACTAAAATATCCCTCTTGAAGTCACCATATGTGCTACAAAAAACCTATGAAAGGATGAAAATCACAACAAGATCACACCAATCTTGCTACAATGAAATTGAAGACTTCTTTTCCCACCGGGTATGCCAAAATTGTTATCACTGAATCAAAACACCCTCTGATTTCTTAGCATGTGAGTGTGTTAAGGCAAGTAGTGTGACTAGGTAACATGGATACTATCTTAAAGTGTGGGACTTGTTGCTTGAGATATACCTCCATAGAAGGTTGGTTCCTCTTACTAATCTAGTGCAAACTAACTCTAATGAATGAAAACTATTGGCTATCTCTATCCTACAATTTCTATGTAACGCCTCCAAACATGACTAGTACCTATGATTATTTCTAGTTTAAAAGGTACAATCATTAACAGGTGATTTTGTCTTATGAAATTGTAATCTTATGACTTTGGAAATCATGTTTGTAGTAGAAAATAATTGATTCGTTTAGCAGGTAAAATTTTTCATGTTTTTGTTGTATTTAATAAGAGCAACCCACCTTATGCAGAATTAGTTCCCTTCTTGAATTGAGAAATTTGGTTTATATTTTAACAAACTCTTCTTTCAGAAAAATATTAGCTTGGATCAATTCCATTGATGCAAGGTATGCTTTTAATTCATAATTTTGTGATCATAACGACCAAGTCTCTTATATTAGTTGATCGTTGGGTTTGGAATGTGTTAGAGAATTGATGAATTTCTCATATCCTATTGTATTTTGAATGCAAATGCCATGACTAACTAGTTCTTCTTTTGTTAGCATGTAATGTTTACTTCAAACGAGAACCTATTGTATCTATGTATAAATGTTAATAACTATATCCTAGAGCTAATTCTAACCTATGTCCCTATGATCTTTTGTTAGCTATAATGTTAAGACTTAAACTTAGACCTACCTATGGACCTATGATGATTTCCTAAAATAAAGTTAACCTAACTTAAATTATCACTAATCTAAAGGGGGCCTAATGGAATGACATGGGAATTGGGTGGTCGGTGGCATCAGTTTCTAAATATTAATTGGGATTTAATGCATTCTTATCTCTTCCTACTGCTAATTTTGGCACGGGCATTGGAAAAATTAGGGGAGGTTGAGTTGGCACCTCCACGAAGTTTAGTACCATGTAAATTTGAATTTAGTATTTTCCAAATATGGATATGGTGGTGGCATGGAAAAAGGAGGGAATTGACAGTCCTTGGAATTTTATGTTTTTGAACTTGGAAAAACTACCTAGGAAAATACATGAGGGGTTTTACATGGTTGTTTTGATCTTTCGGTTCATTTTCGAGATCGAGCTCTGTATGATGTTTTTCAGTTCGTTGAATCTCTAGTTTGATTCTTGTTTGACTAGTTATTTTTGCATTACATAAAGCTATTATTGGACTCAGTAAAAACTATAAGAAGAAGATAGAGTATTGGAAGTTGGTTGACGTTGCGTGGAGAATAAGAGGTTGTTGAAGTTCTTCTTGGAAATATTCTGCAATCGGTGAAGGAGAATCTCTATCAGGCATGATAGGCTCTACCCATTAAGTTGTTTTGTTTTTACTTAATTGATTCATTAAAATAACTCTTCTTTTCTTAGGAACAATTTAGTTTTGCATGGTTGTTTAGATCATTTTTACATGTGTCTATTTTTGGTGATGTCATATTTTATAAATACTGTTTGGAATCCTCTGATAAGAGGGAAAAGTGATCTAGATTTCATTTTCTCTGTTTGATTTGTATGGTTATGTTGTTATCCTTTTGCATGATTTTGACTTGATTTCAAAGTTGTTAGTGATCTAGTCTGGAACTGTGTAAACTTGTAAGTGGAACGGTTGCTTAAATTTTTGGGGCTTGTTGTAGAATATCTTATATCACCATTGTCGAAATTCTTCAAGTGCTAATCTGTGTTAATATCTTAGTTGATGGTTTGACCTTGCATGAATATGTGTGAAGGATAAACTTCTAGAACCTGGGTTTTAGCATATTATTTTGAGTTATGTTATAAGTCTAAAAAATTAGAGGTTGTGTTTGATTTCTTATCACTCCTGTGATTGTAATTTGGGGTTCTCTTTTTTACCCTCCTCATTGCATTTGTCTGACCTTGTGATTTTTGAGGAATGATAAATTATTCTAGGTTTTTACATGGAAAGGAGTTTTCGTCTGTTTCAACTTGCTAGATCTATTTGGTTCTTTAATTGATGGTCTATTAAGTCCAATCATGTTAGCCTCTTGAATGGAATTATTGCTTACGCAAGTGTAATTTTCTTGGAAGCTCTGTAAGGGAAGTGTTATTTTGGTCTATTATTTTGAGTATTTGGGTAACCTATGAGATTGAGGCAACTGTTACTAAGAAAGGAAAATTGTCTTGGGTACTGGCATACTATTTTTCAATTTTTGATGTCAACTTGAATGTCTGGATAGTTTGATGGACATTGTTTGATGTTTTTAGTTTTCATGATTCTTGACCTGGGGTCAGTGAACTTGATTTCAGTTCATTTTTATTTTTGACAATATTATATTAATAAAAATAAAAAAGTGTCTCCTATTTAGTTAAATCACATTATATGTTTCCTTCCCCTTACAGATCTAAGTTAGGAGGACTGGGAAGACTTACTCTTCAATTAATCCTCTTCCTTTCTACACTTTGTCTGTTAGGAATTGTTTACTTGTTGTCTTGGGGATTTAGGTGTTAACTTTATTATCCTCGTTGATTGTTGAAAGGTATTTAATGAATGTTATGGTTCACAATTTCTTTCCTTTTTCGGGACTATTTTCATTCAATTTGATCCCTATTTAGTCCTCTATTTGGGATTTCTGTTAAGGGAAGTAGAGACTGGGCTTGTCTGTTTATGTTCTTTTTTATATCATGCTCTTTTTCTAATCATACTTAGAACTATGAGTAAATAATCTCTCTCTCTCTCTCTCTCTCTCTCTCTCTCTCTCTCTCTCTCTCTCTGATTTTCTTTTTATTTCAAACTTGGAGAAGGTGATGTCCTTTTTGGTCTGATACGTGGTACATTCTCTGGGAATTGTTTGAAGAATTATGTCCAGTTGTGATAGGACAGTATAGTTGAAGCATAGGTTTATTAGAAGGATTGTTGTGTTTGGTTGGAAATATTCTGAGTAAGTCTTTTTTTTTAGTGGAAAATATTTGAATGGTTGATTGAGTTAAATATGATTGTTAAACCCCTCCATTCTAATATTTTGACTTAACATTGGTATTGATGTATCTCTTTAGGGATTGTGTGTTTAGTCCCAATTGCATGCAAATTTGATCTTACTCTTGTTGAGATCTGTTTAGTGTTGGACTTTAACTTAAACTGGATTCTAATTATGAATTTGAGTTATAGGATTCTTAAATTAGAAACTCTTTTCAATTTATGTTGTTTGGACTATCCTAAACTTATTCCTATGTTTTGATTTGATCTTGGCATCTCAGATTCTAGAATGAATTTAGGTGAATGAAATGTTGAAATGGAAGTACTATTGTTCTATCTACAACTAAACTATTCCTAATAAATAGTTAAGATAGTTATCTTCTCAAGTTAAATAGGTTTAGCTGAGAAGTGAATCATGTAAAATAATATATGAAAATCAAATTGGGATTGTGATGAAATATTACTTATATGGATTATTGTTTTAATTCTTATTATGTAAGACAATAGTATGAAAGTTGAAGTTGGTTACATCATGATCTATTCTTACTTATGATATGGTTTATCAATTTCTCTCTCTCTCTCTCTCTCTCTCTCTCTTATTTGTGAATTGTAACTCCTTTTGGTATGTCTTTTTTATTGCTTGAGATTGTTTCATAACAACAAAGTTCTATTTATGAAATAGTTAGCTAAAAGGACATATTTTTAATTTTTAGTGCTTATCATGCTCAGTTCAATAAACTGACCCATGCTAGAAATTTTGTAGATGGACTATGTAAGTGATGAAAGGAAAAAATATTTATAGGAATTTACATTTGTTTACCAAAGAGACTGGATCTTTTATGATAAAATATGTTCATTTTTGAAATGTATTACATGGAAAAATAAAGTTTTACTTGTATTTGGTTTTGTTATTGGTGTTTGACATTAGAAATGTCTAAAGTTGTTGGACTTATATTGTATGAATCATCTTGATGAATAAAATATTTGTGTACTTTTTTGAACTTGATGAGTAATCTTTTTGGGTATTCTGTGAATGGAAATGTTAAGTATTTCTCTACCTTTCACTCAATAAATTAATCTTATGATTTTGAGTAGATTGGAAAAAGATTAGGGGTACTATATGTACTACCCTCTCTAGTGAAAATGTAACTTATTACGTTGACCTTCATGTATGGATATAAAGCTATATCACTATGACTATATCTAAATCAAATGTTTTTGGGTGAATAAAACTATGATGATAACTTATAATATATTATGGATTTATAAATGAACATTAACCCTTTATAAGAAAAAGGGAAGAAAACTTCCATGCAATGAACTATAGACTTGTTTTAAGAACTTTTGGAAATGAATTCAAATGTTATCTTTAGATAGTTGAAGGTGTGCTTTCTCATGATGGGTTCCTTAACTAGAATAAGAATGTAGAGAAAGGAAATAAAATATGGATAGAATTCATTCCATTGAAGTCTAATATAAAAATAACTTGCTCTGAAATTATGTAATCTAAGGCTTGAGTAGGTGAGTAAGAAACAAAACTGTCATGTGTGTTGAATCTATTATGTAAAACATAAATCTATATGTGAATGAATAATAAAAGAACAAAACATAACTTATGAAATGGTTAGAAGGCATATGTATCTACATACCAAATCCAATTGCAATTTTAACTTGTAACTTAAATGGTTAGTGAACCTAGTGTTCAGTAGGACTACTGCAATTAACCCTTAATAAGGAAAGTTAATAAGTCATTAACTTATTTCTAAGGTTTTTTCATCCAAATGAGGAGAACTCAGTCTGATGTTGGCACACGCCAACTATAGTGTAGTACCTTCATGAGGAATTGGGTCTTCATGAGGATATTGTGTTGTAGTTGAGAGGTTGCAACACCCTTCAAAGTTTAATCATATAGATCTACATAAATTCTAACTTGATCACAGATCTTCCCTAGGTAGAGTTAGGGGCATGATATAGTGTTGGGGTCAACTCAATATGAATTAGGATAAAAATACCCATGCAATCGACTTAGGATGATTGAGTATGTCTATGTACCCTTAGTGACCGCGAGAAGTCCTCGTAACTAGACCATGTTACTAACCTTGGCTAGAGTTAAACCCTAAACAAGTGGACTAAAAGGAGTAACTGAAGACTATTTTAGATAACAGATAAAGTGGGGTGAAGGATGTATTTCGGTTGATGAGTATGTTGTCTAGGTATATAAACATAAATAATTTGTTTAAAATATTTGGCCAAAGTATCGCAAGATGCTGAATGCATTGTCCTATGTCACTTAGTTTAAGAAGCTGGATTTTAGATGAAGATTGGTAACATATATTTAGATAGGCCTCTTAAATAGAATACTTAATACCCTGAAAATGGTAAATAAGCCAAGTATACATAGTATAAAAATTATTAAGTTAACATGAGAGATCGGTATGATACCGAGTCATTACAACTGCATATGGTTTTCTGTTATGAGATTGATTAGATTTGGAGTGTGTGTTCTAAATTAATTTAATTTAGAATAGAAAACATTATGAAAAAAAAAATTCACTTGTTTCTAAAGTCTTAAAATGGTAATGTTACATCTTGGTATCAGAGCTGAAGGTTACAACTCTTGGACTTATTGTTTCCACAATTTGATAAATATTAATTTTTCTTATTAACAAAAAATGGTTAGAATGTAAGGAAATTCTACTAACAACCCACCACCTGGTGGAGAAGCATCTACTTCCCAAAAATTTGGTGAGATCCTTTTTTCCCTGTTGGACAAAAGAGATCATCTGGTTGTACTTGAACATAAAGTAATAGGAAATGAGGAGGAGGAAGAAGATGCTGGTAATAATAATCAGCCACCTCATGTAGACAACGCTAATATTGGTAATTTAGGCATTGATAATAATAATGCAGAAAATGCTAATGTAAATGCACCTAATCATCCTAAGAATAAAAAGGCAAGATTGGCAGTTGAACTCACTAATGATATAAAAAGGATAAGTCCACCCAAGTTTGATGGCACGACACTAGGAGATGCAGCTGAGAATTGGATCAACAAAATGGAGAAGTACTTTTCTATAAGAAACTTTTTAGAGGAAACAAAATCAATATGGGGAGCTTATCATCTTTCCCATGATGCATCTTCTTGGTGGGACATCCGTAAGGCTGCGTTAAACATTGGTGAAACAATCATCACTTGGGATAAATTTAAAAATTATTTTAGGCAATGATGGCTGCCACAAATTTACTTTGATAAGAAAATGAATGAATGTTAGAACTTAGCTCAAGGGAATTTAATTGTAACAGAGTACTGGGATAATTTTACCAAGCTCCTTAAGTATGTACCTCAGTATCAAACTGATGATAAATTTAAGATACAAAAAATTCATTATGGGATTAAATCCCATCATTGGTGGTGATGTAGATGTTCATAGCCTATCCACTATGGAAGGGATTGTTGAAAAATCCATATGGAAGGAAATTGAAAGCAATCTCTTCCCATAAGGAAGAAATCAGAAAGAAAATTTCAAACTCTTCTTCATCCCTTGCACCTAAAAATGAACCATGGAAATAGTTTGGTATGAAAAACAAATTTTTTGCTAATAATAAAAAGAAAACTGCAGCAAATAAACCTACTGTTAATGTACGAAATAACTTTGTCAAGAACAATAATAATAGATAGAAGTCCTATGGAGGTCAAAATGATACCTTTAAGGATGGAAATAAATTTGAGCCTAAGAAAGGACCTGTAGGAGGTTATTACAATTATAACAACGATCATTATGCAAATTAGTGTCCTTTGAGGAAGGATGACCACAATCAGTAGCATAAGATACATACTGCAGTAGCTGACAAACAAGTTGAAAAGCAAGTTAGGCCTATAGAAGTGTCAGGTAAGTTATTTGGTATACATGTAACTATACTTTTTGATACTGGAGCTATTGAATGCTTTATTTCTACTAAATTAGATTTAAAATTAAAAATAAAATATGGAAAAAGGATAAATCATGGACTGTACATTATGGAAATAATGTTTTCCACACAGTTAGTATATGTATTTTTGGAACAATCCTTGACTTGCCTATTTTTTCCACTAAAGTTGATATTTATGTTGCTCCTTTGGGGTCTTATGATGTAATCATAGGTGTTAACTGGCTAGCTGAACATAAGGAAAAGGTTGATTGTTTTGAAAAACATATTAGTTATCTTGATGACTTGCAGAAAACAACAAACACTCAAGGGGTAAAACATGAGATTTCAGTTAGGAAATTGTCAGCTATGTATCTTAAAAAGGCCAAAAAGGTTGCATTTTATATGTAGTAAAAATTTCTAAAATAACTGAAGGGGATAGTGAGTTCTTGGAAAGATACCCATTGTTACGAAATTTCAGCTATGTGTTTCCGGAAGAACTACCTGGTCTTCCACCCAAACGGGAGTTTGATTTCATGATTGAGATCAAGATGGGAACCAAACCTATTTCTAAGGCACCGTATCGAATGAATACCATTTAATTGGTAGAGCTTAAGGCACAGTTGCAAGAAGTTTTGTCTAATGGTATGATAAGACCAAGTGTCTCGCCTTTGGTAGCACCTGTAATTTTTTTGAAAAATAAAGATGGAACCCTTAGATTGTGCATTGATTATAGGATGTTGAACAAGGCAAAATTCAAAAATAGATATCCACTTCCAAGAATTGATGATCTATTTGATCAGATGCATGGTGCTTTAGTATATTCTAAGATAGATCTTCGATCTGGGTACCATCAATTAAGAATCAAGGATGAATATATTCATAAAATATATTTTAGGACAAGGTACGAACAGTATGAGTTCATAGTTTTACCATTTGGTTTGAAAAATGCACTTGCAAATTTTATGAATTTAATCAATAATATTTTTCAAGAATACTTGGAAAAAAAATTTCTTGTATTCTTGGACGATATTCTCATATATTCTAAAAGCATTGATGAGCATCATGAGCATTTGAAGATAGTTATGGAAATCTTAAGAAAGAGGAGGTTGTATGGTAAGTTGTCCAAATGTTCTTTCTATGAGACAAAAGTGCACTATCTGGGACATGTCATAAGTAGAGATGGGATAGTTATTGATCCCTCAAGAGTTGTTACAATAACTGAGTGGCGTGCACCTAATAATGTACATGAAGTTAGAAGATTCATGGGTCTTGCTGGTTACTATAGAAAGTTTGTTAAAGATTTTTCAAAGGTTGTTGCACCAATAACTTCATTGCAAAAGAAAGATAAGAAATTTGTTTGGAATGAAAAATGTGAATCTGCATTTAATACTCTAAAGGATCAGTTAACATCTACACCTATTTTGGTTGTACCTGATCCTAATTGAGACTTTACTATAGTAAAAGATACTTCCAGGGAAGGTCTTGGAGGTATTTTGTTGCAGAATGAGCATGTTATATCATATGAAAGTAGAAAACTCAAGTTACATGAACTGAACTATGCTCCCCATGACCTAGAGATTGTTGCCATTTTTCATGTACTTTAAGTATGGAGGCATTATCTTCTTGGTAGACCTTTTGAACTAAAGACTAATCATCTTGGGATGCAGTATATTTTCACTCAGCCAAATCTGAATGCAGGACATTGAAGATGGTTATAATTTATATCTCATTACGATTTTGACATAAGTTACATAAAAGGCAAGGAAAACTGAGTGGCAGATGCACTAAGTCATAGGAAACATATTTCTACACTTATAATGATGAGAAATCAGTTTAAGGATGAAGTAAAGAGTGTTATGGAATCAAATTCATATTTTTAGCAAGTAAAAATAACACTTGCTATAGATCCAAATGATGTGAGATATAAAATTTTTCAATTTGATAACAAAGGGATCTTGAGATATGACAATAGAGTATATATACCTTCAGTAAATGAATTAAGAAGGAAATTTATAACTAAATTTCATAATTCATCTTTTTCAAGACATCTGGACATTACAAAAATGCTTTCTGATATAAAAAACAATATTTTTGGAAAGGGATGAAAAAGGACGCGATTGATTTTTTCACACGCTACTTAGAATGTTAGCGTGCTAAAGCTGAACATATGCATCTAGTTGGTTTACCGTACCCTCATAACATACCTCATTATAAATGGCAAGTAATTAGCATGGATTTTGTTCAAGGGCTACCTATGTCAATAAATAATCATGATGTTATTCTTGTTGTTGTAGATAAACTAACAAAAGTGGTACATTTTATTGCTGGTAATCTTAAGGATGATTCGCCTATTTTAGTAAAAATATTTTTGCATGAAATTTTTCAGATTGCATGGTGTGCCTAAATTGATCATATCAATAGAGATCCAAGAATGAAATCTAGATATTTTCAAACACTTAATGTAGCCTTAGGAACTAAACTGAATTTTAGTTCATCATATCATCTGGAAACGGATGGGAAAACTGATAGAGATAACCAAGTTTTGGAAGACATGTTATGATTGTATTGCATGGATCAATAGTATAAATGGGAAGAGTACCTCCCATTAGTTGAATTTTATTTTAACAACACGTATCATGCCTCTCTAAAAATTTCACCTTTCGAAGCATTATACAGAAGAAAATGTAGAACTCCAGTAAGCTGGGATATCATAGAGGACAGAGATGTAATTGGACCTGAAATCCTTACTAAAATGGAACAACGAGTTACAATTATTCGTGAATGTTTGAAGGAGGAAGTAGATAGGAAAAAAAGTAATGCAAACTTAAAAAGGGGTGAAAAGAAATATGAAGTTGGTGAAAAGGTATTTCTGAGGGTTAAACCAAAAAAGAGTTCAATAAATTTTGGCAAGGCTGTCAAGTTATCACCTCGTTATGTGGGATCTTTTGAAATTGTTGAAATAATCAACCCTATAGCTTATCGTTTAGCTTTACCTCCTGATTTATCATGAGTGCATGATGTTTTCCATATTTCTTACTTAATAAATACGTTTCATATTTATTACATGTGTTAAATTGGAATTCCTTGTAGGTCCAAGACCCAAGAATAATCATTGTTAAACCCATTCGAGGGATGGAAACTTGCTAGTTGCACTTAGTAAATCATGTAATAAGTCAATGTAAGGTCCAGTGGGACCATTTTAATGAAGAATTGTAACTTGGGAAAACATTGAGGATATGAAAATTGCTTTTCCATTTTTATTTGAGAAAAATTGATTCTGCTGATTAATAAAACTTGAAGATTTTATTATTTCTATATCAATAAACATGCTAGTTTTGGGCAGATACTAAATTCTTTAGTACTGAAACAATTATTTTAATGTTGAATAATTATGAAAATTTGAATTTCTCAAATTTGGTTCTGTTATGAACTTACAAAGGAAATAATTATATATTTGTTATATTCTTGATTGGATTTATTTTTTACTAAGTTAATCATCAGGACGATGATGTTATTTAGGAGGGAGGTATGTAACATCTCTAAACATGACTAGTAGTTATGATGATTTATACTTTAAAAGGTACAAACGTTGACAGGTGATTTTATCTTATGACAGTGTAATCTTATGACTTTGGAAATAATTCATCCATTGAGCACATACATTCTGTCATGTTTTTACTATATTTAATAAGAGAAACCCACCTCCTTATGCAAAATTAGTTCGCTACTTGAATTGAGAAATTCAATTTCTATTTTAATAAACTCTTCTTTGAGAAAAAAGTTACCTTGGATCAAATCCATTGATCCAAGGTATGATTTTAATTCATAATTTGGTGGTCATAATTACCACGTCTATTAGATCAGTTGATCGTTGGGTTCGAACTATGCTACAGAATTGATGAAGTCTTCATATCATGTTGTATGTTGAATGCATATGCCATGACTGATTGGTTCTTCTTTTGTCAGCATGCAATGTTTACTTCGAATGGGAACGTATTGTATCTATGTCTAAATGTTAGTAGCTATGTACTAGAGCTAAGTCTAACCTATTTCCCTATGATCTTTTGTTAGTTAGAATGTTAAGACTTAAACTTAGACCTACCTATGGACCTATGATGATTTCCTAAACTAAAGTTAACCTAACTTAAATTATCACTAATCTAAAGGGGTCCTAATGGAACGACATGGGAATTGGGTGGTTGGTGGCATCAGTTTCTAAATATTAATTGGGATTTAATGCATTCTTATCTCTTCCTACTACCAATTTTGGCACGGGCATTGGAAAAATTAGGGGAGGCTGAGTTGGCACCTCCACCAAGTTTAGTACCATGTAAATTTGAATTTAGTCTTTTCCAAATATGGAGATGGTGGTGGAGTGGAAAAAGGAGGGAACTGACAGTCCTTGGCATTTAATGTTTTTGAACTTGGAATTATTTCCTAGGAAAATATATGAGGGGTTTTGCATGGTTGTTTTGATCTTTCAGTTCATTTTCGAGGTCGAGCTCTACATGATGTTTTTCAGTTCGTTGAATCTCCAGTTTGATTCTTGTTTGACTAGTTATTTTTGCATTACATAAAGCTATTATTGGACTTGGTAAAAACTATAAGAAGAAGATAGAATATTGGAAGTTGGTTGACGTTGCGTGGAGAAGAAGAGGTTGTTAAAGTTATTCTTGGAAATATTATGCAATCAGTGAAGGATAATCTCTATCAGGCATGATAGGCTCTATCCATTAAGATATTTTAATTTTACTTAATTGATTCATTAAAAGAACTCTGCTCTTTTTGGGAACAATCTGGTTTCACATTTTTGTTTAGATCATTTTTTCATGTGTTTATTTTTGGTGATGTTGTGTTTTATGAATACTATTTTGAATCCTTTGATAAGAGGGATGAGTGATTTGGGTTTCATTTTCTCTTATTGATTTTCTTGGTTATGTTGTTATCCTTTTGAACAAGCTTGAGTTGATTTCGAAGCTGTTAGTGATCTAGTTTGGAAATGTGTAAAATTTAAGTGGCTTGGATGCTTAAATTTGTGGGAGTTTTTGTAGAATATCTTATCTCACCACTGTGGAAAGAATTCAGGTGTTAATTTATTTTAATATCTTTTTTGATGGTTTGACCTTGCATGAATCTGTGTGAAGGATAAACTTCTGGAACTTGGGTATTAGCATATTCTTATGAGTTAGGTTAGAAGGCTAAAAAATTAGAGGTTGTGTTTGATTTCTTATCACTCACTGATTGTAATTTCGGGTTCTTATTTTTACCCTCCTCATTGCAATTGTCTGACCTTGTGATTTTTGAGGAATGATAAATTGTTCTGGGTTTTTGCATGGAAAGGATTTTTCATCTGTTTGGGCTTGCTAGGTCTATTTTGTTCTTTAATTGAAGATCTGTTAATTCTAATCATGTTAGCCTCTTGAATGGAATTATTGCTTACGGAAGTGTAATTTACTTGGAAGCTTCGTAAGGGAAGTGTTATTCTATTCTATTATTTTGAGTATTTGGGTAACCTATGAGATTGAGGAAATTGTTCCTAAGAAAGGAAAATTGTCTTGGGTACTGACATACTATTTTTCAATTGTTGTTGTCAACTTGAATGTATAGACAGTTTGATGGAAATTGTTTGATGTGTTTAGTTTTCATGATTCTTGACCTGGGGCCATTGAACTCGGTTTCGGTTCATTTTTATTTTTGATAATATTATATTGATGAAAATAAAAAGGTGTCTCCTGTTTGGTTAAGTCACATTATATGTTTCCTTCCCCTTACAAATGTGAGTTAGGAGGACTGGGCAAAATTACTCTTCCATTAATCCTCTTCCTTTCTCCACTGTGTATATTAGGAATTGGTTACTTGTAGTCTTGGGGATTTAGGTGTTAATTTTATTGTACTCATTAATTGTTGAAAGGTAAATGAATTTTATGGTTCACAGTTTCTTTCCTTTTTCAAAATTGTTTTCATTCAATTTGATCCTTGTTTAGTCCTCTATTTGGGATTTTGGTTAAGGGAAGTAGAGACTAGGCTTGTCTGTTTATGTTATTTTTTATATCATGCTCTTTTTCTAGTCATACTTAGAACTATGAGTAAAAAATATCTCTCTCTCCTTTGATTTTACTTTTGTTTCAAACTTGGTGAAGGTGGTGTCCTATTTGGTTTGCTTTATGGTACATTCTCTGGGACTTGTTTAAAGAATTAAGTCCAGTTGTGATAGGACAATATAGATGAAGATGAGGTTAATTTGAAGGATTGTTGTGTTTGGTTTGAAATATTCTAAGTCTTTTTGTTTCGTGGAAAATAATTAAATGGTTGATTGAGTTGAAGCTGATTGTTAAAACCTTCCATTCTACTATTTTGACTTAACATTGGTATTGATGTATCTCTTTAGGGATTGTGTGTTTAGTCCCAATTGCATGCCAACTTGATCTTACCCTTTGTTGAGATCTGTTTAGTGCTGGAATTTAACTTAAATTGGATTCTAATCCTGAATTTGAGTTATAGGATTCTTAAATTAGAAACTCTTTTCAATTTATGTTGTTTGGACCATCCTAAACTTACTGGATTGTGATGAAATATTACTTATCTAGATTATTGTTTTAATTATTTTTATGTGACATAATAGTATGAAATTTGAAGTTGTTTACATCATGATCTATTCTTACTTATGTTATGGTTTATCACTTTTTCTCTTTCACTCTCATTTGTGAATAGTAATTGCTTTTGGTATGTCTTTCTGTATTGCTCAAGATTGTTTCATAAAAACAAAGTTCTCTTTATGAAATAGTTAGATAAAATCACATTGTTTCAATGTTTAGCGCTTATCATGCTCAGTTCAATGAAATGACCCGTGCTAGAAATTTTGTAGATAGAATTCGTGAGTGATGAAAGGAGAAAATATTTATAGGAAGTTGCATTTGTTTATGAAATATACTGGATATTTTATGATAAAATATGTTCATTATTAAAATGTATTTGATAGAAAAAGAAAGTTGTACTTGTATTTCATTTTTGATTGTTGTTTGAAATTAGAAATGTCTGAAGTGGTTGGAATTATATTGTATGAATCATCTTGATGAATAAAATATTTGTGTACTTGTTTGAACTTGATGAGTAACCTTTTTGGGTATTCGGTGAATGGAAATGTTAAGTATTTCTCTACTTTTTAGTCAGTAACTTACTCTTATGATTTGGAGTAGATTGGATAAATATTAGGAGTATTAGATGTACTCCCCTCTCTAGTGAAAATGTAACTTATTAAGTTGACCTTCGTGTATGGATATTAAGCTATATCACTATGACTATATCTAAATCAAATGTTTTGGGGTGAATAAAACTATGGTGATAAATTATAATATATTATGGGGTTATAAATGAACATTAACCCTTTATAAGAAAAAGGGAAGAAAACTTACATGCAATGAATTATAGACTTTTTTAAAGCCCTTTGGGAAATGAATCCAAATGTTATCTTTGGATAGTTGAAGCTGTGTTTTCTCATTATGGGTTCATTAAATAGAATAGGAATTTAGAGAAAGGAAATTAAATAGGGTTAGACTTCATTCCATTGAAGTCTAATATAAAAATAACTTACTTTGAAATTATGTAAGATAAGGCTTGAGTAGGTGAGTAAGCAACAACACTGTCATGTGTGTTGAATCTGTTATGTAAAAAATAAATCTGTATGTGAATGAATAAAATAAAAAATAAAAAAACATAACTTATGAAATGGTTAGAAGGCATATGTATCTGCATACCAAATCCAATTGTATTTTTAACTTGTAACCCCAATGGTTATTGAACCTAGTGTTCAGTAGGACTACTGAAATTAACCCTTAATAAGGAATATTGATACGTCATTAACTTCTTTCTAAGGTATGCTCATCCAGATGAGGAGAACTCAGTTAGATGTTGGAACACACCAACTGCAGTGTAGTACCTATGTGAAGACTTGGGTCTTCATGAGGATACTGTGTTGCAGTTGACATGTTGTAACACCCTTCAGATTTTAATCTTCTAGATCTACATAAATTCTAATTTGATCACAGTTCTACCCTAGGTAGAGTTAGGGGTATGATCTGGTGTCGGGGTCAACTCAAGATGACTTAGGATATCTAGACATACAAATTTGACTTACGATGATTGAGTATGTCTATGTACTCTTAGTCACCACGAGAAATCCTCCACACTAAACCATGTTGCTAGCCTTGACTAGGGTTAAACCCTAAACAAGTGGACTTATAGGAGTCAGTGAAGACCATTCTAGATAGCAGATCAAGTGGGGTGAAGGATGTATTCCATTTTACAAATATGTCATCTAGGAATATAAACATAAACAATATGTTTAAAATATTTGGCCAAGGTATCACAAGCTACTAGTTGTGTTGTCCTATGTCACCTAGTTTAAGAAGTGGGATTTCAGATGAATATCAGTAACATGTATTAAGGTAAGCCTCTTAAACAGAACACTTAATACCCCGAAAAGGGTAAAGGAACCAAGTATATGTAGTATAAATGTTATTAAGTTAACATGAGATATCGGTATTACAGTGAGTCATTACAACTGCATATAGTTTTCTATTATGAAATTGATTGGCTTTGGAATGTGTGTTTAAATTAAGTTAATTTAGAACAGAGAACAATATGAAAAAAAAATCCCTTGTTTCTAAAGTCTTAAAATGGGAATGTTACATTCCAAGGGACCTGGGAGAGAGAAATAAAATAGAATTAAAGGAAAACTACACTACAGAGGTGATGCACCAAAATAATGGTATGAGAATAACTCTTCAATATGTGAAAATGGAAGAAAAATGTACTTTAGAAAGGGTGAAAAGAGTTCTCCACAATCCAACAACAACATTTCTGTGCACACATAATAATAATGAATCCTTGCAAGAGAATAGAATAGACACAGTACACCTGCAATAAGATTTAAGAGGAAAGAAAAATGAAATTAAACACAGTAAGGGAAGATACATCCACAACTTTCATCTATTGTTTCATTAGTATGCATAGTTCAACCTTTTACAAAGAAAAGGACTGGATCTCTATACAAGGAGTCCACTACAAAGGTCTGCAACAAATTGGATTCAAAAATTAAACACAGTAAGGGAAGATACATCCACAGCTTGCATCTATTGTTTCATTAGTATGCACAGTTCAACCTTTTACAAAGAAAAGGCCGGGATCTCCATACTAGGAGTCCACTACAAAGGTCTGCAACAAATTGGATTCACAAAAAAAAATGGGTAGAGTTTTTCTACTCAAATCCTCCTCCTCAAACAATGAGACAACACCCAAATTTATAGAAAATGGAAAGAAGGAAAAGGGGATAAGAAATGTTAGATCTGTCTTTCACATCAATTGAAAAGTACCCAAAGTGGGTGAAAAGCATGATTGTAACTTGTAAAATTCTTCCCATTTTGCCCATAACTTGCAGCAGTATAAAAATGACCATCCATTCCCATTAATTGCACCTTCACCTACCATCCAACTACCCTTTGAACCTGGTTCATTTTCTGCAAAATACACCTTTTAAACTCCATTAATCTCTAGATTTTTTCACTTCCATTCATAGATCTTGGAACCGTGATTCCAACGAGACCAATTTTGTATGATTTTGCTAAGAAATGAAAAGTTATGGCATCCTGAGTAGATGCAATTGTTTGTGGTTTTGCTAGGGTATTTCTTCCTCTTCATGGGATTGTGAAATTAATCCATTTGTTAAAATGCATCATTGAAAATATTTACCCTTTCATCAATTTTTGGCATATCTTTTACAATGATTTTTCATTAAAGTTTTGTGGGATCATCATATCTTCATTCTTGCTTGTATAGAAAGGGGTGGATATTGTTTTAATGTTTTGTAAATATTGAACATAGCCAACTCGACCATACCTTATGTTGGCCCCATTTTCATTACTCCAACTTGGTGGGTTGTTTACATTTAGGATTGATTACCCTACTTGTATGCTGAGCCACTTTAATCTCCTTGATCCTCACTAACATATAGCTGAGTAAGCCATGTAACACTCCACTCGGGTGCTATATGCTAACTCTGTGATACCTTCCCTACTACCGACTCAAGTTTCAATACATTGGCCACTTCATCGTTCTATCTCCTTGCCAACTAGGCGTGGACCATTTATATTCACCAAATCCCTCTAACTCTTTTTTGGTGGGTCCATCACCATCTTGACTCCATGTGGAGGCCCTATGTAACTTTAGGGTCTCCACTTTCCCTTAACTCCCTGAAGTTGCACCGTTGGGCCAAGTGGTAACCTCGTGTGACTTCTCCTTCACCTGCGGGAGCCCGATAACAAACTTGGACCTGACTTAGTTTTCATTTTCCCCTCCTTACCCTGATTTGGCCAAGTTTTCTACCGATATCACTCTAACAAGCTTACTGACATCTTCTCATTTTATCAAATATGCACATTGTTATGACACCTAGAATATCTACCCCGTGCTTTGAAGAAAACAAAAATTGAGCCACGATCTTAGACTTATAAAGGGAAAGCTACTTAAGGCCCTTCAATATAATCCCTCGAGCCATCAAGTTATCCTCCATGTTCAAGCTCAAACTACCCGAGCTCCCTAATTTTATCATAATTTGTGCATGCTGAGCTAATTTCTTCCTTTGTTATTGCATTGTGCTCGTTATCCATGATGAGATTGTTGATTAAAATTGGTAACCCTTTCATTGTAGAGCTAGGCATATATATATATATATATATATATATATATATATATATATATATATATATTTATTTATTTATGGGATCCACACTCTATGGGAATTTAACTCATCTCACTCAAGCATTGAGCCATCCTTGACATTGAAAAATGATTTGGTTGTATAACAACCTGGTGAATCTTACTAGCTCGATGACCTTCCAAATTAACATGACTCACCTCTTTATTACCATTCATTGGCCAATGCACCCTTAGTACTAACTCGTTCCAACATCAAGAGCTTGACTCTGTGCAATAAGCTCCACATGCATGATCACCAGGCTTATTTTACCTAACTAGTGAGCCTTGGAGGAACTAGATCAGGTTTTTTGGAGAAATTTTGGCCATAATTTGATCCTACATCCTGCATCAACATGGTTTGGCCTTGAAATCGAGGGAATCTTTATCTAAACAACTTGAACTTCATCAATAAGATCTCGATCCTTCTTTATAATACACAACTCAGTCATGTCTCCTCTATAATAATGACTTGGCCTCATATCGATGTGAGGCTCTTAGTCCATCACACTTTGCAGCTTACTTTAATCTCATTGGGACCAAGATCAGCTTGATATACTTAGTGTGTCTCACATGAACATTTTGGTGGCAAGTCCAAAATAGTTTAGTATTATCATGGTGTTTGTCTAGCTTAGTGGTGTAAAATAACTCAGATCCCACTCATGACACCAACTCAATACAAGAGCTCAGTCAAGAACTTCCCCAAGCATGGCTTGGGCTGGGTTGTATTAGCTCAACATTCATAGAAATGAGTAGCTCGGTTTCCCTAGGACGATTTGAGGAGTTAAAGAATAGCTTAGCCTTCTCCACAATTAGCTCAGTTGTGCTTATTAGCTTGATGAGCTATCCTACAAGATGAAAGCTTCCTCTATCAATGTAGCTTGATCTCGCAATGGAGTTCATTATTTTCAGCACGAGCTTGGCCTAAAGCATATCCAGCAAACCCAAGACACTCTTGAATTGGTCAATCTCTTGGATCTCCTCAAGAACATTTGGAAGTTCCCTTACTATTCCCACAAAGTATACCTCTTACCAGTGGTCATAATGTAAAATTTCTAGGAGTCCAATTTCACCAGAGTAGTGAAATTGGATAACAAATAATTAAATATAGTAATGTGTAAACACTAAGCATTCAACAATGTAAAAACCTAAGAAAATGAGAGAAGAATATGAATTATCTAGTTTTTTGTAACCCTGGAATGATCAGATTTGTTTATCTGTTGGAACATGATAGAGATAGTGTCTCAAGGGATCTGTGAAGGTCAAGGAACCTAGGAATGTACACGAGAAGAGTGCCCAAGGGAGAACAGTAGTGCCCCAAGCACTAGTGACTGATTTGAGAATCTTTTTCTACTCAGATGCTCGAAATATGGACTATTCTGGGTTGGAATATCTTCTCTATAACTCTCTCTTTATCACTCTAGTTTTGTTGTTAGGGTTTCAATCGTGATTGTAACATGCAAAAACAAATGAATACCTACACTTTACTAAAAAGCACATCAAATCTAATAAAAAGATGTATAATGTGGATTTGGAATGTCCTCAGTGGTCACCCAAAGATTGAGCTTATGACTAAGTGAGATACACTACATATTAGAATCCATGTAGTTCTTTGTGTGTGTGTGTGTATCTATGTCTTATTTCCTAGGATTCCCTTGTGCAAGGTGCACGATGATAGTAGGCTAGATCTAGATTATCCCAAGTATGCAAAAAGTGTGTAATTGAATAGAATGAACTCCCCTCCTATTTTATGTATATAGAATAATCTATCATTTTTCCCTTGTATGGATGTTTTATATGTATTCCTTGTAGTTCTCTTCTACCTTTGTGAAGGATTAGGTAGTGATATATAATACTTATAGTTCTTTGACCCTTATACAAGAGAATTAACTAAGTATATATATGATTCCATTTTTTGAATTTGGTAATTGAAAACTGAAAGGATGACCCAAAGTGTTAAAATGTGACCAAGAAGGTGAAAAGGACCCAAAAGAGTAAGAAGATAAAGAAGAGAAAGAGTGTCTAGGAGGGATAGGAGTGCCTGGGTGCTTCTGTCCTAATTGGGTGCTAGTGTCCGAGGCCATAAAAGGATAAAACAGTTGATCTCCATTAGTTTTGTAAGATGTGTGGATCGAGTAAAGTGCAAGAGATAATCAATCAAAAGGCCAAAATGATTTGTCAACCACTAGTTTTCTTGCTTAGGAATCATGTATACACTACTATTCTTTAGGACCTAGAAATATACCCAAGTGCATAGATTTGGTGTCTACAATTACATATATCTACACTCTTTGATGATTTTACTCTTAAATTTTCTTAAAATCAACAATTTAATTTTTCTCTCTTTACAACTTAATGAAAACCCTTTATGAATCATAGCTTTAAAATTATACAATTTCTCTTATAAATGTGAAGTTTTAAATTATAAATGATTTTTAGTTCTTAAAATCAAGCCACCTTCACTCTCTTCACCATTAATTGTCTATTTACAATACGTGTGAGTAATCTCATTCTTTATGATGGTTATTTTCTTAACTATAATCTCAAATAAAAATAATTTATATTTAATGAATCACTGATGTACGATTATATGGACATATGTGTTGATTTTGAGCTCCACACCATTTCACATTTTCTTTTGATTTATTTTCCATTTATAATATTTTAAAATTGAATATTCTTAATATTATTAGATCATATCGATTTGGCTATAATCAAATGGTTTGCATTCACATGGATTCATATTTCTAAACCTTAGTGATATTTTTGTTCCTTTTGTACTGAATGCTGATTGATGGATTTCAATGTTCATTGTTTTAAATGTGTTATGCATATTTAATGTAAAGTATATAAATTATTTCTTCAGTGTAGAGTGTTAATGAAATTCATGTGGTGATTATCAGTGACTTTTACAAAAATTATTTTCATTATATGAAGGTATGAACTTGGTAAGGTGTCAAGGAGATGGAATGTTAGATAAACAAAATGGAAAGATTTGTTCAAAATATATTTTACTTCTGTAAATTATCACTTTTTTTATCCTCAAAATTATAGAATATAAAATCAAAAAATTACAATGGGTCTCCAATTTGATCATGGAAAATGGGGGTTCATTCATCACATCACATCCCTTACTCACACCACATCTATTAGGAGGATAAGGTCATCTTGAATCTCAAGATCAATATTTCATAGAGTGTCAAAGAGTCATATAACTCTTCATTTCGTATACTTTTAAGGTTTCATGACATGTTCAATAGCTTCCTCGGTGGACTTGTCATGTTGTCCTCTCCATGTCAATTTTAGGATTTCACAATTCAAAATTTAGACTTTAATTTCCTATTCTATTTCCATCATCAAAAGTGAGTATTTTGGTATAAGGTACATTACAGACATCTAATTAGTGATAAATCCAAATAATATTTTATTTCATTACTTAATATTGTAATATTGTAAAGAATAATCGATTTAATTTTTAATTATTTTAAATTGTAATTTTTTTGAAAATTTTATTTAAATTTTATGCATTCCTCTTGTATTTTGTGGATTCACCTAGTAATCCATCATTTCCTGAAACCTACGAGCCATAATAGTGATTTATTAATAATTTATAATGCTTTCCTATAGATATTATATAATTTACTAAATATATCTTATTTATTAATATCGTTAAGATCATTGTATCTACTTAGCCAAAGTTTGTGAGTAATTTTATTTTTCTCTGTGGAATTTTTTTTAATATTTTAGATAAGGTAAATAATATTTGATTTTGAAGGGACCAAAAAAACCTAAACAAAATATGAAGTTGGGAAAAATTACAACCCCCAAAGCTAAACACAAGGGTCCAAGTCCAACATATTTGACCATGAGGACACCCTAGAGAGAAGCACGACCCACACCAGGTGTAAATAATTTTTTTATGACAATACATTAAAAAATCCATGGTTTTAAGATGTAACCAACAAGACCCCTAGACATAATGGCAGCCAAAGTGTTGCAAATAGATTTCTTTGCTAGAGGAAGCCCTAGTTCTATTCTTAGCACTAGGTCTGATGTCCTTAGCTCCTTCTTTATCATTTTTCTAGGAAATGATAACCTTTTTAACAATAAAATCAGGTGGAAAACTACCTTCAGCTTCAGTGTGCTCTTTATCCTTGTAACTACTAATCTCAAGCCACATAATTTCCTTACCAACAACATGTTCATTATTAGAAATTTGGTCCAGAGAATGGAGATTCTCTACTCTTGCATAACCATTTTAGTGTTGAGCCCACCAATTATCTTGTTTTGTGCCTCAATCTTTCTTTGGCACTCCATAATATCTTAGAAAAGGTTCTTATTAACAAGGATAATCATATCAAAAATGGTCTCAATATTCAAAACCCTATCCTCCTAGTCTTCTATATTCGTATCCCTCTCCTTGCTAGAAGTACTCACCCCTAAATCATTATCACCTTTTTTAAAGTTATGGAGAATGTTCACATCCATGCCATCATGTTTATCTTGAGACCCACCCTTTTTGATGTAGATGAAACTATCGGAAATGGTTTTGTAATCTGAATTATGAACTATTTAGGTAGGGCATTGGACTGGAACCATAGGATTCCCTTTTTGTTATAGTAACAAAATAAAACTATGGTGCAATGTGGTGTTGACTCTCTCATTTTGAAAATTGATGGTGGAAGTAGCAAGAGATATCAAAAGGAAGAAGGGGAAGCTTATATCCTCATTCCTACATATATAATTAAGGGTGGAAAGATGGAGGGAGAAAACCTTTCTAAATTTACATTCCATCCATACACACATCCAACCAATGCTCAAGGATACAGATTCTAGCTACACCATCGTTGAACATAAGAATTCTTTAATCTGTCCCAAAGAAGGTTGTAATTTCATACCTCCACATGGTTTTGTCCTTGAAAATTTTTATTCCTTCCAAATATAGACCCATGGCTTCAGCTATAGTTTCTTCAGTAACATAGATCTCCATACCACTCATATTGACATAACCCCCATCCCACACATTACCAAATTCAATAACCAGTTGGGGATCATTACATTTGATCCTTTTAGTGTAGTTAGAAATACCTCCTCTTCTCATAAACTTCCACTGATTCGTGCCCCACTTGATGTGCAAATAAGTGGTTGGCTTGGTGTGAACCTTGTCACTACCCATGTTTAACCAAAAGCTCTGCACAATCTTGAGACAAGTGAAAAAAATTGTAAGAAGAAAACCATGAGACTAAAAAAAAGTTGGGGTGATTAACTCCCCATCCCATAACATAATTATCCTTCCTACGAATCCATTCACGTGAACCTAGGAAGTGATCATCCCAAAGCTATGAGTGTTTTATTGTCATTAACCGGGGTTATGATATTATTCAACAAGATTTTTCCACCCCAACAAATCATCTTTTCTGGTATGTCATTGTTGTGATTAGCCAATCCATCAACAAGCTTATTTTTTTTGGAATATAGGGTAAAAAGAGGGTTTTAGAAGGTTCCACAACATTTTACAAAAGAGACCAAAAGGCTATATTTTTCCATGAAAATTACAAAATGAAGATACCCGTAAAGATTCCAAAAAAGGAATGCGAGAAAAGACAACAAAAAAAAGGAGAAAAAAACATTAGATGAGCTTTTTCAGCTCAGAAATAACATTTTTGGCACTGGGGGAGCCCGAATCTTTAGTAAGCTGGCCAGTGATAGTGAGGAGCTCTATAAAATCTTTGGCAATTACAATTCTGGTGGAATATGTGTAGGCCTCCTAGGACTTAAGGATCGAGAAGGAGCGTTTCAGCTTGTTCAAAATGGAGGAAACCAATTCCACCCTATGGTCGTCCCTCTGGATTCCAGTATCAAAAGGCTCAGTTGGAGTGACTTCTTTGTTTGAAGGAGAATTCAGAATGTTAGTAGGGGGCTCGCTGTCAGTAGAGTTAGAACTAGCTGAGTTTTTCTTGATTGAAGGGTCTTTGTCAGGCTGATCGTCATTATTTTTCAAATTCTTTGAGTCCGAGGAGTCAAGGTAAAGTTTAGCAAGACCTAGAATATCTTTAGTAATGAGGGGGTTATGGCTGGAGATAGGGTAGGATGCAAAGGTCCCTGTGCTAGCAGGATCCAGGAAAAAGCACAATTGGTCGAGAGAGTGGCTGGAGCCAATAGGAGGAGCGAAGGGAGTGGAACCAACAAGAGAAGATCCCAGGATGGCCACCTCGGAGTCAGAATCTGAGGAGATGCGAAAGTGGTGGTGGTGACTGGATGAGGGGAGGGAGGTAGAAGAGGGGTGGGAGGATGATGTGGGAGAGCAGCGGTGATGACCCGACTTTGGGGGGAAAATGGGCAAATTGAGCAAGTAAAGCAACAAATTTAAACAAGTACAACAGGCCTTGGTGAAGGATAACACCCTCCCCTTCGTGGGCGAGATGGACGAAATGCTCCAAGGACTGGAAAAGAAAGGTGACAAGATTAATTTTCTTTTCCCACTGAGGATGCGAAAGGATAAAAAAGTGGGGACCAAAGAACAGGTGGTAGTGGCCATCAATGGTGAAATAACGCATTATATTTTCTATAATTCTATCCCACAGAAGGGACATGGAATCACAAATGTAGCCTAAAAGATACTTGACTGGCTTCTCCCCTTGGGTGATGAAATCCTCCACTTGCGCTTGGAGAGAGCATTTATGATAGACATCTCCAGAAGTAGGGAGACCCGTGGCTGCCGTAATAGTGTTGGTGGAGATAGTGAAGGAGGTGTTGCCGATGTGAACCCTTCCATGTGACCAGGAGGCCATGACAGCGTAGGAAACTAGGGCCAAATGGCCCTCCATCCTTTCAAGAAATGTGGTAACTCCATTCTCTAAGAGGATGCTCCAAACTTCCGTACCCTCCTTCAGCTCGCTGCAAGAAGCAGGCTCGATACGCTTCATCTGCCCTCCCATGTTCTTGTTTTTCATGAAAATGAGTGCGAAGGAAGTGGCTTTGGAGGACTTTAAAAAGCCTTCCCAAATCATGGGAGCTGTCCACCTCAACATCATTACCCTCCCACCAATACGTGATGTGTTTATGAGGAGGAATGGTGCAACGCATGGAAATAATCGCACAAGTGTGAAAAACCTCATCCTTTAATTTATGAATCACCAATGGTCTAGTCATATTAATTAGAGGATCATGACCACCACCTTTTGGTTATTTAATAATGGAAAAGCTGACATCTAAGACATACGCCTCCCTCCACAAACTAACATGAGGAGGTAATGTCATTCTGGGTGATTTAAAGGAGGTTGGCTAGGAAATTATTCAACTAATTTTATTAATATTCAAGGAGAACACCAATGTTGGCTAAGCAATCTACCGCTTTGTTACCTTTGCGAAGGATATGCTGAAGCTAGATCTATTAAAAGTTCCGTTGCAAGATACGAATATCCGCAATAATATTCTAAATGGACCATTGCCTGGTGATAGCCAAATTCAGGAGATTTAGGATGTTGAGAGAGTCACTTTCCACAAAAAGAGGGTCATTACTAAATTTGAGAGTTAGCTTCAAACCCTTGAGGATGGCAAGGGATTCCACGCGATGATTGGTCCCATAGCTTAAATTTGTGGCAATAACAACAATAGGAACACTGGAAGAGCTACAAAGAATGGCTCCCCCTCCAGAATGACCAAGGTTTCCTTTTGAGGCACCATCAGTGTTTAGTTTTCTCCATCCATGGGGAGGAGGAAGCCAATGCATAGCCATGTGAGTTAAAACTGAGGCCTTAGCCAAAGGAAGAGCTGCCAACTATAGATTCCACTCCTTATTGTTACAAAGCTAAAGTTTTTGCTGATACTTGTGATAGAAATAATTGTTGATATTATCTTGGAAGGAAATAGCGATTTGGTTGGCCACTCGATTGGGATCCATACTCTGGTCTTTGAAAATACTTTTATTTCTTTCCTTTGGCATTGCCCATAGGCCGTGGGGGAGGAGAAGTTTCCACACTAGCGTAAGGGAAGGGTGGGAGAAAGGGGAACACCATTGGTTGAGGCTGTCTTGAATGGTTTCGGGAAAGGTCCATAGCATGTCCATACGCAACAAGAACCAATGCTAAATAACTTGGGAGAAGGAACAATGTAGCAAAAGATGGGAAGAGGATTCCACAACCTTTTCAAAAAGCACACATCTATTGGGAAGGGAAAAGCCCCTTCTTTTCAAATTTTCTCCTTATAGAAAGGCATTCTTGAAGGAGAGCTAGGAGAAGAAGCCTATTTTGGGAATAGATTCTTTGGGCTAGATTTTGTAGATGGGGGAGCCAGAGCTAGAGTGTGGCATGGAGAGGTAAGTATCTTAAACCGAGAAGGACCTTGAGGGGGAGAGGGGCCATATAAGACCATCCTCGGGCATGGAGAAAGGAATATAGATAGAGGATAGCTCTAATCTTATTAATTTCAAGAGTTGACTTTGATGTTCCCTGATTCCCATCCAATCCGGGATGCACTAGGAGGGGATGGTGTTTGCCAAAGTCCAATACACAGAGAATTTCTTACCATGATGATTGATGAGGGTTCTTCTAATAGGATCTTAGACAAAGTTAAGAGCCAGCGGCTTATCACCAATCCAGTGGTCATACCAGAAGTCGATAATTCTTCCATTCCCTAACCTCCATTTGGTGCCAGCACAGAGAAGGGAAAGGAAGATAATGATGGAATTCCATATAGCCGAGCCATGGGGTGGGGTAGAAGAAAGAAAATCCTCATAAGGAGCAAGATACTTGGATCTAAGAAGTTGATCCTAGTGAGAGTTACCTTTCACGACTTCCCAGCCCATTTTAGCAAGGAGGGCAACATTCATGTCAGCCAACTATCTTATCCCAAGGCCCCCTAAAAAGGGCGGCTTACAAACTTCATTCTAGGAAACAAGGTGGATCCAATTTTTCTCTTCCACTCCTCACCACAAAAAGTTTTTTTGAATTCTATCCACCACCGTCTTCACTGAATTAGGCATTTTGAGAAGAGACATGAAGTATATAGGCAAACTGTGGAGAGTGGCTTTTACCAATTGGAGTTTGCTTGCCTAGCTGAGCAGAGCCCCTTTCCAGGAAGCAAGATTTTTTTGGTATCTTTCAATGTCGGGATCCCAAATATTTTTAGTTTGTTTACCCTTGAAGAGCGGGATGCATAGATAGGAGGAGGGGAGATCCAAAATTTTACATCCAAAAATATCAGCAATCTTCCTATGAGTTCTGGGGGGAGTTAATAAAGGAAATGCTACTCTTATTTAAATTGATGATTTGTTGAGAAGCACCTTGATAAAGAGTTAAAATTGTCATGACCACCCAGGCTTCAATAACAGAGGCAACACTCAGCAGGAGAGTATCATCACCAAATTTACTATGGGTGGCCAAAGGAGTGTTGGAGGTGATTTTCATACCCGAGATGATAGACTGACATTTAGCAGCCTCTAGAGCTCTGCTGAGAGTATCAACCATAAGAACAAAGAGGAAGGGGGACATGGGGTCATCTTTCCTGATCCCTCTACTTCTTTTAAAGAACCCAATTGGGATGGCATCTATGAGAATCGAGAAGTAGGGAGTTGTAATAAAGGAATATCCAACTGCACCATCTCTTATCAAACCCATAACTTTCCAGCACCCTGATCAGGATGATCCAACTGACTCTATCAAAATATTTTTACATATCCAGCTTGAGGATCATTCTAGAGGATTTTGAATGGTGGGTAGAGTGGATTGCTTTGTGGACTATGATGATACCCCCTTGGATGAGGAGTCTGCTAATAAAATTGTTCTGGTTCTGGGAGATGAGAGCGTTCATTAGAGGTTTAAGCCTAGACGCTAGCATCTTAGTGATGATTTTGTAAGCAGTGTTGCATAGGTTGATGAATCTAAAGTTGGAGACAACCTTAGAGCCCAAAAATTTGGGAGTAAGGGCTATGAAAGTGGTGTTCCATTCTTTGAGTAGGTCATTACCCTTCTGGAATTCATTAATAGCCTTGAAGAGGTCCTTCTTAATGATCTCATAGAAGACTTGGAAGAAAGTAGCAGGGAATCCATACGGACCAGGAGCTTTGTCACCTTTCATGGTGAAAATTGCCTTGTGAATTTTCTCTAGAGTGAAAGGTCTTATTAAGTTGTTATTCATCTCAGTCGACACCAGATGAGGGATATGTTGCAGCATTTTGGACATCGATTTCTCAGAGGGTGGTTGCTCAACTTGAAGGAGGTTAGAATAAAAGGAGATTAATTCATTAGAGATGCCTATATCAGAGGTTAGAAGGTTACCAGAAGTAGACACTAGCTCTCCTATTTTATCTATGCTTTTGTGCTTGGAGGCTGTGATGTGGAAGAATTTGGTGTTATGATCACCGTTCTCGAGCCAGAGTGCCCAAGATATCTACATACAATAGGTATCCTCTTCTTGAACGGTATTGTGATATTCACTCAGAAGGGAGTTTTATTGTTTATGCAGATGATCCAATCTTCCATCTGTTTCCATTTGTGCTGAGACTTTAACAATTTCCTGAGATAGCTTCTGCTTACGAAGTTTGATGCTTCCGAAAACCTTGTTCTTCCAAATTTTGAGCTATTTTTTTATTTCCTTGAGTTTAGAGGAGAACTTAAACATGTCAAAGCCATTGACATTGAAGTCCCACTAGATTTTAATGAGAGGGGTCAGATTTTTATTTTTGAGCCAGGAAAGATTGAACCTGAAGGGGGGATTCTTGATATTCAAATTATTGTTGGCGCAGATTAGAAGTGGGTTGTGGTCAGAAGTAGCACTAGGAAAGGAACTGAGGTAAAAGTCCAGATAGAGAGAGATCCAGTCCAGAGAACCCAAAGCTCTATCAAGTTTTCTTTGAATATGGTTTCTGCCTAATCTGTGGTTGGACCAAGTGTAGGAAGCTCCATGAAGATCCATATCAAGAAGGGAGTTCTCCTGAATAAGGTCATCTAGTGCTTCCATGCTGGTAGGAGAAGCAGGGGTGTCCCCTTGTTTTTTAGAAGGATAGAGGGAGAAATTAAAATCCCTGATTATTAGGATGGAGAGCTTTCCACAAGTGTTGATAATATTTGAGATATCCTTCCAAAGTTTTCCGCACTGAGTCTCTAGATTTGGAGCATAAACATTGATGGCAATCCAGGGGGAATCCGATCCAACTTCTTGGAAGAGAATGCATAAGAAGTTGGGATGTTTAAAGAGACAAGTACCTTTATGATTTTTGGGGTCCCAGAGTGTGCATAATCCTCCTGAATTCCCTACCGAGGGTTGAGAAACAAAGGACATAGTAGGCCAAATTTTCAAGAGTCTATCATCTTTTTTGAGTTTTGTTTCCTGCAGCATTATGATGTCAGGAAAGTTCTGGAGCTTCATATCCTTGATGATCCTTTATTTTTGAAGGGAGTTGAGGCCTCTTATATTTCATGAGATGATCTTCATTTATTAGATTTGGGTTTTCTCCCCACCACCATGGGGATGGTACTCTGAGTTCCTTGATATACATTAAGGGATACCTCTTCCTGGAGCTTGAGACTGCTCAGAATGTGCCCCCTTGCTTTCTCTATTCCAATATCAGGTTTCTTGCTACAGATATGCGTCCAACCTTTATTGAAACTATCATTAGAGAAAAGAGCAGAAGGGGAGAGTACAAATCTAGAAGGGGGAGGGAAGGTAGGGTTCAAGGGGGATGAGCCCAACAAGGGGGATTAGAGGAAAGGGTGGAAAGAGGAGGGACGAAGATTTGGAGAAAGGAGGAAGGGGAAGGTAGAAGAGGGCAAGATGAGGAGGGAGCACCCACAGAGGGGGGAACTTCCTCTGAGGAGGGGGGAGAATGAGAAATGGGGATCTCAGTGAGGATGGAAGATGCGATGGAAAGAGTATGGGGACCAGATGGGGAAGCCAAATCAGGGTTGGTGTTTAGCTCACCTTCTTCTAGGAGAGCAAAGGGATTGGAAGTAGTGATGGTCGGAGCCTCTTTAGAGGATGACTTTGGGATATACATTTTCTTTTTTTGGGGGATGACATTTGGGTATTGGGATTAGGTTGAGGCTTAGATGGGCATCTGGAAGCTCTTTGTCTAATGATTTTACAGGAGTAGGCTTGAGGGATATATTCATAGTTAATATTTTGCTTTCAGGTCCCAAAATAGGATAGAAGCTCTATCTCTTTTGGGAGAGGATAGCTGACATTGGCATTAACACAGAAACGAGCATGGATGAATCTAGTTTTTTCCTTAGTTGCTTGATCTACAACTATTAAAGAACCCATAGTGAGAGAAATACCTTCTATGACTGTTGCTTGCCAGAACTCTGGGGGGAGTCCAGGGAGGCGAACCCATATTGGAGCCTGGGTCATGGTTTCAGTGAGTGGGTTGAAACCCAGGGACCATTTCCTGAGGTAGGATCCTCTTCTGCCAAAGAACTAAGGACCACCCAAGAGAGCTCGCGTGAATTATTCTTTCATGCTGAATGAGAAAATAATGAATCCGTTAGGCATCGCTGCTATTTCAAGCGCCCTGCAAGGATTCCATTTCAATCAGGCCCATTTTTAATATCCTCCAAAGGGGGTTTAGGACCCATTAGCTTTCCCATAAGAGAAAGATCTCGGGATGCAGCAACAACCTCATTGATGTGGGAGGGGATTCAAAGGGAGAAGGACCCATCTGTCAGCATTGGGGAGAGCTTTTCTAAAAGGATGGACAGAGGTGGAACCCTCCACAATTTTATTGCAAGATTCGGGAGGCTTGGGAGACAGATCCCCAGAGAGGAAGGGCCCTCGATCCAGACTAGAGGGGTCTGACATCAGATCTAGCAACAGAGGACCTCAGGAAGTATCAGCCTTCGAGACCCACCTATAATGTGTCTTGATCTCCATTTTTAATATCCATCACCAAGCTTATTACTGGCCCTATATATATGATTAATTTCCACCTTATACAATGAAGCTAATAACACCCTATCTTTGGTAATGATAATGTTAAGTTTCCAGCCAACTCCACCTTGTTTCTTTAAGGAATTTATCACACATTGATAATATCCCTCTATAATCAATAACTTGACATTCATGGACACACAATTCGATGCCCCATAACATGGCCACAACCTCTATAAATTTATTTTATTGGTTACCCAAGGTTCCGACGTAGAATTGTATGCACAAACCTAAATGGTCACGTACTAATCCATCACCTCATGTACCTCTAAAGTTTTAGATGATTCATCAAAAACTAATTTAAGGTTGTCCTTTAGCGGGAATTTCCATTTAAATTTTTTTATTCACACCTTTATCTTTTCCATTAGATAACTTTGTGGGACAAAGGTTCAAATTACTCAAAAAAATTAATTTCTAAAGCTGGAAAAAACTTAGAATATTTTCTTTTGATAATTTGTAGATTTTCTTTTAAAGTCTAGCAAATCTTACTAAAAACCTTCTTACTGTTAGAGCATTGGTTTCGAAATATTTGATTGTTTATTTCCCACAAAATTCCCAAGGGATATGGGGAATATAACATTTCCAGACTTCTTTGGTTATGTCATCATGGAAATTCAAAAACCATTGCTTTGTGATATGAGAGACATCTCTAGGGAGAACCAACAACACATTAAAGATACCAAGAATGGCCGAAAAATACTGGAAAGCAAAAATGCACTCTAGGAAAAGGTGATTGGTTGTTTCTTCTTATTATTTACATAGACTACATGTGTTAATGAGTATAATACTGTTAGGAATATCCTAACTATTAGTGCTTCATTAGTATATTTGTTTAATTATTATCATTGTTATTATGGGTTCTTATAAACAACTCAATAACAATAATATAATATTAGCATTATATTATTTGTAAGGTGGTTACCACTCACTTTATGAGTATAGTTTATGAGATAGTTAGTTCCATATATTCTAGGGAAACTACAACCTATATATTAAGCTATTGTATTGCATGAATAATATTGTAAATAGAATTGCTAATGGTTTATTCGTAAATTTTTTGGTGTTGATCTCTCTACAACTTTGTTCCCCTCCTCACATCTGGTATCAGAGAAAGACACATAATGGATTCCTGAAAATGTAAGGGGCATCTACCACATTATTTATTGCTTTTATTTATGTCCAAATTTGTTATATCTCTATGTATGTTATGTTGCCTTTGCAGAGAAGAAAACGTATAGGTTAAGAACATGTTTTCTCTCATGATGTATTAGAATATTTGTGTTCAGCGTGTATTCATATTCAATTTTTTTTTTGGATAAATTCCATAGAATTGGATTACATATAAATCTAATTTCCTCCACTTTGAATTTTGTACTGTCTACATCATTTAAAGGGATTTCCATCCATTTGAAAAAAAAGAGTATAGTCTCTGTAGTTAGTAACTATACTATAATCCGGCCATGTCCTTTGTGTTAAATGATTATCTATAGATCTATCAAGTAAAGGAATTCTAATATTCTTGAAAGAAATTTCCCAGTCAAATATGCATTCACTCATGTTTCATTAGAAAATATATCAAATATATTTTGTATTTTAGAACTGTGCATCAAAATTAAGACGTAAAACATTGTATTTTTATCTGTTTAGCTACAATACTTTCACATCTTCTTTTGTGTAAGCCTTTTCATCAGGAAAATAAAAAACTATTTCTCAAACTACCTAATCATGGCATCTATAGTGATGTACTATCCATCAATTTGTTCACCCGCCATTTCTACACATGCTCCACAAACCTCGTGGGTTTATCTTGTTAAGTTGCATTTTTTTGAGTTTTAGTTTCACACACGCTTTTGAAAAAGGCCATTGTTAGGTATGTATAGTATAAAATAGGTATATATCATAAGTTTCATTATTCGAGTCTCTCAAGGGCTATTAAGGTTAGTCATTAATCATATTCACTCTTTTATCATTTATAAGTTACCATTTACGTATTTTCTAATTAGTATATGTTGTAAATATAGTCTTTGGTATGTATTCCTTAAAGAAGTATTAAAAAGTGTCATCTTGTATTTCAGAGTCCTTGTTGCATCATTACATTGTCAAATTTATGTGTCGTGAAAGTCAATTATATGATTTTAGTTACTTAGTTATATCCTAATGTCTTGTCATAAAGTTTGAAACAAAAATTTCCTTACAGACGCATTTTGGGTGGAATTTGACGCCTAAGTTCTAATTAAGCCCCATGATCACATCCATCTAAACTAGAAACATGAAACTAGAGGACAAACATCAAAGGTTAGATTTCAATCAATGACCTCTTTTTAGTCACCAAAAACAGGGCCACATCAAAGGTTTCGTGGCACATTTTGTTTCAGTTGTGTGTTTACTTCGAGTTGTGTGTGGAGTGTTCTAGTTTTACAGTGTTCCTGTTTGAAAAAGTGGAAATTTCACATTGAGGGGGGAACATGATCCAATGTTCCATTTCCATTATGTTAGCATTTTCTATATGTGTATGACCAGTAGAATTCAACATAATTTGCTATGATATTACCTGTAGTGAGATGTGATGAGAGATAATAATAGTACTTGGTACATCATGATGTGGTTGTAGGTTAACCACTTGAAAAAATTCATTTTTGGTTTGTGGTAGACCAATTTCAAAACCACCATTCTTGGTTGTTGGTAGACCATCGCCTTGTGGTTTATGGTACTCCAAATATAAAACCAACATTCTCAGTTTTGGTCAACTATTTTCAAAACCATCCTTGAGGTTTGTGATCATCCTGTGAAAATCACCAGATCATGATAAGGTGCAAGTACAAAGGTAGGTTTTTTCCATGTTCACACTAAGGGGGGAATGTAAGGAATATCCTTACTATTAGTGCTCCATTAGTATATTCGTATTATTATTATTATGATTTTTTATAAACAACTCAATAACAATAATATAATATTAGCATTATATTATTTTTAGGGTGGTTACTACTCACTTGACAAGTATAGTTTACGAGATTGTTAGTTTCCTATATTCTAGGGAAACTACAACCTATATATTAGGATATTGTATTGTGTGAATTATATTGTAAATAGAATTGCAAAATGTCTATTCATAAATTATTTGGTGTTTGTCTCTCTGCAACTCTGTTCCGATCCTCACACATACCTTTCTTCCTAAGTTTGTCCACTGTCAAAATTTTCTTCTAGAACACTTCCCAATAGAAAATTTTTATTTTTAGAATAAGGTTTTTATTCCAAATTTTCATCCAATACCCATTAGGCTCAAAATGCTCAAAACTTAAAAGATAGCCAGACTTAACTTCATAGTTCCCTGAATCCATACCACACCAAATCAGCTCATCTTGACATTGTATATGAGGAATGTGACATTCATTTAATTCCTTGTTTAATATTTCAAAAGGAAGATCATGACCAATATAATTTAGGGGGTTATATGAAACTTTATCCTCTCACCTAACCAATAATCACACACAAAATAATGATATTCATGCCAATAGTATTTCTTTAGGTTATTCCAGCTTTAAAGGTTTATTTATGATCCATGGATCATCCTAGAATTTTACTTTAGTACCATTCCCAAGATTTTATTTTGTACCCTTAACCAATATATTCCTATCCTGAGTAATATTGTTCCAAACAAGTGATCCTTTTGGAAGTTTGTGATCCGAGAATAAACCCAAAGTACTGCCAACATTTCACAATTAGTTTTCCTTTAAATTATAAATCCAGGTAACCTCTTCCTTATAAATTCTCCATCCAATATTTTTTATAAGATCTTGATGCATTATTTGGAGGTTTTTCAAACCAAGACCCCCCAATATTTTTGTCTAGTAACCTTTTCCCAAGCTATCAATATAATCCTAGTCTTAACCTCCGATCTAAACCATAAGAATCTGTTTTGTATGATTTCAATGACTTCCCCTACTTTTTTGGGAAGAAAGAAAATAGACATAATGTAAATAGCCACTCCCTATAATGAAATTTGGAGGATGTGAGTTTTACCTACTTCTGATAACAAGGATCCTTTCCATGAGGATAATTTTTTGTTGAACTGTTCAATTAATTTATTCCATCCAGTGTCCTCCACTTTACTGGCATAAAGTGGCATGCCCAAATATTATCTATGACATATTTAATGGTGCAATCCATTATATTGGCCAACCTAATATGTTGTTCTTCATTGATGTTGATGAAGAAGAAAGAAATTTTATGGAAATTCACTTGTTTTGAGACTTCCTCATATTGTTTGGTGATGGCATTGATGGTGTGAACCTCTTGAATAACCGCCTAGCCTAGGAGAACCGTATCATCCAAATTTTTGTTGGCACTGATTATCCATACCATTAGCCACCTTAACACCCCCAATATTCTTTCAGCTTTAGATTTTAAACACAATATTCTCAAGGATTCAACTAAAATGATGTAGAGGAAAGGGGATAGATGATCCCCTTGCCTTACATCTCTTTCCGCTTTGAATAAGTCTTTAGGCTTGCCATTTCTAATTAAAGAAAACATGGAGGAAGAGGTACATGCCTGAATCATCTTAATAAAATGAGGATCAAATCCAAGTTTTTGCATGAGGGGGATCATGAAATTCCATGAAACACAATCGTAATATTTTTACATGTCTAATTTTATGACCATATCTTCACAATTGGATTTTTTTCCTGAATGAATAGTTTCATGGATAGAGATGATGTTATCCAAAATTTTCCTACTTGAGACAAAAGAAACTTAATTGGGGGTAGTAAAATTATTGATAACCTCCATCATTCTAAAGGCCAAGATTTTAGAGATAGTTTTATACAAAGTGTTACATAAAATGATAGGCCTAAAATCTCCCAATTCTTTGGCACCATCTTTTTTAGGGATGAGGGCTATGAAAGTATGGTTACCTTGTTTGAGAAAACTACTAGATCTAAAAAATATTGAACCGGAACAACCACCTCTTTCTTCCCAATATCCCAATAAAGTTGGAATAAAAGGTTCGAGAAGCCATTTTATCCCCTTCCATTTCTAAAATAATAGCCTTTATCTCACCGTAGAAGTGATAGTAGTAAGATCTTAATTATCCTCTATAATATGGCAAGAGAAACAATATTAAGATTCTCTAACATAGATTGCCTATAGGCTTGTTGACCATTAGCAACTAAATTTTTGAAAAAGGAAATTATAGTGTTTGAGATGTCATCTTCCTATGTAGCCACAAATCCATCTTGTTTCATTATTTCTTGTATATGCCCTTTTATTTCCTTGATCATAGCTGAGATACAAAAGAAATTTGTATTCCTATCTCCCTCCTTAAGCCATTTAACCTGGTATTGTTTGTTTCAAAGAAATTTCTTCCTTATAGAGGATAGTATGAAATTTAAATAGTAGAAATTTTTCCTTTTCTTTATCTTCAAGAACCAATACTCCATCTTCCATTAATTCTTTTCTTTCTCTCATCTCCTCAGTTATTTTTATCTTTTGCAAGAAAATGTTATCAAAATTATCCTTATTCTATTTTTTTTTATCTTGGTCTTAACATTGTTGAGATTTTTCATAGCTTAGAACATGTTATTGCCTCTGGTATCAATGCTCCACCACTCAATAATTTTTTCAAGCTTCAGGTGAGTGGTTCACATATTCTCAAATGTAAAGGGTATACCTGTAGTTTTCACCATCTCCCCAATGCTAAGAAGAATTGGATTATGATCAGAAATAATAAGAGAAAGAGAGGATAAAGAATATTATTTCTCATGTATCGATTGATAATTAATAAAAAACTTGTCAACTCGAATCTAAATAAGATCTTCACCACTTCATCTGTTATTCCAATTATATTTTTGGGAACTAAGCTTAAGATTCAATAGATCATTCCATTCTATAAATTTGGCCAAGTCCTCCATATTATCACTATAAAAGATAATGCCACTTTTTTTAGAGGGGATCATGGGCCTATTAAATTCTCCCCCTGTAATCTAGTTTAAATCCTTAGAAATCCTTCTGAAGATATATATTTCCTCCCATATCTCACATCTTCCAATGATTGAATTAGGGACATAAACATTAGATAAAATGAATTTTTTTTTGAACTCAAATGTAAAGGAAACCCCTATAGAAAATTCACATTTCAAAGACATATCAAACCTCCAAAGGAACCCACTGAATATTGATAACAAAACCCAAACTCTTTCCAAAAATATTTATGAAACTCCTCAAGATGAGGTACTGACAGATTGAACTTGTTACTGATCTCTAAAGATAGATATTCTTATATTTAGGAAAATAAATTGACATCCAAGGTATCAGGCACTATAGATCCTATCATACTATCTTCCTCTAATGAAACATATTCCACCAAAACATCCTCTATTTCTGTTTCTATTAATGCTTCCATTTTGTTGTCCTAAGTCTTACTGTCAGGCATTTCAAATTCTGCTACAATAGGTGCTATCGGTTCCTTAAAAATCTTATTTCCCAAAGAAGGTTTGGTAACCAACATCCATGTGAAGACCTATTTATAAGGGACACCTTTGACATGATCTTTAAAAACAACTTTACCCTTCTACTCCTCCCTAGGACCCCCTTTCCTTTTGAGTTGTTCCTTTACAAAAACTGCCTCTTTAGTTTTTAGGAAATGTTTAGAATTATGGCCCATTTTGAAGCATGAGAATCACATGAAGGGAGACATCCCATAATAAATATTATGAACATTAGAACCCCATTTATAATTTAGGATGATGCTTTGAAGAAGTTCAAAGTCTGGAATCACATTAACGCAGAATCAAAAATATAGCAGTAGGGACTTTGCACTTATAACTAGATCAATAATGACCAACGATCAAATATATTTAGCCACACCCTTAATAATATCAAGGTCCCAATCTTTGAGAGGTAAACCTGAGAGCCTAACCCAGATCAGATATTGCTTAATTTTATTTTCTAGCGGGTCTCAACCTGCTGCCATTTTTAGACAAGTATAATAGCCCGACCCATGAACCAGGGACCCATTGCTATGATATTCATCAAATATTTTTCCAAATAAAGAAAAAATAAAAATAAATAGTTGGCATAGGAAACAATGTCCATATTGTTTTTGGGTTATCACTTCTGGCAAGCCCATTTCCTGAACTCATCAATATTGGGTCTACTTCCTAGGATTTTGGAAAGAATGGTGTTATTCATGATGGAACATACCATCTCTACCACCTTATCTAGAATGTCCAAAGAAATACCATTATTATTGTAAATAGGTTAAAGGATAAAATCAGATACCTACATAGGTTTCCTCCTGTAAATCATCTTGGCCCACGTGATTTTGGGTCCCCTTATCAACTCTAATTTATCTGTTTCTTCCGTAAAGGTTGCATCCTTCCTTCTATCAGGTGGATTAGAGACCAGAACCCCTGAAACTTGGCCAAAAACATTTTCTCTCTCCTAATCCAATTCAAAAAATCAGATCCCACTCCCATCGTTGCACAATGTTTTTCAGTATGGTTACACTTAACGAAAATAATTCATATTAAGTATGTATTCCTTCAATATTTCAACTAGGAATTAATGAATGATTTTGTAACTTAAAAATGTTAACAATATGGTTTTCAAAAGGGACCTAATCCTTGTACAATCCCAAAATCTTAAGATATTAATTTATAAATAATAAATGAAAACAATGTGCATAACATGAGATAAGGGTAAAGTATCCCCAAATGAAAAAAATGTGAAATAATCTAGAAATCGATATACAACTTGTAGAATAGTAAAAAAATTACTAGTTCAATTTATATTTAGGAAACAAAGGATGCTCAATAAATGTTTCACACTTTCAAGCCCTTGTTGATGTTGTATCTTCTACTATGGATGTTGATAAAAATTTCCATATTTTAGTAAATTCCACCTCCTAATTCATCTAGTTAGTGATTATTTAGTACTACTATAAATAATTATCCTATTGGAGCCTCTTAGTATCTATTCTCCTTTTGATTAGAATAAAATATAGATAGAAATATATAAGTAGGAAGTAATGATTTCTACAAGAGATAGATTAATGATAAGATTGAATATTATGGATACCGTTATGTTCTTAGTTCAACAATGAATATATATGAAGTGTCAAACTTGTTAAAGGAATCTAGAAAGTATTACAAATAAACTAAGTCCTATAATAAGGTGAATAAAAAAAATATATTTATAATTTAAAAGTAATATATGGCTAAAGAAGATGGTGAAAATGTATTATTAAACTTGTGTAATATCAAAATTTTGATTCAAGATCCACACCATAGTATTCAACCTTAGATAAATTTTTCATTTTGGATATATATTTTTTATTCACCTAATTACAAAACTTCATTGATTTTATAGACTTTCTAGATCCTTGATTACCCTCTAATCTACAAAATATGAACTAGAGTGCAATGTCTAGTCATTTAGTCCACATATAAACTCTCAAAGTACAATCATTTATTATTCACGACTCTCGCATGAAATTATAATTTATCTAAAACACATGTTCCTATATTTCCCATAACATGAATCATAAATTTCATCTTCACTCCCAAAATGATTTACAATGTTCACATGAACCAAACTGGTCTTATCAATTTCCAATTATCCCTACAGTTGTGCCAAAATTTTAATGGTAGTTAAATTTAAAGAGTATATAATCATCCTCTCCCCAGTTGAATTAAATACACCACTTAATACCTTGATATTATTTAATCATACTTTTTAATGATATGAAATTTTCTTTGAACTAGTAACATATCAACCTGAGAAGACAATTGGGGAATACAAATTATGGGAGAAAAGATAACTACAATGAGAGAATATTTTAAAAACCACTGAAAATAAAAAAACAAGATACATTAAATTCAATAAATAAATTTGAATACAAGTTATCGACAAGGAATGAAGCAACAATGGTGTTATAGACACTAAAATCTAGTAACTTGTCCTTTTGTAATGTGAAGTTTGACCTTATATCATTACTAAAATATATTATCACATTCAAAATACAATCTTCTCACCTCTCTAGTCATTATAAAACTTTGTTATCCTTACATTGTGCTATGTTGACAATTTTGAAAATATTATTCAACCAAAGAAGAGTTAAAACTTGATATTAAAAATAAAACTTTAAGTTTAGGTGTTTCTCTCTCCTATCCAAAACCATATGGAAGTGTCAGGTGTGGGGTCTAATCCTGGACAATTTATATTGTCCTTGCCCTTATAAATAATTGAGTGTAATTTCAATGATAAATAGTTCTTTAGGTAATTTTACCTTTTTATTGTAAGTCTTATCATAATATGTCACCTACCGACAACTATATAGGAAATTCATTATGACGTTATAACTCACATTATATTCTTACAAGCTCATATTAAAAACATCAATCCAAATACACTCAAAGGTTCCCTAGATCTGTATAAATTAGGTTTATATCATTTAGGGAAATCCTTACTATAGATCTAAAGCAGACAACTAGGTCAAGGAGTCTAGCTTCACCCATTTATGAAATTACGAATATCATATATCCATGTCGTAAGCTAGAGAAAATCCATCCAAAACATTAAACCAAGGTTTAAATAAATAGAAGATTTAGGTCATTATAGTTGATACACACTAAATCTCACTACTACCATATCGAGTACATTCTATACTATACAATTAGCATTCTATCTTGGTATCAAGAGATATAAGGGAGCCCCTATGGGATGGTTAGATTTAAACACTTGTAAAATCACTTATGAGAACTATAAGAGTCTTGATTTGACATCATGGAATTTTTAGTGTAGCAGTAGGATTTGTGTAAAAATTTAGAGTTTCACCACCCTGGGTGTTCGATCCATAAACACAAAAATGTATTTCTGCTTTAGTTTACTAATACTATTATGAAGGGTTCTATAAGATTCTAGGGTCTCTAATTGGTTGTAGGTCATCACGGGTCATCCTGAGGCTGTACAAAGAAGAAAGACACACAACAAGAACCATTTATAAG
This sequence comes from Taxus chinensis, assembly GCA_019776745.2. Taxonomy (NCBI): domain Eukaryota; kingdom Viridiplantae; phylum Streptophyta; class Pinopsida; order Cupressales; family Taxaceae; genus Taxus; species Taxus chinensis. Next base: position 248,589,213 of record CM034148.1, on the reverse strand, counting down.
AAATATAATCACCTAAATAGTTTCCTATCTCAATTATATTCTATTCCAATATTCTATAGTCCTTGTCTTAGACCATACATGTATTTCATAGGCTCTACAAATTTTGTATGGTCTTGTACCTACATGTTTTCTAATTATAGAAACTTATGAGAAACATCCAAACTTACAAAATCACTTGTTACACTACCTAATTCATCCAAATGATTCCAAAAATTCATCAACAAGATAGGTATCTCTCTCTCTCTCTCTCTCATGTTTTTAAAAAGTTACTTATTGTTTATTAATTATTTATTTCATTTCAATTTGAAATGCATTTTTTTTGTAATGTGTAATTGATTTTAAAATTTATTTAGATAACAATAGCCTACCTGTTGCTAACCTTCTATACCACTCTTACTTTTTATACCCATAACACTCTTTAATTAATTAGGGTGTAAAACTTTGGTAAACTTGAATATTTAATTGAATTTATATTTGAAATTCTAGTGGTATTAGGGTTATTATTACGATATTTTCTATATGGATATTGTGCATCATGATGCCGAATTTCATGGATAATTATCATTATATATATAGATTTCTTGAAAATTCTTTCACTACACCACCCATGCTACTCATATCCCACCTTCTAATGACATTTTCATAGCTCTCATGAACAAGTACATATCGATATATTTTCTAATTTTGTATTCATAATCTACACTTCTACTACCCAAGATAAGGGGACTCATGTCATGGATGACAATGATATTTTATCATATGACATAACACAAAATTTTACACACTATCTATATGATAATCCTAATTACATAGATATTCTATTTTATATTTCTCATGATCAACTAAAGCATACTACTACATGTTGTATACTTGATCATACTACCCTCTTTTAACCCACTATATATATCTCAACTCTCCCCGCTGTGACAATGCCTATTTCACTGGAGTAAACTAATCCTTTACTTCATAATATTTCTATGACTACACTTGTGACCACTACTATCCGGACATAATCTATTTATAGTCATAACAATTCACATGATTCTTCTTTTAATACACAAGCTCTGAAATTGCTTGTTTATAATTTACAAGATCAAATATTGAAAATGCAAAAAGTTACCTTTTCTTCCTCTCATACCATGTAATTTACTCAGTTGCTTCATAACTCACTTACACGAGAAAATGTTTCATACCCTTTACCTATTATTTTTTACTCCTAAAATACCTATCTATGACACTAAAGGGGATCCTAAAGATCACCTTTGTATGTATCATGTTTCTTTCTTGGATTCTTCTTCCAATTTTATTTTTCCTATCAATATTTTCCCTCTAATTCTCAAAAAATTTAGCTTACTATGATTTTATTACCTGCTCATGCATTTATTTAGAACTTTCACTCCTAGGGATAACCAATGTCTTATACAATTTTTTGTCAACATTCATGACAGAGTGTCCTATGAACAGATGGATAAAATGTGGCAAGGTTATATTGATCCCATTAGTGAATATATATTATGAAATAAGAATTAAAATTTGTAAGATGAAAAATCTATTAGTCAATACTAAATTCTAAGATCTTTTTACTCAAAGTTTCTTAGTTCCTTTGTAAGAATCAATGATGCCTTAAAATTTCCATTAATTCAATAATTTGTGTCATACTTTAGAATGTGACGTTAAAATCCTATATTTGAACAAGCTCAAATATGTTTCTAATCCTCCTAATTAATTTAAAATGGACTAAGTAGTGTGGGGATAGTTAATCTAATCTAGGAGGACATATAACGAAGTAAGTAAATGCAATAAGACAATATGTAAGTGAGATAAGTAAATAAAACTAATGAAATTAGACACCCTAATGTGTAATAGAGAAGAGGAAAGAACTTAGCTGATAACAGATGTGTAACATTCCCATTTTAAGACTTTAGAAACAAGGTAATTTTTATTTGAATAGATAATGTTCTCTGTTCTAAATAATCATAATTTAGAACACACATTCCATGCCAATGAATCTCATAACAGATAACCATATGCAATTGTAAATGACTCGGTGAACTACTGATCTCTCATTTCATGACTCAGTTTCTAACTGATCTATCATGTTAACTTAAAGTGTTGAATACAAAGTGTATACTAGGTATTCCTAGTTCTCTTACCATGTTCTAGGTATTGAGTGTTCTGTTTAAGAAACCTATCTGAAAATTTGTTACCAATACTCATCTGAAATCCCATTTATTAAACTAGGTGACATAGGACAATGCAACTAGTAGCTTGCGATACTTTGGGAAAATATTTTCAACATACTATTCATGTTACTATTCCTAGAAATCATACTCATCAAATAGAATATGTCCTTCACCCCACTCATATGTTATCTAGAATGGTCTTCACTGATTTCTGTCAGTTTACTTATTCAACGTTTGACCCTAACCTAGGTTAGCAACATAATTAAGGATATGGAACCATTCGCGATTACTAAGGGTACATAGGCATAGTCAATCGACCTAAGTTGATTGGATGTGTCTAGTTACCCTGAGCCATTGAGAGTTAATCCCTGTGCTAAATCATAATACTAATCCGACCTAGAGTTAAACTAATATCAAGCCCAAGTTTATGTAGACCTAGATGATCCAATACTGAACAGTGTTTTAACATGTCAACTACAACATTGTATCCTCGTGAAGACCCTAGTCTTCATGAAGGTACAATTCTGCAGTTGGTGTGTGGCAACATCTGATAGAATTACCCATCTCGGTGTACATATCCCATATGAGAGTTTATTACTCACTTAAGTTTCATAATTAAGGTTTGGTTACAACTACATTGTTTAACCCTGAATTACTTTAGGTCTTAAGATTATCATTCCTACCTGATTTTTTAATGTACTATAAAATCCTATGATTGGTTTAGGTTCATTTTTTTTTTTATCAAAGTTCAGTTAGTCAAATAGAAACAACAACCACCATAAGATTTACTTAGTATAACTCAACCATTCATAGTCTTTTAAAGATCCAAAACAAGTTCTATTATAATAGACTTCATAAAGATGAAGTCTAATTGATAAACAATCACATAAACCATACATTTTTTGTTTACCGATCATCGTATTACTCAAGATGAAGTGAAACTTCATCATTCTTGTTAGGTGTTAGAAATTTGTTATATCCTTATTCCATTACACAAGTCATCTTAGTTAAGTTATAATTTTTATTAACATATTTTTACTAATCCAAAGAGGCTTAGATGAAAGATTAACTAAGCATGCCAACTTAATAAGTTTCATTTCAATAAGGAATATTGTAATTAAATCCCTTCCATCCAATTCAGTCAATGCCAACAAAAATAAGGATCCAAATAATTAATAAAGAGAACAAATGAAGAGAATATTACACCTTTCCTTCTAATAATGCTTAAGAAGAATGACACATAGATTTAAATAAATCTTATTCTTTTCAATTCATCATGGTGAAATACACATTTTACAAGACCATACATTTCAAACATATTCATGTCAAACAACATCAAGATCAATAAAGAATACAACTTTTCTTTTTTTAATACATTTTAATAATGAATCATATTTCTTCATAAGAGATCCAAACTTTAAGTAACAAATACATCATTAAAGTTTATTGCCTTCCTTTATCACTTATGAAGTCCATCTGTAAAAATTGCTAGCATGGGTCAATTCATTAAATTGAGCATGATAAGCACTAAGCATTAAAATGATGTGCCTTTAGCTAACTGTTTCATAAAAACAAACTCTGATTTTATGAAACATAGCAAGGCCAACAGATAGATAAATCATAAGAAATAACAAATCATAAAAGGAAGAACAATATAACAACCAAATTAGCATTTAGAAAGGATCGTGATATAATCAGCTCTCATCAACAATTATTTTCTTATAAAGAATTATCTTAGATAAGTAAAACTTCATCCTAAATACTTATCTCCTTCTATTAAAGGTACTTACTATTTATTTCTTACATAATTCAATCTGAATTAGAAATAAAGATACTAACTCCAATAATTTTCCAAAAGTAGTGTTACTTTTAAGAAGCAAGAACCATCAAACTCAACATTACACAATTTCATAATTTAAATATGTCCACTAACCAAGCTGTGGGGATTCCAGCTTCATGAAAGGTTCTAGGATGACATATAACGAAGTAAGTACAATGCAATAAGACAATATGTAAGTGAGATAAGTCCCATAAAACTAGATGAAATTATACACCCTAATTTGTAATATTCCAAGAGGATAGAACTAAGTTGATAACAGATGTGTAACATTCCACATTTTTAAGAATTTAGGAACAAGGTAATTCACTCAATAAAAAAAAATAACATTAATCACTGTTCTAAATAATCATAATTTAGAACACACATTCCATGAGTCAATGAATCTCATAACAGATAACCATATGCATTCTATAAATGACTTGGTGAACTACTGATCTCTCATTTTATGACTCAGTTTCTAACCGATCTTTCATGTTAACTTAAAGTGTTGAATACAAAGTGTATACTAAGTATTCTAAGTTCTCTTACCATGTTCTAGGTATTGAGTGTTCTGTTTAAGAAACCTATCTGAAGAGATTTGTTACCAATATCCTCATCTGAAATCAACATTTTTTAAACTAGGTGACATAGGACAACGTAACCAGTAGCTTGTGATACTTTGGAAAAAGGATTTCCAACATATTATTCATGTTACTATTCCTAGAAGGAATGGTACATACTCATCAAACGGAATATGTCCTTCACCCCACTCATTTGTTATCTAGAATGGTCTTCACTGACTTCTATCAGTTGACTTATTCAAGGTTTGACCCTAACCTAGGTTAGCAACATAATTCAAGGATAGGGAACCATTCGTGAATGACTAAGGGTACATAGGCATACTCAATCGACCTAAGTTGATTGGATTTGTCTAGTTACCCTGAGCCATATGAGAGTTACTTCCTGTGCTAAATCATAATACTAATTCCTAGACCTAGAGTGAAACTAAGATCAAGTCCAAGTTTGTGTAGACCTAGATGGTCCAATATTGAAGGGTGTTGCAACATGTCAATTGCAACATTGTATCCTTGCGAAGACCCTAGTCTTCATGAAGGTATAGTTATGCAGTTGGCCTGTGCCAACATCTAACAGAATTACCCATTTGGGTGTACATATCTCATAGAGAGTGGTCATTATGTACTCACTTAAGTTTCATGGATCTAAGGTTTGGTTACAGCGACATTGCAAACCCTGAATTACTTTAGGTCTTAAGATTATCATTCCTACCTGAATTTTTTAATGTACTATAAACTTCATCATATGATTGGTTTAGGTTCATTAACTTTTTTATCAAAGTTCAGTTAATCAAATAGAATTACGACAACCACCATAAGATTTACTTAGTATAACTCAACCATTCATAGTCTTTTAAAGATATATCGGCCCTCACACAGTTCTATTAGGAATAGACTTCATAGGAAATGAAGTCTAATTGATAAACGATCACATAACACCATACATTTTTTGTTTACCTGATCATGGTATTACTCAAGATGAAGTGAATCATGTTCCCTCATTCAATGTTAGGTGTTAGAAATTTGTTATATCACTTATTCCATTACACAAGTCATCTTAGTTAAGTTATAATTTTCATTACACATTCCATTTTTACTAATCCAAAGAGGCTTAGATGAAAGAATGCCACTAAGCATGTGCAACTTAATAAGTTGGCACCTTCAGTAAGGAATATTGTAATTAAATCCCTTCCATCCAACTTCATTCAATGCCAACTGCCTAATAAGGATACAAATACCGCTTATAAAGAGAGAAATGAAGAGAGCATTACACCTTTCCTTCTAATAATGCTCAAGAAGAATGACACAAATTTTTAGCTAACTCTTATTCTTTTCAATTCATCATGGTGAAATACACATTTTACAAGACCATACATTTCAAACATATTCATGTCAAACAACATCAAGATCAATAAAGAATACAACTTTTCTTTTTTTAATACATTTTAATAATGAATCATATTTCTTTACATAAGAGATCCAAACTTTAAGTCAACCAATACATCATAAAAGTTTTTACGTTCTTTTATCACTTACGAAGTCCATCTACAAAAATTGCTAGCACTGGTCAGTTCATTGAACTGAGCATGATAAACACTAAGCATTAAAACAATGTGCATTCAACTAATTGTTCCATTAAAACAAACTCTGCTTTAATGAAACAATTAATGTAGCATACAGATATAAATCATAAGTAATAACAACCATAAAAGGAAGAACAAATAACAAGTTTGAATTAACTTTTAAGAATAGATCATAATATAATCAGCTCTCCTCAACAATTATATTCTTATAAAGAATTATATTAGATAAGTAACATTTCAAAATTACTTATCTCCTTATATCAAACAGGTAGCTCTTGTCATTTAATTATCTTCGTAATTCAATCTGAATTTGAAATATAGACACTTACTCCACTATTTTTACAAAAAGTGTTACTTTTACAGAATCAAGAGACCATCAAACTTCAGTTTACACAATTTCGCCAGAAATCATGTACAAACAAATTCCAACTTCAGAATTGGTATTTAGGATGAATTCATCTACAACTTAAATAATAAGAAGATTCCAATTTCATACTATATCCACAATTTTAATTCATCTAAAGGATATAGCCTAAGTTCTCAAGTTAGGCCACACATTAGAATTAGGAAGTATTACCTCAATATATAACTGTATCATTAATCACCCAATAACAAATATTGATTCACTTCAATACAAGTCAGATGAATGAGTAATTGTATCAACGAGAATCCCAATCCAATCTTAAGAAGGGAATGCAACTAATAGTCATCCAATCTTATTACAAGCAAGATTAACATTATATGTAGAGGGAAGGAAATAATGAGTCAGAAAGAAAATTAGAAACCATACCTTCCAAAGATCGAGTAAAATTTGGTAAAGGATTATTTCATACTAACTTCAGAAGAGAGAGGATCAATTTACTATAATGCTCAGAGAGGAGTCCCCAAAGGAAACAATCTCCTGAAAACCTTACCTCAGAGGGTAAAAGAGAGAGGAGTCAGTCAACATGTTTAGAAGAGGATTATAGCTTTCTTTCACAAGTAAAGAATGTCATAAAAGGATTGGCAAAGACCCAAACACAAATCCTAGAACTCTTTTAAACATATAGACATGTATTAGAAGATACTAGTCTGAATTATGCGACTACATTATGTAAGTCATATTTCAATAACAGTGATAATAGTACATTATCCACATCAAGAAGGAGATGTATTAACGATAATTTTTCTAAACAACTTACATGAAATAACAACCTTCAAAAGTCATTTAAACAATCATCAAAAGTTTTCAATTAGAGGAACCAATTCCTAATCATTCTTTCAAAATGAAAGAGAAATAATCAGTTAGATCGACTCGTATTCATAACCTCATAGAGGCGAGAGAACCCATCTTTTGGATAGACCGAAAAAGATCCATCTAGGTTCGATTTCAAAGAATGTGCAAAATAAGGATGACATGACTAGATACAAGTGCACAAGTCAACTAAAGAAATGATTAGATAATCGTAATTCCTTTCATTCCATTTCTATGGACAGACTCAACTGCACAAATCAACTAAGTCATCAAGACATTATATTCCTTCAACATACTCAGAGATCATAGAAAATGAAGAATCTAGAAACCCTTCACACTAAACCTCTTGGTTATTCCTAGATCACGAAACGTCAACCCAAAATATGTATATGCATTCGTTAAATTTTCCCAAAACCATAACAGTAAGGGTTCAAAAAACTTACACTAGGAAGTTGGCTTAAGAGGTTTACTCAGATCAAAAACAAATAAGTCTAAATGATCATTATCTAACTTGAAGGTGAAGAAATAAAGTGAGATCTACATCTTGCAAGCTTGAGCAGAGCTAACGTGCATAGAACCAAATATCAAATTAGAAAAAACCAACTCTCTTGAAAACTCCTTAAATATAACAAAGATTCATTTATCTAACTATTAGTCTAGTATTCCAGAGTTTTAAAGAAAAACCCAAATAGATATAAAGTTCAGAAAAGGGAGAATTGCTTCATTGTTATCTTCAAACAAGATATTTCCAAAACCTTAGTATTCCAAGTAACCATTACTCCATGTCCATAGAAAGAACTAGATCAAAACAACTATGCATTGCTAACTGAAGGAGTAAGAGAATAAATAAATCCTTCATTATTGTTTTCACCTAATCGAATTTGAATCCATTTATTAAAATAGTAAATCTCAAACACCATTTTTCAACTTATCTTCCATTGAAATACAAGTTTCCAAGCAATGAAAGGTTCACAGTAAATTTCAAGACAGGTAGTTACTTATTTAATGTTGCTTTCAAATAGGTTAGTTTGAAGTCTGCATAACATTTAATCCAAGCTTCCATATCAACACAGTAATCCAACAGAATTAACAAGACTCCAAACAACCAAAGATGCAATAGAGAAGAATATATTTCTTACCTCCTATCAACCATAACAGACAAACCTAGTTCAAAAACCTTTAGCAACAATATATTTCCATAAACCCTTTTTAGAAGACAAGCAGGATTCTCACATATTCAACATTATTCAAGGTCCAACAAAAATTTAAGGTATGATTCACCATTAAGGTTAACAAGAAATGACCAACATTCCACATTATCTAATAGAGATTCCTCCTCAGAAAATTACAGAGAAATTTCAAGAAAGAATGAAAGATAAAATAAAAACCCATTGATCACAAGAGAAGAGTTGTTTTTATGGATACATTTAGTAAAAATCAAGGCAACTTAATGGGTAGAGCCTATCATGCCTGATAGTTATTTTTTTGATTCGAAGAAGATTTCTAGCCAAGATTCCATAGTTCCTTCTTCTCAAATCAAAGTCAACAACCCAAAACGTCTTTCTCTTATGCCTCTTATACCTCCATTGGACCAAAAATAGTTCAGAGTAGCCAAAAAAAGAAAACAAATTGAAAACTGAACTGTTGGTTTGAAGAACCAGATATCCCCATTTAGAGTAAAAATTGACATGAACGAATGACCAAACAACCTCCCAAAAATCCACTTCCATGGTTTCCAAGGTGGTTTACTCGCCAAAACCTATGCTCATTAATGCACTTGTATTCAAATCTCCCACCTAAATATGCATGCCACTTCCATCTATGATTGGTGAACTCAAATTCAACTAAAACATGCATCTCTTAACATTAGTGATAATGCCAGCTAGGCATTCCCTCTATCTTCCATGCCTCTGCCAAAATTGGCAGTACTAAATTTTATAAATTCAAATCAAATCACTTAAATTCCATCGAAACCATCGCCACCACCTCCCAATAGCCATGCGACCCCCCCTTAGGTCCCATTTCATCTTAACATTAGTTTAGGTTAGATAATCATTAGTTTAGGATCCGACCTTACTTTAGATAAATAGTATTTACCTTAGGTCTTTCAAAGTTTCCATAGAAAGCATGCATCATAGATTAAATCATGTCCCATAGTAGTTTAGTATTAGGTTATAGGTCCTAGATAGGTCCCTTATTACCTTAGGTTATTTCAAAACCCCACACCTGTAAATTTTAAAAATTAGGTTAGGGTGCAACATGAATAATTTAGAATAGATCTAAGGTTGGTTTAGTTTACCTTAGGTTAGAATCTAATTAGGATAGATCTTAGAGATCTAGGACTAAGGTTTTACCTTAATAGTCCTGAAGTATGTCCTCATCCTCCTTATGCCGTTCAACTTCCTTAAGAAATTAACAAGAAGATCCGAGTTAACAATTTACAACAATATACAAAGCAAGGACTTCAAAGAAGGATCAATAAAATTGTATACATATAAGGACTCAATCCTTTATTACCTTCAATTTCTTAATGTCGGTTTGTCATACAGACTAGGTAAGGAGAATTGAAGCATACCTTAGACCAATGGAATTGATCCTAGGTTTTTTTTCTTATAGAAATATAAATTTGCAAACAACATCACTAGTTTACAACCTTACCGAATTCAAGAAGAATGGATTCCTTCCAAGAAACATCATCACAACAAAATTAATCCAAGTACAAAAATAATTTATTCATTGCAAACATGTTTTTCAACAATCAAAATAATACACCTTAGGAAAAATCACATGTTAATGTTTGCAATGTAAAGAGGAAAAAGTCAACAGTTTGTCAAAGATGTTACATACTTCCCTCCTAAAAAGAATCATCATCCTGATGATTAACTTTGTTAACTTAGAAAATGTGGGAGGACTGCGTGTTTGAAAATGCGAGCGGGTTACATGAGGGTTTTGAAAGTGCGGTTTCAGCAGCCCTGGCTGTTGAATGTCTTTCAAAGGACTACGTAGTAGCTGCTAAAGCACCGGTAAAAGAGAAAGAATCGACCATTGGTGGTAGTTTTGGATCTAGAGCCTGGGCGGATGTTGTAAAGATTCCTCCTGACAAAAATGTGGGGCCTCAGCCTGCATGTGATCTGATTTTTAAAAGTACAAAATATGCGGAAGGGGTGACCCACTTACATGTGCCTGATGGATGTCTGCATAGGGCACTGGAGAAAACCAATCTGGCCCTTTTCGGAAAATTTTTGGGGTCACGACCCAATGTGGACATTATTAGAAAATGGGCCATTCACAGATGGAAACCAAAAGGGGATTTGATCATCACCACCATGGCAAAGGGATTTTTTCTAGCCCATTTTAATCTCCAATCTGATGTTGACTCAGTCTTGTTGGGTGGTCCCTGGTGTCTGGGTAATATGGGACTGTTTTTAAAAAAATGGTATCCTGGATTCAATCCATTTTTTGAGAATATTAATGCCATACCCATCTGGTGTAGACTCCCAGGGCTACCCCTGCATTTATGGGATGATGAAATCCTCCTTCATATAGCCAAATCGATTGGTTCACCTATTGGACTGGATGGGCCCATGAGAAATACGTCAAGGCTGGCATTTTCTAGTTTCTGTGTCTCTACTGAAATGGATCAAGAGCTTCCTGATCACATTGTTCTGCAGTCCAAATTTGGAGTATGGAAACAACAAATAGAATATGAAGCTTTCTAACTAAGATGTAGCAAATGCCATAGATTAGGCCACTTTGCCAGAAAATTCCCTGATCAAACAGTACAAAAGCTGGAAATACTCTCAGATATATTTGAAGCTCAAAGACAAACAAATGGATAAGGCTGATAAAAAACCGCTAACTGATCCAGCTACTGGAAATAGACGTTTGCAGAGGCATTCTAGGTTAAAAGAAAGGAAAAAATGATTTAAGGTGAAGAGGCCACTGGTTTATAGAAAACTATGGAGACCTAAGAAACTAGTTGAGACTCAACAGGAAATCGATCTGGGTCCGAAAGAGGAAGAAAACAAAAGGGAGATGTCAGTGGATTCAGCAATGAACACTTTGACACCAAATCTGGTAAAGTTGAGCATGGAGGTTGATGAAGAAAATGAAAAATTTATCATTTCTCTTTCTTATATGGAAGAAGAGATGGAAAAAATCACTGGTCATCAAGAGCTGTTAAATAGAAACAGCTCTCTGGAGAAACTCAAAATGAGGCAAGGAAAAGTCAAAGAGGATCTAGAATCCATTGCACGAGATCTAAACCAAGATAAAGAGGATACTAATATGGAGGAGCTAGCTTCTAAAATGGATAAACAGACTGATATTGTCATAGGAAAAGAGGATGGGGAAATTACCCCCATTAGCAAGGAAAATATATTAGACGGTGATAATGATGGATTCCTCTTAGTGAATAGAAAGAAAAGAGGTCTAAAAAGTCTGGAAGAAAGTCCAGAATCACTCTATAGTGAAAAAAAAAAGTAGATTGGAAGTTGGGAAGCTTCCAGCTCAAGAATCACAAGGGCCACTACTAGAAGAACTGTAAATATTGGAGTCACATATAGAAAAGGTAGGCTATCAAAGAGAGAAGCAAGAGAAAAAGAGACTGAAAAAGAAATTGCAGATGGTACACAAAGAATTTTGAACCATCTGGAAAATGCATCTCCAAATTTTTTTTAATGAAGGTTATTTCTTGGAATGTCAGAGGCCTCAATGGGGGCCTAAGAAAAGAATTCTAAAGGAAATTAAAAGATCAAATAGACCCAGCATCCTTCTTATTCAGGAAACTAAAATGAAAAGTAAGGTAGTTGAAGACTTCAAAAGATATTTCTGGGAGAACGCTGCCTTTGTTGCTGTTGATTCTCAAGGGGCTTCTGGAGGCTTAGCGATCTTTTGGGATACCAATATTGTTAACGGTAAGGTACTCTCCTCCACCCAGAACCATTTAGCTATTATTTTTAAAAGTCTTGAAAATAATCATAGCTGGATTCTGTCTAATATTTACGTGCCCAATACTGCTACTAGTAAAAGAAATATATGGAAAGAGTTAACCTTATTCTGAAGCAATGTTGAAAACATGAACTAGTTGGTTATCAGAGACTTCTATACTCCTTTGAATCTGGGAGAAAAATTTGGGGGAAGCTCTGAATTCTCCCTTGGTATGGAAGAATTTCCTGGCTTCATTTCGACTCTTAATCTTATGGACATAGAGCTTCATGGCAATCAATTTACTTGGTCCAATAGAAGATTTGGGGAGAACTTAATCCAGGTTAAACTTGACAGAGCTCTTATTTCTGTAAATTGGATTCTGGACCAGAATTTTCATCTTTCTTCTCTCCCCAGAACGGGCTCTGATCATAATCCAATTGTCCTAAATTTCTTCAATTGGACAAAACCTTTTCATGGTAATTTCAAATTTGAGAAAATGTGGCTCGAGCATGAAGATATTCTGGACATAATTAAAGAGTGGTGGTATTGGGAAGGCACAGGGAAAACCCAGTTCAAGCTTCTGCAGAAGTTGAAGAATGTTAAACAAAAGATTAGAATTTGGAATAAAGAGGTTTTTGGAAACATTTTTGAAAAGAAGAAAGAACTTAAGCAACAACTAGAAGAGCTTGAGCTAAATGTTTCCATGAAAGGTATGTCTCTAGAGGATCATCAGCGGGAAAAAAAACTCCTCTCGGATCTACATAATATAAACAGCCATGAAGAATCCTTTTGGAGAATGAAGTCTAGAGCCCTTTGGCTTAAAGCAGGAGACAGGAATACAAAATTTTTTCATTTGACAGCCCTCAAACATAGAGCTTGTAACAGAATATCTGAGGTTGCTAAAGGCAATGGAAACATTACTAAGGATCCAGAGGATATCAAAACAGAGGCACTTAATTTTTACAAGAACCTCCTCACTGAGAATAACTCCTACAATGAACAAGTAGCCTCTTTCCTCTTAGACTCCATTCCTAATAATCTGATACCTGCTGAGAGATTTAAAAGTCTTTCAAAAACTGTCACCATTGAGGAATTAAAAAAGGTTGTTTTTGCTTTAGAAGGGGATAAGGCTCCAGGTCCAAATGGCTTTTCAGCTAACTTTTACCAAAGATGTTGGGAAATATGCTCTGAAGATCTCTTGAAAGCTGTTAATGAGTTTTACAGAACAGGGAAATCTCATTAAAGAACTAAATAATACACACATTGTGCTTGCCCCGAAAAAGTTGGATGCAAAGGACTTCAAAGATTTCAGGCCTATTAGTTTAGTTAATGTTATATATAGGATTTTCACAAGATTCTCACCACTAGAATGCAACCTATTCTTATGGAGATCATTTCACAATAGCAGAACGGATTCATCCAGGGAAGAATTATTCAAGATGGAATTATCATGGTTCATGAAACTATACATTCTATGGATAAAAGTAAAAAGGCGGGGATGGCTATCAAGCTGGACATGCATAAAGCATTCGACAGAGTCTCCTGGAGATTCATGGATGAGGTCTTATCCAAGTTTGGTTTTCAAATCAAATTCAGAAAAATCATTCACTCTTGTATCTCTACCTCTAGATTCTCAGTGGTTGTTAATGGGGAACCTGTGGGTTTTTTTGCCAGCAATAGAGGTATCCGGTAAGGCGACCCAATTTCCCCTCTATTATTCATTATTATGGCTAACAGTTTAAGCAGATCTATTTCCAAAGCTATTGGCATTGGCATGATAAAAGTCTTCCCTCCAACTTATGGCAATCAGATCTCCTCACACCAGCAGTTTGCTGATGACACTCTGCTTCTCCTGATGGCCTCAATCATTGAGGCAAAGGCTATCAAAACTGTCCTTAGATTTTATGAGGAAGCCTCAGGACAAAAATTTAATTTTGACAAAAGCTCTATTTATTTCTTCAATACTCCTTTGGAAAGGCAAAGAAAGATTGCTAATATTCTAGGATGCACTATTAATTCTCTACCAGCTACTTACTTAGGTTTACCTTTAAGTACTGGTAAGATTTCTGTGGAGGTATGGAATGATCTTATTAAGAGATTTCAAAGAAAGTTGGCTGGCTGGAAAGGAGTTGTTCTTTCAAGTGCAGGGAAGTGCCTTTTGGTTAAAACCACGCTCAAAAACTTGCCTATTAACATCATGTCAATGTTCAGCATATCTACAGCAATGATGAACAGTATTGAAAAGATTCAAAAGCACTTTTTATGGCATGGTACTGAGGACAGATTCAGATATCATCTTGTGGCTTGGGAGCAGGTATGTAAACCTAAGAGACTTGGGGGGTTAGACATCAAAGATATCAAACATATGAGTACTGCCCTTATTGCAAAATTAGGATGGAGGCTTATAAAAGAGCACAGACCTTGGACAGAGTTGGTTAAGATCAAATATCTTTCAAACCAAAACAAGATTTCCTTCATATATGATCAGTCTCTTCCGAGTGGTTCTATTTTCTGGAACAACCTTCTTCGCAGCAGACACATTCTTTCTCAGGGGTGTAGCTAGAAGCTTGGGGATGGACAAAACATAAACTTCTGGACTGATAAGTGGACTGATTCTAACTGGATTTCTGCTTATGATCACATTAAAGACAACTTAATTACAAAGTATGGGCACAAAATCTAGGGGTACATTGAGAGGGATGGAAACAAAAGAAAATGGAAACAACTAAAAGTGGAGAATGATAATATACAGGCTGATGTTTCATCTTTACAGAATCAACTTTCTCTAATCCATATAAGTAATCAAAATCTTAAGGATGAACTCATCTGGAAAGATTCTTTTGATGGGGAATACTCTGTTAAATTAGGATATAATTCTTTCTTTGTATCCATGGAAAGTGAAATTAAGTGGCACAAGCCGTGGATGCCGGAGTTAACCCCTAGAGTGAACTTCTTTTGGTGGCTAATTATTAATGGCAAGATCCTAACTAATGACAACCTCATCAAGAAGGGATTCATCATGCCAAATAGATGTTGCATGTGTCAGAAAGAGGCAGAAGATATAAAGCATTTATTCCTCCATTGTGAGTTTGCTTCCAAAATTTGGCAGCTTGTTTTTGCAAAATTTAATCTGAGATGGATTTTTCCCCTTACCTGTCTTCAGGCCTGGGAACAATGGGACTCTCCGTTTAAGCATTGTGTGGTGAAAAGATTGTGGCAACTTGTTTTACCCCACACTATGTGGAGAGTTTGGAAGGCTCGTAATGATAACATTTTCAGAAACAATAGAAAGGCATGTAACAAAGTCTACAAGGAAATTATCATTGTTGTGCAAGATAATATTGCTAGATTTAAACCTCCTAAAAATAGGCTTTACCCGGAGAAGGAAGAATACATCCTGACTGATTGGAATATTGACACTGTCAATAAGAATAACAATGGTATTGATAGAAACACAGTCCGATGGATTAAGCCTCCCACTGATTGGCACAAGTTAAATTTTGATGGGGCCTCAAAAGGCAATCCGGGGGACTCTGGAGGAGGGGGAGTCATCAGAGATCAAAGAGGCTGTTTTGTTGCTACTTTTTCTGGGAGAATGGGCAGGCAGACTAATCATTATTCTGAAGCCCTGGTGGCTCTTTGGGGTATAAGACTTACCAGAGATTGTAATATTCTGAATATTATAATTGAAGGTGATTCTTTGAATATCATCAATCTTTTAAACAAAAAGCAACACCCCAGCTGGTCTATCAGAGATTTTATTGGGGAAGCTATTGATATATGCAAGAGCTTTGAAAATGTTAAAATCACCCACACCTATCGGGAAGGAAATAGGGTCGCTGACAGTTTGGCTAACCTCAGTGTTACTAATTCCTTTCAAACTTGGCTTAGGGGGGACGTTCTGCCCACTCAAATCAATAAAGCCATAATCAATGATCTACATGGCAGTGAAAATCAACACTAACGGCTGTAATTTGGATGCTAATGTGCGGATCCTCAAGTACAATATGATGACATCACATAAGATATGGATGATTGATGCGATATGTGCAAGATGGACTGTCATCATTTCTAGGCATAGGAGGAAAGCCGAGGAGCGGGGCAATAATTACAAGTATGGCATAATAATTAAACCTGCTTTCACGGAAAGGAAAGATTCAAATACCAACATCAAAGCTCTACCTGTCCCGCATAGTGGTAGCATTTTTACCATTGAGAACAGGAAAAGGAAAAGAGGAAACATGGGGGGTCTACCTTGCAAAACTGAACCGACCCAAAATCCGGCGTGGAAAGAGAATACGGAGCTTTGGAATTACCTGCAAATCGGGGGTCTGTCTAATTTAATTGAAAGGATTCAAGGATTTGACCAAGACATTTCTATCAGATTCACCCAGGGATGGAAGAATCAGATTGTCAAATACAGTAACATGGAGATTGAGATCACGGAAGAGCTCATCACCCAGATCACGGGCCTCAGCCTGGAGGGCACCAAATTCTTCAGTAAGAAGGTGGACAGGGAGGTGGAGACCAAGAAGTTCCTGGACGAGGGGGAGAATATTGAATTCATGACTGCTGGCATCAAGGTGGCATCGATTCCTGAGCCTTTTGCTGAGCTTGCCAGGATGGTGGTTAGGTATGTAACTCTTGAAGGAAGATTTGTGACTATACCTCAAAAACATTTGATATTTCTAAATCACTTTCGTAGAAATATCATCATCAGCTTTCCTCACTATTTGATAAACTCGCTGGAGAAATCAATTAGGGAAGTTCAGAGCCACTCTAGGGCTGTCCCTTTGCACCAGGGGCTTATCCTCCTGATCCATCGCCACTGTTCTAGCTTCCCCCCATGAATCCTACCCCACCTTCTTCCTCCATACCTCCACCTGCTCGCACCGCTTCCACTCCCCCTACTGAAAAGAAAGATTGAAGCTGCTGCTTCCAGCAAGAAAAGCAAGAGCATCAAAGCTAAAATCCCTACTTCCCAACGGGTCCTAAGGAGCCACAAAGACCTGGAACTTGCTGAGAACCTCCTGCATATTAGTAAACCGATGGAGGAGCCCAAGGAGGAGGAATTGATGGACAGAGTGGACAGATTAGAAAAAGAGATACAAGAGCTCAAAGGGACTATAAAAAATATGGAAAGAGCTAAGGGAAAAGGAATTCTTCAAAGTGATGATGAAGAGGGGGTTATTGCTGAAGTCTTCAAGAAGTTACAGTCCTTGGATGGCAGAATGGGGAATGCAAAAAGTCACAATGACTGCATATTATCTGCCCTCAAAAGCATTTATAATTTCATTGAACAACATGTTCATAGTGTCTGCAGTTTAAGTGGGGTTAATGAGGACATTTGGGGCCCTAAAGAGAAAAGGGATATTGCAATTGCTCAGGCGGATATGAAAGACTCCTCTCAGGCCACTGCCATTGCCTTCTTCATGTCACTGCAGGCTATCAAGACCAAGATTGACAGGGCTATCAAGTAACGGGTTGCTGTGATGCTATTTTTTGGCTGTGAAGTTGCTGTTATCTGGCGGTTCTGGCACTGCTTTTTGGCAGAGTTCTATATGTTGTTTCTCTTTTGGTTGCTTTTTGATCTTCTTTCTGCTTCTTTTTGGATCATTGTTCGTTTGGATCCTTTCTTCACTTGTATTGTCATATTTGGTTGTTGAGCCCTCTTTGGTTGGCCATTTTGCCCTTCTCTGGGTTGTTTCTCTCACCTTTGCTATCTGGCTTTTGAGCCCTTTTGTATACAGGGTATAGTCCCTTCAAAACTATTTTCCCTTAATAAAAAAAACTTACATAAAAACATACTCAGAGTGTCCAATTGGCAAGTCACTATGCACAGGAGTAAATAGGTTTACCATGCATCAAACTCCCGTCTTAGACCTATAAGGAGATTGGAATTTAACACATTTGATAAACCTGAAATCATCACTCTCTATCAAAAGAAATCTGGAAAATAGCACTGCATCTCATAGCTTTAAGTACAGTAGAATTATATCTCTAAACCTTCAGCTACAGTGTTGATCACTTTAACTATTTCCAAAGGTCCCACATATCGAGTTGAGTAACTTGCCTTAGCCTTGCAACAAAAAATGCATAAAAATGTTTTTCGGTATAACCCAAAGAAATACCTTCTCACCAAGTTCAAGTTTCACTATCAACTTCACTTTAGATGAGCATAACTCTTCTTGATTATCCATTGCTTTTTTGAAGAATGAGAAGAAAAACATTTTACATCATGATCCACTTTTAATCCATAGGGATCCCCAATCACTCTACTTTACTTGAGATTAGCCAACTCTTTAGAAGTCAGTTACATATACACGGAGGTTCTGTCTGATTAGTGACATGTTCACCACTCTATACAGGTTACCTGGTATATAAGAACTGTCTCCCCACCAGGGTAACATTATTTATCTCTTATGGACATGAATTTGACCCTAGAGATGTAAGCAGTCCTAAGACATTCACAAAATGGGTGCCTCATTTCATCCTCTTCTACATGACTTTTCCCATTCTCCAGTGCACATGAGAACATGAGAAAGACTATAAATTCATGTTATGTAAGAGAAAAAAGGCATTGAAGCATGAAGCAAGTGAGTAAGAAGCTCTTAGTGTTGGAATTGTGATTTTTAGAAGGAGTAATTGAGTCTAAATAAGCAAGTAACTGGGAGGAAGTGTGAGATATTATCTACTTCTCTTTCATACTTATTGTAATTTTTGTACTTATTATTGAATTCACTGATAAAAGTGGGAAGAAAGAGAAATTTCCCTTCCCGACTGGTTTTTCCTCCTCTAGAGGTTTTACAGGATAAAATTGTTGGTATATGAGTCTATATTCTTTCCCTTTCTGCATTTTTTCTATTCTAAGCACAAGTATAATTCATTCACTAGCTATCTTTGTTATTTTCTAATAGAAAGTAGAAAAACAATGATTAATTGTGATTATGTGGATAATTCCAAAGTTGAAGAGTTTACAAATCATTTTGGTATCAGAGATAACAATTATCTAGGACTGTGGTATTCATTCTTGGATTTATATGATAGTGACGAGATCTAAAGGCGAAGAGGCTTTACCTTACGATCTAAAAATTTCTACAAAGAAGTGGAAACAAAGAATTTGGGGACAAATGGAGGAAGAGAACTTGGTCCGTAGAATTGAGATGCTAGAGACCATGATGGATATGATGTTTAGAAGGCAAGAAGATCTTGCTGATTTACAGAAGACAATTTCTATCAAACAAGACTCCACGGACTCAATGGTTCAGGGCTTAGCTAAAAAAATTTGGCATAGGAAGGATCCACCATGAGGAAAGTTATGGGGAAAAACATGAAGAAGAGACTTCTAACACAAGAGAAAAGGTAAAATCTGATCATTCTCTTTTTAAAGTTGAAAAAAAAGTTGAGATTAAAACATTTGAAGGACAAGTAGATGCAGAGTTTCTTGATAAATGGTTAAAATAGTTAGAAGTCTACTTTAGCATCCATAATGTCATTGAGGCACAAAGGATCACATTTACACATCTCAAGATGGAGGGACATGCTCTGGTTTGGTGGGAAAGCCATATAGTCACTTGCGAAAAGAAAAAGCATCCTACTGTGAAATCTTGGCAAGAATTTAAAGAACTACTTAGAGCTAACTTCTATCCTATTGGCCATAAGATTGACCAAATGATTAAATGGCAGTATTTTAGACAAGGCGGTGGTCAAAGTGTGCAAGAATATACTACGGAGTTTCGGAGGCAAGCCACATTGCTTGACATGGACTTGGAGGATGAGGATATTCTGACCAAGTACTTGAGAGGACTTCACACTCACCTTTGAAGAAAAGTCATCTCCACAAAACCATAAGATCTCAACGAAGCATGCATACAGCCGTACTACCTAGATGAGGAAAAGAAGTAAGGAGAAGCAGAGCCAAGGGTAAATCAGTCAACAAATTAGTAGAAGAAAGAGTTTGGGAAAACAAGTAACAAGGGTAAGTGGAAAGGTAAACAAGTTGCCACTACTTTGAATACTTGTAAAGATCCCAAGAATTTTTCAAGAACTGTGATATCAATGGTCATACTGATGCTACATGTTGGAAGTTTCATCCAGAGTTTCATCTGAAGAACCAAACCAAGGACTCAAAGAAGTCCATGACAGCTATGAAAATAGAAGGGGAGGTGGAAATTGAAGATGACTCTGATGTAGACGAGAGGCTTGGATGCACGGCTACTAACATGGACAGCCAGGAAGAGGAGATGAGTAGACTATTCCAGATCAAAATGCAAATCAAGAGAACTAAGGTAAACACTTTGGTTGATACCGGTTCTCAGTATAAATTGATTTCTTAAGTAGTTGTAAAGAAGATTGGTCTTGAGACTTACGAGCATCCACACCCTTATCCTTTGGGTTGGGTGAAGAAGGGTGTTGAAATTCAGGTAACAAGAAGATGTAATGTCAAGTTTGGGATAAATTCCCAATATATTGATGTTTTTGAAGATGACGTTATTCCACTTGATGATTTTGATGTTGTATTTGGGAGTCCTTACTTGTATGTTAGGGATGCTATATTTATGAGGAGGGAAAACCGGTATAGATGGGTCAAGGATGGGATCAACTATAACATCTAGGCACACCAACATAAGACACTGGTTACTATGGTAAGTGCTAACCAAGAAATACCAACTTATTCAAGTAAATCATAATCAGTTTTTTTTAATTTTATTGAAGAATAAACAACATGAGGTAGAAGTTGTAGATATTTCTAACCAGGGAAAGCATGATTTGGATAGTATTATTAAATCTTTTTAGGAAGTGTTTTAGGCTCCTAGCAGGCTACCACCAAAATGGGAAGTTAAGCATGAGATTCGGCTATTGCCATAATCCCCTCTACCAAACATCAGGTTGTATAGGTAATCCTTTCTCGAGAGTACTGAAGTAAAGAAACAACTCCAGGAACAACTAGACCAAGAGGTGATACGTCTGAGCACCTCACCATGTGGTTCACCTATTGTGATGGTGCCAAAGAAGGATAGTTCTTGGAGAATGTGCATCAACTACCGTGTTTTGAACAAGATCACCATAAAGAATAGATATCCACTTCCCCACATAGATGGTCTCTTGGACTAGCTTCAGCACGCCAAATTTTTCACAAAGTTGGATCTCAAGTCAAGTTATCACAAGGTCAAAATGAAGGAGGAGGATATAAGGAAGAGTGCCTTCAAGACAAAATAGGGTTTGTATGAATGGTTAGTACTTCCTTTTGGGTTATGCAATGCACCCGGTACATTTATGAGATTGATGAATGATGTATTGTGGAATTTCATAGATTCATGTGTCATTGTATATCTAGATGATATCTTGATTTTTAGTGCCACATGGGAAGAACATCTAACTCATTTACAACAAGTCTTGCAAGTTCTTAGGGGGAAACAATTGCTTTGTAATAAGAAGAAATGTGAATTTTCCAAATAGTCACTTGTCTATCTTTGGCATGTGGTTAGAGGAGGAGAGCTACGAGTGGATCAAAAGAAGGTTGAAGTGATCACTAATTGGCCAGCACCAATAGGAGCCACAGAAATTAGGAGTTTTGTGGGAGAAGTACAATACACGTTTAAGTTCATTATGGGATTCTCCATGATCGCAACACCTCTACACATAGTGGCCGTAAAGAATAAGAGTTTTGACTAGTGTAAGGAACAAGAGAAATACTTTGAGTTCTTGAAATAAAAGATTAGTCATGCTCCAGTACTTGCTCTTCCTACTTTGCAGCATCCTTTTGAAGTAGAGACAAATGCCAGTGATTACGCCATGAGCATAATGTTACTTCAAGGAGGTAAAATCGTATGTTATCATTCTGAAAATTTCACTTCAGCAGTTAAAGGATATTCAATATATGATAAGGAAATGTATGCACTAGTTCAGGCAATTAGAAAATGGAAGCATTATTTGTTGGGTAAAGAAACTATTGTGCACACTGACCATAAACCTCTCCATTATTTGCAAGCACAGTCTAAATTACATTAGGAAAGGCACTACAAATGGATGGGGTTCCTTCATTAGTTCCATCAGGTGATTAAATACAATAAGGGTAGTACAAACTTGGTGGCAGACATGTTGTCTAGGCCACCCACAAAGGAGAAGTTTTCCTGTTTGTCTGCTATCTCTCAGATCGAGCCCTTCATAAAGGAAGCTTATAGAGAGGCATATGCCCAGGAAAAAGAATTTGGGGTGACATTTCAGCAGTTGCAGTCCCAAGGGGCTGAAAGGACAAGGATTGAATATTGTTATCTCAAATATGGGCTGCTCTACCAATGCAGGAAGCTTTGCATGCCAAAAGAAGAGTGAATTCTATTGATGAGGGAAGGACATACCTCGAAAGTAGCAGGACATTTCAGTGTTGGTAAGACCATAGCCCACTTGCAAAGGTACGTGTATTGGCCCAATATGTAAGAAGAAGTATCAAAATTTATATGGGGATGAAAAATTTGTTGTACTAGCAAGCCTAAGACTACGAAGGAAGGTTTGTATATTCCTTTTCTAGTACCTACTCATCCATGGGAGGAAATTTCTACAGATTTTGTAGGAGGATTACCTATGTCTAAACATGGCCATGACTATCTCTATGTTGTTTTTGATAGATTTAGTAAGATGTGTATTATTATGACATGTAAAAAGATAATAAAAGCACATGAGGCAGCAAATATTTTCTTTGCTAATGTATGGGTGCATTTTGGTTTGCCAAAAGTTTATTGTTTCTTACAGGGATTCCAGGTTCTTGGGGAATTTTTGGACAACTTTGTGGGATAAGATGGATACCAGGTTATAGAGGTGCACAACTTTCCATCCAGAGATAGAAGGACAAACAGAGGTGGTAAACAAGACTTTGGTACAATTGATCAGAGGGTATAACAACAAATACCCAAGGACTTGGGATGATTCCTTAGCCTACATTCAACATTCCTATAACCGAGAAGTACACACATCCACTATGAAGTCACCGTTTGAAGCATGCTTGGGATATCTACCTGAAAATCCATTGCACATAGTAGTTGGATGTCAGGATGAGAAGGATACATGCAACACAGAGGTGACTAGAGAAAACAAATACAAGGGACAACTAGAGAAATTTCAAGCCAAGTATAAAGCTAGGCATGATTAGCATAGAAGGGAACATAAGCTTCATGTTGGAGATAGAGTTTGGCTTTACTTGAGCAAGGAGAGACTACAAGGTCAAGAATGGAAGCTCAAGCATTACAATATGGACCCTTCACCATATTGGAGCAGGTTGGAGAAAATGCCTTTCGACTTGATTTTACTTCATTCATGAGAATGTACTCTATAGTAAAATACAAGAACTTGCACCTATATGAGCCATCCATGCTAGATGAAGATGAAGAACTAAAATTGCTACCTTCCATTGTGGATTGCGTCTTCTACTCACAAGGCAAATTGGAGGAGGATGCAGTACTACAACAAAAGGTCAGAGAGACTAGGAGAGGTCCATAAGATTCTTGATGGATTGGACTGAAAGGAAAGACACCAAGGCAGGCCTGGTGGTACCCGAAGAAGCTAGTGAGGAAATTATTTCCTCACCTACTCCCCAAATAAGATTTTATGGGACCAAAATCCTCCTAAGAAGGGGAGGTGTGATCCATAGGGATCCAAAATGTCTCTACTTTATCAAATTAGCCAACACGAAGAAGAAAAAAATATATACATGGAGGTTCTATCTGTTTAATGACAGGACTACTACTCTATGTAGGGTAGCGGTTACAGAACTGCCACCCCACTAGGGCGGTGGTCCTGGATCTTGCAGACAAATAATAAAATATGACATGAACAGTCCCAAAATTCACAACGGTTTCCATGTCTCTTCTTCTGCATGACTTTTCCCATTCTCCAGTGAACATGAGAACATGAGAAAGACTATAAGTGCATGTTATGGAGGAGGAAAAAGGCATCAAAGCATGAAGCAAGTGAGTAATAAGTTCTTAGTGTTGGAATTGTGATTTGTAGAAGCAAGGAGTAATTGAGTCAGAGTAAACAAGTAACTGGGAGGAAGTGTGAGATATTATCTACTTCTCTTTCATACTTATTGTAATTTCTATACTTATTATTGAATTGGCTGATAAAAGTGGGAAGAAAGAGCAATTTCCCTTCCCAACTGGTTTTTCCTCCTCTGGAGGTTTTACAGGATAAAATTATTGGTGTATGAATCTATATTCTTTCCCTTTCTACAAATTGTTTATTCTAAGCACAAGTATAATTCATTCACTAGATATCTATATTATTTTCTAATAGAAAGTAGAATAGCAACAATTAATTTTGATTATGTGGATAATTCCAAAGTTGAGGAGTTTACAAATCAATTTTCGTAAGGATTTCAGGTCCAATTACCTCTCTATCCTCAATGTTGTAGCAACTAACAGGGGTTCTGCATTTCCTTCCGTATAATGCTTTGAAAGGTTCCATATTCAAAGAGGC
Source organism: Taxus chinensis (assembly GCA_019776745.2). NCBI lineage: Eukaryota > Viridiplantae > Streptophyta > Pinopsida > Cupressales > Taxaceae > Taxus > Taxus chinensis. The sequence goes on along the minus strand of CM034148.1, from coordinate 248,564,419 downwards.
ATGATATGTGTTATTGTACGCAAAATCAACTAATGGAAGGTACTCTTCCCATTTATACTGATGATCTATGTAATGCATTTGTAACATATACTCTAACACATGATTCACTCTGTCAGTCTGTCCATCCATTTCTGGATGATATGAAGAACTGAAATTGAACTTAGTTCTTAAAGTTGCATTTAGTGTTTACCAAAATCTTGAAGTCAATCTAGGATCTCTATAAGATATGATAAATTCAGGTACTCCATGTAATCTGAAAATCTCATGTATGAACGTTTTTACTAAAAAAGGTGAATCATCCTTAAGATTACCAACAATAAAATGTGCTATCTTTGTTAGTTTATCCACAACAACTAAAATAACATCATGTTTATTTCTTGACATAGGCAACCTTTATACAAAATCCATGTTTATCACTTTCCATTTGTATTGCGGTAAGCTGTGAGGATACAATAAACTAGCTGGATGCATATGCCGAGCTTTAACATGTTGAAATTCTAAACAGTGTGTCAGAAACTCAATAACATATTTTTTCATCCCTTTCCAGAAATATTAATGTTTTATATCAGCAAGAATCTTTTTAATGCCTAAGTTTCCAGAAAAATGTAAATTGTGAAATTCAGCGAATAATTTCTTTCTTACATCATTTAACAAAGGTATGTATACTCTATTTTCAAACCGTAAGATTCCTTCATTATCAAAGTGAAAACCCTTATATCTCACATCATTTGGATCTATAGCAAGTGTTGTTTTTACTTGCTGAAAATAAGAATCAAATTCCATAACACTTTTTACCTCATCTTTAAACTGAGTTCTCAACATTATAAAAGTTACAAGTGCATTTGTTAACCACTAACTAATATGACACATTACAAAACTGAAAATATATATATATAACTCTAAAATTTTAAAACATAACTAAACTTAGAAAAAAAACTCTAAACAGATCGACTATATTGGGAGACATGTTATACCGTGCGACTTCCGCAGGAGACTACTTTGATATCGGTATCAAGCTTGGTTCAGGAGCTAATAAAATTTTCTCAGACTTAGCTTTTTCAAATTGAGCTTTGACAACACCTCTGTCATGAGAGAAAAGTAGTGTTTCCACTACGCTTAAAACTCTCGAGTCCTCCTCAAACACAGCTGCGACTGTAATGCAATGGTTTCTTCATCAACCAATTCAGAATCAAGTGTGGATATTTTGGAAATAACATAATCTTCTTGGACTAATATCTCATAAAGATCCACATTTTGAGAATAGTCTGCACATACATGTCCAGACACAGGTTCTGTGCTCAAGTCTTTAAATCTATTCTTTTCAATAGAAAATTGGATCTGTGGTGGTTACAACAAACTGTACATTAAAACCCCCACACTCCACACTGATTTCTGTGATTATTGCCACATTAATATTGCATATCCGTCAAAGTCTTTGTTGGGATGTTCTATCTGGAGTATACAAAACGCCCAATACATACCATGCATGCAGCTAACAAACCATGATGTCGAACAATGATACGCAATAATGCCATAGATATCCAACAATATCACTTGTAACTCCACCAAAAAATTTGAATATTAAATGCACAGAGAGCACTCTAGTCAGATCACTATAGGCTTAGATATGGTAACCAAAGATGACGACAAAGGGAAGACTTATCTCTGTATGCAAATCGATGAGTGGAATCACCTGGGCCTCTTGAATCGCCACTGACAACTGTACATGAGATATGATAATCTCAAGTTCCTGTGAATTACAAAATCTGTCACTAATATCTCCTAATATTAGTAATTCCTTTGTTTATTTGACACACTGATGCATTCGATGTAGCTTGGATGATCCTATCTGATAAAAATAAAAACTCTTTTCTCAATAACAACACAGGGACTATAACAATATGCACAGATCAAAAAACAGCGTTGTGGTTGGAGGAGCCGTCAAATATGAGGGATTTAACAAAGAGTAACAGTGGCTTTGTAGAATTGGAATTGTGTAATTAAATAGATCAAAAAACCTCAAACAAATGTGGACGTAGATTTTGGAGCCACCAAGATTGGTATCATCTCACCAAAGGAAATACCGATCTGATGCAAATTTGAAAAGCTAAGAAACAAAATTCCCATTAACAGGGGCACTGCAAAATTAGATGTTTGCCCCTTGCAAGTACACTAAACATCCATTACAGGCACAAAGATAATATCGCTCTGATACCAAATAATAGCATAGTATCAGATTTACACAATAATAATTATCATATTTCTTCTTAATATTACATCTACTTTGATATAGATACATCCGTATATATAGGAAATAGACTTCCTAAATAATAGGAAGTAGCTATAACAACTCTCTAACCAATCTACGTGAGTTGTCCAAACTCACACACTCATATTTGTTATAAGTTGTTTTATTTAACAACTATATAACAAATTACTAACATATTTACTAACATAAAATAACATTATAATTACTTCACGTAATTATAATTTACTAATGGAGCACTAACAATATAATTTCCTAACAAAAATTGCTTTTAATTTCTATTCATGCCTTATGGTTTTTTCAACAACCCATTCCATAGTGATTAGGCTATGAACATCCGTCTCTCCTCCTATGATGGGATTTAATCCCATGATAAATTTTTGTATCATGAACTTCTTGTCAGTTTGGTATCGAGATACATACTTAAGGAGTTTAGTAAACTGCTCCCAGTACTCTGTTACAATTAATTTTCCTTGGGATAAGTTATGAAATTCATTCATTTTCTAATCATAATAAAGTTGTGGTAGCCATCATTGCCTAAAATAACTTTTAAATTGATCCAAACTAATATTTGTTTCATCAATATTCAACTCAGCCTTACGGCTGTCTCAGCATGAAGATGTTTAATGGGAAAGCTGATATGCTCCCCATATTGTCTTTGTTTCCTCTCAAAAGTTCCTTATTGCAAATTACTTCTCCATCTCACTAAACCAATTCTCATCTCCATCTCCTAATGTGGTACCATCAAACTTAGGTGGATTTATCCTTTTTATATCACTAGTGAGTTCAGCTACCAGCCTTGCCTTTTTGTTCTCGGGATGATAAGGTATGTTTACATTGTTATTATTAACACTTACATTGGCCGCATTGGCACTATCTGAAGGTGGCTGACGTATTGTTATTACCAGCATCTTCTTCCTCCTCATTTCCCATAACTAGTTATTCAAGTACTAGCCAAATTATCTCTTGTGTCCAACAGCGTAGCAAGGATCTCATCAAGTGTTCTGGGTATTTGATGCTGCTTCTCCTCCTGGTGGAGGATTATTTGCAACATTTCCTCTTGTTCTAACCATATTCTGTTAACAAGAAAATTTAAGTTTTATCAGATTATGGACACAATAGGTCCAAGAGTTGTAACCTTGCTCTAATACCAAGATATAACATTCCCATTTTAAGACTTTAGAAACAAGGGAAAATTATTATTTTTGAATACATAATGTTCTCTATTCTAAATAAAACATCAGTTAGAACACACATTCCATGACAATCAATCTCATAACAGATAACCATATGTAACTGTAAATGACTCGATGATCCTAGTGATCTCTCATTCCATGACTTAGTTACCAACCAATCTCTCATGTTAACATAAAGTGTTGAATACAAAGTGTATACTAAGTATACTTGGTTCTCCTACCCTATTTTGGGTACTAAGCTGATTCTGTTTAAGAGAACCTATCTGAATATTTGTTACCATTATTCATCTGACATCACGTTGCTTTAAACTAGGCTGACATAGGACAATGCAACTAGCAAGCTTGCGATACTTTGGCCAAATATTTTCAACATGTTGTTCATGTTACTATTCTTAGATGACATACTCGTCATACCAGGATACATCCTTCACCTCATCTCTTTTGTTATCTAGAATGGTCTTTACTGACTACCGTCAGTCCACTTGCCCAAGGTTTAACCCTAGCCCAGGTTAGAAACATAATTTATTATAGGAAGACCACTCACGATGACTCAGGGTATATGGGCATAGTCGGTTGACCTAATTCAACTGGATGTTTTGAGGTACCCTGAGTTAATGAAAGCTACTAACTATCTTAAACATGCTACTAACTTGACCTAGAGAGAAACTAAGTTCAAGTACAAATGTGTGTAAATCTAGATGAAAAAATATGGAAGGGTGTCACCACATGTCAACTGCAACACTGTATCCTCGAGAAGTCCCAGGACTTCTCATGGGTACAGTCGTGCAGTTGGTGTGTTTCAACATCTATTAAAATTGATTCATCAAGATGTACATACCCGCTTAGTGGTCATTAATCATAATTAAATTGGATTAAGATTCAGATTACAACAACCATGCCTAACCCTAATTCCAACATTCATTAAGTTCTTTACCCATACCTACCTGAATTTTTAATGTACTATAAAATCCTATGATTGCTTTAGGTTCATTAAATTTTTTATTAAAGTTCAGTTAATCAAACAAAAACAACAACCTCCATAAGATTTACTTATTATAACTCAACCATTCATACTCTTTTTAAGATCCAAAACAGGTTCTATTATAATAGAATTCATAGATATGAAGTCTAATTGATAAATGATCACATAAACCATACATTTTTTGTTTACCTATCATCATATTACTCAAGATGAAGTGAACCTTCCTCATTTTTGTTAGGTGTTATAAATTCGTTATATCCTTATTCCATTACACAACTCATCTTAGTTAAGTTATAATTTTCATTAATATATTTTTACTAATCCAAAGAGGATCAGATGAAATATTAACTAAGCATGCCAACTTAATAAGTTGCATTTCAGTAAGAAATATTATAATTAAATCCCTTCTATCCAATTCATTCAATGCCAACTGAAATAAGGATCCAAATAGTTAATAAAGAGAACAAATTAAGATAAGATTACACCTTTCCTTCTAATAATGCTCAAGAAGAATGACACACAGATTTAAGTAACTCTTATCCTTTTCAATTCATCATGGTGAAATTCACATTTTACAAGACCATACATTTCAGACATATTCATAAGAAATAATTGCTTTCCTTTTTAGATTCATAATTTTCACTACATATAAGGTAGAACCCTTATTTTTTTCCTTTATAAGTTGTATAGCTGGCAATTTCATAATTGAAATTTCACGTTTTACACTTTGAATGTCTGTTGTTTAATGCAGGTCATCTAAACAAATTTTTGTTTTCAAAATAGTCAACTTTTGATTTATGCTCAGCTAACAAATTAACACCTATGATTACATCATAAGACCCCAAAGGAGCAACATAAAGATCAAATTCTATGGAAAAACTAGGTAAGTCAAGGACTGCCCCAAAAAGACACATACTAACTGTATGAACACAATTATTCCCATAATGTACAGCCCATGATTTATCCATTTTTCTAGATTTTCTTTTTAATTTTGATGATAATTTAGTAGAAATAAAAAAATCAGTAGCTCCAATATCGAATAGAATAGTTACAGGTATGCCAAATAACTTACCGAGAACCTCTATCAGTGTGACTTCTCTTTTCATCCTGTTTGTCAGCTACTACTGCATGTATCTTGTGATGCTGATTATGGTCATCCTTTTTCAAAGGAAATTGATTTTCATAATGATTTTTGACACAATTATAACATCCTCTTACAGGTCCGTATTATCCAAATGTGCCCCCTTTTCATTTTGTGGTTAACTCTCTTTCATTCTTTCCTTCTATTGTGCCTCAGTCATAAATTTTTACTTTTTAGGCACTCAAAACCTTCTGGAAATGACACCATTGGATAGATATCTTTCTCAAATTTCTAGAAAGGTAAATTTTTCCTCCTAAATCCACGTATTTTTCAAGTTATGGCTCGGTGGGGTTTTTGTGGGAAATTTTCCCTTGCAAGACCCGCAGCCAATCAGGAGCTGCCACGTGTCCAAGGGCGAAAAAAACACCAAGCGACCTGAAGGAAAAAATGGTTAGGAAGGGCCCGCGCCCAATCAAAATGTGCCATGTGACACCTAGAGTGGCAGAGCATGGGGAAAATTTGAAAAATGTTCCAAAGACAAAACGGGTAAAAATTTAAACTTTTTGCCCGCCGATCCGATTTTGGCCTGTTTTTGCCCTAAAACTTCAAATCGTAATAACTTTCGATCAAGACATCTTATTTTCACGTTCTTTATATCAATGGAAAGATGGTAAAATTCTATACAAGATTCCATGGTCAATTTTGAATTTTGGTTCAGTTTGGAGGGAGAAAATAAAAAAATGCTTCTGGTATGCGCCCATGGACAGAACTGACATTTCAACAACCAATTTTAATGCAAAATGGGTCACATTCTTCTCCAGCATGGTCAAAAATGTCAGGGCATGGGTTTGTAAGGACCTACATGCTGTTTTTAATGCATTTTGGTCAATGGGGAATGGATCCCATGTTTTTTCACATTTTCTCTCTCCTGGGCTTGACCCATGCACTGTAAAAGCCAGATTTGGCTCATTTTTCAAAGGTGGAACACTTTTTTGCACAACAAGCTTTTGTTTTCACCTTCAGCAAGTGATTTTTTGCAAGAATCAGACATTTTCAGGGATAGTAATAGTTTTCTGCCTCTTTGGTGCTGGAATGCAAGGATTTTGATGTTGAAAATGACAATACAGGCTCTGTGAATGCTTTCAGTCCTTTGTATGTGTTGTTTGTTTCATTTCAAACCTTTGATTGCAACTTATCAACCTGTGCATGATGTTTTATGTTACAATTTCTGATTTGTTTCTATTTGCATAAGCAAAAATGTTCACCACTCCTTTGGTGTATCACCCTTATTAGTTTAGTTTCAATTTTTGCATCTCTTATCCCTGTCTCCTTGCAATCTAGGATAAAATTAGGATCTGAACCTCTGTAGTTGTGCAAATAATAGATCTAATCAGAGGAGTTTGAGGAACCAACCTCTAATATGGAGATTCCTCTCTCATTTTTACAAGTCCCACACTTAGAGAGAGGTTTCAATGTTGTGCAATCACACTGGATGCCTGAAACATCAACTTAGAAACCTGATTTGCATCCAAGGGTGCTGCTGATTTACAACAACAATTTTGGCACGCCGGGTGGGACCTTAGAGGTCTTCCACTTCATATTTTGTAGGTTGGTGTGTTCCTGTGAAGATTTCTACCTTTGGAGGCACTTGCAAACACATCTGGCGACTCCATCTGATCAACAACCCATTTCTGAAGTTGTAGACCTGTTTTTCATCCATTTCCATCCATTATTCTTTCCATCTCTTTCATTCTTTTCCATTCCACGAAGTTGTGCAATCATGAATTCATTTCCATCATGGAACTCACATTTACAACAGCAGCAATGTTTCCCACCTCCAACATGTTTTTTAAATCCCCCAAATCAGCATTTTGAACAAATTCAAAATCAGCATACATACCCATATGAGCAGCAATGCCAAAATCAGTTTGGCTATGGAGCTTTCCAAGAGCAAGGGTGTGCATACAATGAATACAATCAAATGCAAGATGCTGGTCTGTTGGAGAAAATCTAAAAGATGGAGGTAAACATGGTGCAATCCAGGGCTCAAGCATAAATGAAAGCATTTGGAATCGATTGTGGAGCACCTTGTCCATGGGTGGGACCTTTCCCAAGGCATTACAACCCTTATGAGAAGCTTGACTTCATGATTGCAATGCTGCCATTGCTTGTAAAGTGGATTGAAGGAATAGAGTTGTATGAGAGGAGTATTCAGCAACCTTGTCAATGGGTAAGCACACCATCTCATGCCTTTTCTTTTCCTCTATTCCCAATCTGTTTTATCTCAGCAGTGTCAAGTTTTAAACTCTCCATCTGCTGTCCCAAGTGTTGAATCCATTTCTCCACCCCCTAGTCTTCCACCTCATCTCAATTCTTATTTCCTTTTCCATTCTAAACAGTTCATCCCCTCCACAAGAGCTAAATGAAACACCCTCTCCTCCAAAGAAACAAGAGGTTTTACCTCCTCCACCACCACAAAAAATTACAAAAATCAGTCATGAAGGACAGCAAAAAGAGAAGCCAAACAAGGATGAAGAAATTCAAATTTTGAAGAGTTGGGCTCTTAAATTTGGGATGAATAAGATCCCTTTGCTGATGAAACCTTCAGAAGAGGTTGGAGTTATAGAACAAATGGTGGTCAGGACTGATTTTGTTGCAGCAGAAGAAGAGCAAAAAGGAGTTGTAGATCAGCAATCAATTTGTTCAGAATATAGTGTCCATGTTGGCACCCTATTTAAAGGAAATTCTGATCTAATTCAAATTGCAAAAATCAGTCATGAGGGACAGCAAGAGGAAGGAGAAGCTACTCCAAATCCACAAGAAGAGGAGCACATTCCAGCTATGGGGGAGAAAAGTGTAGATCCAAAGGCTTTGAGCACCAAAGCAGGTTATAGAAGAACCTTCAGTTCTTCTCTCTACTTCATCTCTCTCAAGTTCTAGTACTGAAGAAGAGTGTGATCCCTCAAACTCAATGCTGGAGGATGAAAGAAACCATGTGCTGATCAAGTTGCAGATCAAGAGAACACCATGGGATAGGTTGAACATGTACAACAGGAAAACAATGAGGCAGTTTACCTGTCTGATTTGGAGGACTATTTTGATGAAGAAGAACCGGTTGAGTTTCCACCATTCTCTCTTTCATCATCCATCTTCCAAACACAAGAGCCTGCTGTCATGGAGGAGAGTATTCATTTGTAGAAGCCTGCATCTTTATAGAAGCTGTTTGGAACCAAGATTGGAAGATTTTAATCTTTCATGTCCTTCAATGGAGGAAGAGAAAGGGCAGAAGGGTTCTACCATTACTTCCACACCATCCATTCAAGGTCTACAAGAGAACTCCATTCTTGGAGTTGAAAATCAGCAATTATGGGCATACTCAACGGATCAGACCTTGCCCAATCAGGTATTTGGCTTCATTGGAGCCAAAGGAGAAGCCACAAGCAAGTCATACTTGCTTCTAAGCATGAGGATGAGCTGCAAAGTTCCAAGGATCAGCTGTCACACCTCTCTAATCCAAATGCAGAGCAACTAAAAGAGGTATTGGATTTTTTTTTTAGTTGACACCTTGCTAATTTGGGTAGAAGACCAGCTTCTTGTTGATTTTCCACTCATCCAATCAGCCATACTCTACTCCAAATCATTTGCATGGCTACCCAATTTTGAAGAAAGGAAGCTATTTTGCACAACCAGTTGCAGGGTTCATTTAGCTCACCTTTCCTTGCAGTTAGAGTAGAGTAGGTAGGTTTGCTTTCAGTAGAAGAAGTGCTTGTGCACACTCTGCATGTTTCATTTGGAGCATGTATGATTTTTAGTTTGTACATAGTTTTGGTGCTGCTGGTTTCACTCTTGCATAGTTTTTTTTTATGGCAATTTGGTGGGAACAAATCCATGTCTAGTGGGATTCAAGCAGTTCAGAGGGAAGTTTTCAAAGTTCAGATCAGTTTTCAGGATACTACTCATGACTCCATACCTAATGGATTGCTTCAAGCTACTGATCATTCATCCAATAGGCAGATGACCCCTCTGAGTCACCAAAATTGTTATCCAAATGTGCCCCCTGCTCATTTTGTGGCTAACTCCCTTTCATTCTTTCCTTCTATTGTGCCTCAGTCATAAATTTTTACTTTTTAGGCACTGAAAACCTTCTGGAAATGACACCATTGGATAGAGCTCTTTCTCAGCTTTCTAGAAAGGTAAATATTTCCTCCTAACTCCACGTATTTTTCAAGTTATGGCTTGGCGGAGTTTTTGTGGGAAATTTTCCCTTGCAAGGCCCGCAGCCAATCAGGAGCTGCCACGTGTCCAAGGGCGAAAAAAACACCAAGCGACCTGAAGGAAAAAATGGCCAGGAAGGGCTTGCACCCAATCAGAACATGCCATGTGGCACCTAGAGTGGCGGAGCGTGGGGAAAATTTGAAAAATGTTCCAAAGACCAAACGGGTAAAAATTCAAACTTTTTGCCCGCCGATCCGATTTTGGCCTGTTTTTTCCCTAAAACTTCAAATCGCCATAACTTTCGATCCAGAGATCAGATTTTCACGTTTTTTATATTAATGAAAAGATGGTGAAATGCTCTACAAGATTCCATGGTAAATTTTGAATCTTGGTCTTAATTTGGAGGGAGAAAATAAAAAAACACTTCTGGTACACACCCATGGATAGAACTGACATTTCAACAACCAATTTTAATGCAAAATGGGTCACATTCTTCTCCAGCATGGTAAAAAATATCAGGGCATGGGTTTGTAAGGACCTCCATGATATTTTTAATAAATTTTGGTCAATGGGCAATGGCTCCAACATTTTTTCACATTTTCTCTCTCCTGGGCTCGACCCATGCACTGTAAAAGCCAAATTTGGCTCATTTTTCAAAGGGGGGGAACACTTTTTTTTGCACAGCAAGCTTCTGTTTTCACTTTCAACAAGTGATTTTTTGCAAGTATCAGACCTTTTTAGGGATTGTAACAGGTTTTTTTGCCTCTTTGGTGTTGGAATACAAGGATTTTGATGTTGAAAATCATAATGCAGGCTCTGTGAATGCTTTCAGTCCTTTGTATGTGTTGTTTGCTTCATTTCAGACCCTTGTATTACAACTTATCAACCTGTGCATGATGTTTTATGTTGTAATTTCTGATTTGTGTCAATTTGCATGTGCAAGAAGTGCTCACCACTCCTTTGGTGTATCACCCTTATCAGTTTAGTTTTAATTTTTTCATTTCTTATCCCTGTCTCCTTACAAATCTAAGATAAAATTAGGATCTGAACCTCTGGAGTTGTGCAAATAATAGATCTAATTAGAGGAGTTTGAGGAACCAGCCTCTAATCTGGAGATTCCTCTCTCATTTTTACAAGTCCCACACTTGGAGAGAGGTTTCAATGTTGTGCAATTACACTGGATGCCTGAAACATCAACGTAGAAACCTGATTTGCATCCAAGGGTGCTGCTGATTTGCAACAATAGTCCCTTTTTAGGCTCAAATTTATTTCCATCCTTAAAGTTATCATTCTGACCTTCATAGGACTTTTTTCCTTTATTATTGTTCTTGAAAAAATTATTTCTTACATTATCAGCAGACTTATTTGTTGCTGTTTTCATATTATTATCTTTTGAAAACTTATTTTTCATACCAAACTTTTTCCATGGTCCCTTCCTAGCTGTGAGAGATGATGAAGAGGAGTTTTGAACTTTCTTTCTGAATTCCTCCTTATGAGTAGAAATTTCCTTTAATTTATGTTCATGCCTTATGGATTTTTCAACAACCCCTTCCATAGTGGTTGGGCTGTGAACATCCATCTCTCCTCCTATGATGGGATTTAATCTCAAGATAAATTTTTGTATCTTGAAATTCTCGTTAGTTTTATACTAAGTTACATACTTAATGATTTTAGTAAACCGCTCCCAATACTCTGTTACAGTTAATTTTCCTTGGGATAAGTTCTAAAATTCAGTCATTTTCTTATCATAATAAAGTTTTGGCAGCCATTGTTGCCTAAAATAACTTTTAAATTGATCCCAAGTAATGTTTTTTTAAGTCAATGTTCTACTCAGCCTTACGGTTATCCCACAATGAAGATGCTTCATAGGAAAGCTAATATGTTCCCCATATTGCCTTTGATTCCTCTGAGAAGTTCTTTATTGCAAAGTACTTCTACATTTCACTAAGACAATTCTTGGCTCCATCTCCTAATGTGGTGCCATAAAATTTAGGTGGACTTATCCCTTTTATATCATTAGTGAGTTCAACTGCTAGCCTTTCCTTTTTATTTTCTGGCTGATCAGGTATGTTTACATTATTGTTATCAAGACCTAAATTTTTTGCATTGGTGTTGTCCACAAGAGGTGGCTGATTTTTATTACCAACATCTTCTTCCTCCTCATTACCCATTACTTGATGTTCAAGTATAGCAAAATGATCTCTTGTGTCCAACAGGGTAGTAAGGATCTCATCGAGTTTTTGGGCAGTTGTTATTTCTCCACCTGGTGGTGGGTTATTTGCAGCATTTCCTCTTGTTCTAACAATTTTTTGTTAACAAGAAAATTTAAGTTTTATCAGATTATGGAGACAATAGGTCCAAGAGTTGTAACCTTTAGCTCTGATACCAAGATGTAACATTCCCATTTTTAGAATTTAGAAATAAGGGATTTTTTTTTGAATACATAATGTTCTCTGTTCTAAATAATCATAATTTAGAACACACATTCCATGCCAATCAATCTCATAATAGATAACCATATGCAACTCTAAATGACTCGGTGAACCTAATACCTCATTTCATGACTCATTTCTAACCAGCTCTCATGTTAACTTAAAGTGTTGAATAAAAAGTGTATACTAAGTATTCTTGGTTATCTTACCTTGTTCTGGGTATTGATTGTTCTGTTTAAGAGACCTATCTAAATATTTGTTACCAATATTTATCTAAAATCCCATTTCTTAAACTAGGTGACATAGGACAACGTAACCAGTAGCTTGTGATACTTTGGCCAAATATTTCCAACATACTATTCATGTTACTATTCCTAGATGGCATACTCATCAAACGGAATACGTCCTTCACCCCACTCATCTATTATCTAGAATGGTCTTCACTGACTTCTGTCAGTTCACTTGTTCAAGGTTTGACCCTAACCTAGGTTAGCAACATAAATCAGGATAGGGAACCATTCGTGATGACTAAGGGTACATAGGCATACTCAATCGACCTAAGTTGATTGGATGTGTCTAGTTACCTTGAGCCATCAAGAGTCACTCCCTGTGCTAACTCATAATACTAATATAACCTAGAGTGAAACTAAGATCAAGTCCAAGTTTATGTAGACCTAGATGATCCAATACTGAAGGGTGTTGCAACATGTCAACTGCAACATTGTATCCTCATGAAGACCCTAGTCTTCATGAAGGTACAGTTCTATAGTTGGCATGTGCCAACATCCAACTAAATTACCCATCTCGATGTACATATCCCATATGAGGGATTTATTACTCTCTTATGTTTCATAATTAATGTTTGGTTACAACTACACTACTGAACCCTAAATTATTTTAGGTCCTAAGATTATCTTCCTAATTGAGTTGTTAATGTACTATATAAACCTATGATTGTCTTTAGGTTCATTAACTTTTGATTAAATTTCAGTTAATCAAACAGAAACAACAACCTCCATAAGATTTACTTAGTATAACTCAACCATCATAGTCTTTTTAAGATCCAAAACAGGTTCTATTATAATAGACTTCATAGAGATGAATTCTAATAGATAAATGATCACATAAACCATACATTTTTTTACCTAACATCGTATTACTCTAGATGAAGTGAACTTTCCTCATTCTTGTTAGGTGTTAGAAATTCGTTATATCCTTATTCCATTACACAAGTCATCTTAGTTAAGTTATAATTTTCATTAACATATTTTTACTAATCCAAAGAGGCTTAGATGAAATATTAACTAAGCATGCCAACTTAATAAGTTGCATTTCAGTAAGGAATATTGTAATTAAATCCCTTCCATCCAATTCATTCAATGCCAACTAAAATAAGGATCCAAACAGTTAAGAAAGAGAAAAAATGAAGAGAAGATTACACCTTTCCTTCTAATAATGCTCAAGAAGAATGACACACAGATTTAAGTAACTCTTATCCTTTTCAATTCATCATGGTGAAATACACATTTTACAAGACCATACATTTCAGACATATTCATGTCAAACAACATCAAGATCAATAAAGAATACAAATTTTCTTCTTTTAATACATTTCAATAATGAATCATATTTATTCATAAGAGATCCAGACTTTAAGTAACCAATACATCATAAAAGTTATTTCCTTCCTTTATCACTTACGAAGTCCATCTAAAAAAATTTCTAGCATGGGTTAGTTCATTGAACTGAGCATGATAAGCACTAAGCATTAAAACGATGTGCCTTCAACTAATTGTTTCATAAAACAAAATCTTATTTTATGAAACAACAAGGCCAAAAGATAGATAAATCATAAGAAATAACAATTGTAAAAGGAAGAAAAAATATAACAACCAAATTCAAATTCAGAAAGATCATGATATAATCAACTCTCCTCAGGCAATTGTTTTCTTATAAAGAATTATATTAGATAAGTAAACATTTCATCCTAATTACTTATCTCCTTCTATTAAAGGTACTTACTATTTATTTCTTACGTAATTCAATCTGAATTAGAAATAAAGACACTAACTCCAATATTTTCCAAAAGTAGTGTTACTTTTAAAAAGCAAGAACCATCAAACTCAGCATTACACAATTTCACAAAAAGACATCTACAACCAAGCTAATTCCAACTTCATGAAAGGTTCTAGGATGAATCATCTACAACATAAAAAAATAAGAGATTCCCATTTCAGATGCTATATCCTAATTTTAAATTCCAAGATATAGCCTAAGTTCTCAAGTTAGGCCACACATTAGAATTAGGAAGTATTCACTCAATATATAACATATAACATTAATCACCCATAACAAATATTGATTCCTTCAATACAAGTCAAGTGAATGAGTAAGATGTATCAACAACTACTCAATGCATTCTTGAAAGTAATGCAACTGAACTGATCTAATCTATAAGCAAGATTAACACAGGAGAGGGAAGGAAAAACTGAGAGAAAGAAAATTAGAATTTCCCTTCCAATTCGGTAAAATTTTAAATATCATTTCACAACTCAGAAGAGAGAGTGCAACATATAATATCCTATAGTCTCCAAAGGAAACATCGATGAAAACTTTACCTAAAAGGGTAAAAGAGAGAGGATTCAATCAACATGTTTAGAAGAGGATTCCAAATTTCTTTCACAAGTAAAGAAGGTCATAAAAGGACTAGTACAGACCCAAACAAAAATATTTGAACTCTTTTAAACATAGAGACATACATTAGAAGATACTTGTTTGAATTATGTGAATGTATTATGCAAGTCAGATTTCAAAATAATGGTTCTCCCAGCATGATACAATAATAGTGACAGTAGTACATTATCCACATCAAGAAGGAGATGTATTAACCTGAATTTTTCTAAACAACTTACATGAAATTAAAACCTTCGAAAGTCATTACCAATCATCAAAATTTTCAGTTAGAGGAACCAAGTCCTAATAATTCTTTCAAAATGAAAGAGAAACAATCAGTAAGATCGACTCACATTCGTAACCTCACAGAGGTGAGAGAACCCATCTTTTGGATAGACCGAAAAAGATCCATCTAGGTTTGATTTCAAAGAATGTGTAAAATAAGGACAACATGACTTAGCTACAGGTGCACAAGTCAACTAAAGAAATGATTAGATAATAAGAATTTCTTTCATTCCATTTCTATGGACAAATTCAACTGCACAAATCTACTAAGTCGTCAATACATTATATTCCTTCAACATACTCAGAGATCATAGAAAATGAAGAATCTAGAAACCCTTCAAACTGAACCTATTGGTTAGTTCCAAATCATAAAACGACAACCCAAAATCCATATATACATTTGTTAAATCTTCTTGAAAAAATCACAACAGTAAGGTTTCAACAAATGATTACACTAGCAAGTTATCTTAAGAGGTTTACTCAGATCAAAAAAATAAGTCTAAATGATCATTATCTAACTTGAAGGTGAAGAAAGAAAGCGAGATTGACATCTTGTCAAGCTCAGTAGAGCTAACTTCATAGAACCAAATATCAACTCAGACAAAACCAACTCTCTCAAAAATCCTTAAAGATAACATAGAGCTTCATTTATCCAACTATTAGTCCAGTCTTCCAGAGTTTTAAAGAAAATCCCAAATACATATATCATTTAGAAAAGGGAGAATTTGTTCATTGCTATCTTCAAACAAGATATTTCCAAAACCTTAGTATCCGAGTAACCATTACCTCATAGTTTCCATAGAAAGAACTAGATCCGAACAACTAAGTTTTAACTGAAGGAGTAAGAGAATAAATAACTCCATTATTGTTTCCAAACAAATTTGAATCCACAAAATAGTAAATCCAAACACCCTTTTTCAAGTCAGCTTCCATTGAAATACAAGGTTCAAAGCAATGAAATTTTCACAGTAAATTTCAAGAATAAGTTACTCATTTAATGTTGCTTTTAAATAGTTTTGATTCCGCATAACATTTAATCCAAGCTTCCATATCAACACAGTTCCAACAGAAGTAACAAGACTCCAAACAACCAAAGATGCAATAGAGAAGAATATATTTCTTACCTCCTATCAACCATAACAGACAAACCTAGTTCAAAAACCTTTAGCAACAATATATTTCCATAAACCCTTTTGAGTAGAAAGATAGGATTCACACATATTTGACATTATTCAAGGCTCAACAAAAATTTAAGGTACGATTCACCATTAAGCTTAACAGGAAATGACCCACATTCCACATTATCTAACAAAGATTCCTCCTTAGAAAAGTAAAGAGAAATTTCAAGCAAGAATGAAAGATAAAATAAAAACCCATTGACCACAAGAGCAGATTTATTTTTATGAATACGTTTAGTAAAAAGGCAGAGACAACTTAATGGGTAGAGCCTATCATGCCTGATAGTGCTTCTGTTGATTTGCTGAAGATTTCCAGCCGAGATTCCATAGTTCCTTCTTCTCAAATCAAAGTCAACAACCCAAAACTTCTTTCTTCACATGCTTCTTATACCTCCATTGGATCGAAAATAGTCTAGAGGAGCCAAAAATAGCAACAGATTGAAAACTAAATTGTTGGTTCCAAGAACCAAATATCCCCATGTAGAGCAAAAATTGACATGAACGAATGACCAAACAACCTCCCAAAAATCTACTTGCATGGTTTCCAAGGTATTTTTCTCACCAAAACCTATGCTCATTAATGCACTTGCATTCAAATCTCCTAACTAAATCTCCATGCCATTGCCATCTAAAATTGGCGAACTCAAATTCAACTAAAACATGCATCTCTTAACTTTAGTGATAATTCCAACTAGGAATTCCCTCTATCCTCCATGCCTCTACCAAAACTGGTAGTACCAAATTTTTTAAATTCAAATCAAATCACTTAAATTCCATTGAAACCATCGTCCACCGCCTCCCAATAGCCATGTGACCCCCCCCTTAGGTCCCCTTTCATCTTAACATTAGTTTAGGTTAGATAAACATTAGTTTAGGATCGACCTTAGGTTAGATAAAAAGTATTTACCTTAGGTCTTTCAAAGTTGCCATAGAAATCATTCCATCATAGATTAAGTCATGCCCCATAGTAGTTTAGTATTAGGTAATAGGTCCTAGATAGGTCCCTTATTACCTTAGGTTATTTTTAAACCCCACACCCGTAGAGTATACAAACTTAGGTTAGGGTGAAACAAGAATAATTTAGAATATATCTAAGGTA
This sequence comes from Taxus chinensis, assembly GCA_019776745.2. Classification (NCBI taxonomy): domain Eukaryota; kingdom Viridiplantae; phylum Streptophyta; class Pinopsida; order Cupressales; family Taxaceae; genus Taxus; species Taxus chinensis. Next base: position 248,547,012 of record CM034148.1, on the reverse strand, counting down.
GGTCTAGTTTACCTTAGGTTAGAATCCAGTTAGGATAGATCTTAAAGATCTAGGACTAAGGTTTTACCTTAATAGTCTTGAAGTAGGTCCTCATCCTCCTAACACTGTTCAGTGTCCTTAAGAAATTAACAAGAAGATTCGAGCTCACAATTTACAACAATATACCAAGCAAGGACTTCAAAGAAGGATCAATAAAATTATATGCATACAAGGACTTAGTCCTTTATTACCTTCAATTTATGAATGTCGAGCTTGTCATACAGACTAGGTAAGAAGAATTGAAGCATACCTTGGATCAATGGAATTGATCCAATGTTTTTTTTGTCATAGAAAGATAAATTTGCAAACAACATCACCATTTTACAACCTTACCGAACTCAAGAAGAATGGATTCCTTGCAAGCAACATCATCACAGCAAAATGAATCCAAGTACATAAATAATTTATCCATTGCAAACATGATTTTCAACAGTCAAAAGAATACACCTTCTTAGGATAAATCACATGTCAACATTTGCAATGTAAAGAGGAAAAAGTCAACAGTTTGTCAAAGATGTTACATACTTCCATCCTAAACAGAATCATCATTCCGATGATTAACTTAGTTAAAAAATTTGCATCAATGAAAATCAAATTATTATCTTTCCTTCCATATGTTCAAAGAAAAACTTGATTTTAAAATTCCATAATCAACATTAACGTAGCTGTCCATTTTAAATAATGTAATGTCTGCCCAAAACTGGCAGATTTATTGACATAATAAGAATAAAATCTTAATACTTTATCAATCAACAGAATTAATTATGTTCAAACAAATATGGAAATGCAATTTTCATATCTTCCATATTTTCCCATGTTGCACTTTCCTCGTTAAACGAATCCCACTGTACCTTACATTGACTTATTTCACTATTTCTTAAGTGTAACTGGTGAGTTTCCAACACTCGAATAGGTTTAACCATGATTATTCCTGGGTCTTGGACCTGCAAGGAATTCTAATTTAACACATGTGATAAATTTGAAACGTATTTCTTAAGCAAAGAAATATGGAAAACATCATGCATTCATGATAAATCAGGAGGTAATGCTAAACGATAAGCTATAGGGTTGATTACTTCAACAATTTCAAAAGGTCCCACATATCGAGGTGATAACTTGGCAGCCTTGCCAAAAGTTATAGAACTATTTTTCAGTTTAACCCGAAGAAATACCTTCTCACCAAGTTCAAATTTCCTATCAACCTGATTCAGATCAACATAACTCTTTTTCCTATCCATTGCTTCTTTCAAGAGTTCACGAATCATTTTAACTTGTTCCATTTCCGTAAGGCTTTCAGGTTCAATTACCTCTTTATCCTCAATGTTGTCCTAACTAACAGGGTTTTGCATTTCCTTACATATAATGCTTCGAAAGGTGCCATCTTCAAAGAGGTGTGATACATATTATTATATGCAAAATCAACTAATGGAAGGTACTCTTCCCATTTATATAGCTGATCCATGCAATACATTCGTAACATATCCTCTAAAACTTTATTCACTCTTTCAGTCTGTCCATCCATTTCTAGATGATATGCATAACTGAAATTCATCTTAGTTCCTAAAGTTGCATTTAGTGTTTGCCAAAATACTTGAATTCATTCTAGGATCTCTATCAGATATGATCAATTCAGGTACTCCATGTAATCTAAAATTTCATGTATAAACCTTTTTGCTAAAACAGGTGAATCATCCTTAAGATTACCAGCAATAAAATGTGCTACCTTCATTAGTTTATCCATAACAACTAAAATAACATCATGTTTATTTCTTGACATAGGCAAACCCTTGTACAAAATCCATGCTTATCACTTGTCATTTGTACTGTGGTATGCTATGAGGATACAATAAACCAACTGGATGCATATGCTCAGCTTTAACACGTTGACATTCTAAACAGTGTGTCACAAACTCAATAACATCTTTTTTCATCCCTTTCCAAAAATATTGTTGTTTTATATCAGCAAGCATCTTTGTAATGCCAGGGTGTCTATGAAAAAGGTGAATTATGAAATTCAACCAATAATTTCTTTCTTAAATCATTTAGCAAAGGTATGTATACACTGTTTTCAAACCCTAAGATTCCTTCATTATCAAAGTTGAAAACCTTATATCTCACATCATTTGGATCTACAGCAAAGTGTAATGTTTTTACTTGCTAGAAAATAAGAATCAGATTCCATAACACTTTTTACCTCATCTTTAAACTGAGTTCTCAACATTATAAGAGCATAAATGTGCTTCCTACAACTTAGAGCATCTGATACCCTATTATCCTTTCCTTTAATGTAACTTATGTCAAAATGATATTGAGATTAAAAATTCTAACCATATTCACTGTCTTGCATTCAAATTTGGCTGAGTAAAAATATACTTCAACCCAAGATGATCAGTTTTTAGTTCAAAAGGTTTACCAAGTAGATAATGCCTCCAAACTTGAAGTGCATGAACAATGGCAGCAAGCTCTAGATCATGTGGAGCATAATTCAACTCATGTAACTTGAGTTTTCTACTTTCATAAGCTATTACATGATCCTTTTGTAACATAATACCTCCAAGACCTTCCCTGGATGCATCTGTTACAATAGTAAAGCTCTCCATTAGGGTCAGGTATAGCCAAAATAGGTGCTAAAGTTAACTGATCCTTCAAAGTTTTAAATGCAGATTCATATTTCTCATTCCAGACAAATTTCTTATCCTTTTTCTTGTAATGAAGTTATTGGTGTAGCAACTTTGGAGAAATATTTAACAAACTTCCTATAGTAACTATCAACACCCACGAAGCTTCTAACTTCATGTACATTCTTGGGTGTAGGCCACTCAGTTATAGCTACAATCTTAGAGGTATCTACAGCTATTCCATTCTTTTCTTATAACATGACCCAAATAGTGCACTTCTGTGTCATAGAAAGAACATTTAGACAATTTACCAAACAACCATCTCTTCCTCAAGAATTTCTAAAACTATCTTAAATTCTCATGGTGTTCCTCAATACTTTTAGAGTATATGAGAATATCATCCAAGAATACAAGCACAAATTTTTCCAAGTATTCTTGAAAAATATTATTCATTAAATTCATAAAAGTTGCAGGTGCATTTGTTAATCCAAAAGGTAAGACTATGAATTCATAATTCCCATACCTTGTTCTAAAATTTGTTTTATGAATGTCCTCATCCTTAATTCGTAACTGATGATATCCAGATTGAAGATCTATTTTAGAATATACTGATGCACCACGCATCTGATCAAATAGATCATCAATCCTAGGAATTGGATATCTATTCTTAATCATTTCTTTGTTTAACATTCTATAATCGATACACAATCTAAGTGTTCCATATTTCTTTTTAACAAAGATCACTAGTGCTCCCTAAGGCAAGACACTCAGTCTAACCAAACCCTTAGACAAAATTTCTTATAACTATGCCTTAAGTTCCACTAACTTAGTTGTAGTCATCTGGTAAGGTGCCTTGGAAATAGGCTTCGTCCCAGGTTTGATCTCTATAGTGAATTCAAATTCTCATTTCCAAGGAAGACCTGAGTAGTTCTTTCGGAAACACATGATTTTACTCTCATAACAACAGGTTATCGTTCCATAGAAATCACTACTTTCTTCTGCCATTTCAGATATTTTAACAACATGTATAATGTGTAACCCTTATTCTTGGCCTTTCTAAGTTGCATAGTTGATAATTTCCTGACTGAAGTCTTTCTTTTTACTCCTTGGATGATTGTTGTTTTCTGTAGATCATCTAAACGCATGATTAATGTGTTTTTCAAAACAATTCAACTTTTGACTTTATGTTCAACAAGCTAATAGATTACACACATATGATTACGACATCATAAGACTCTAAAGGAGTAACATACATGTCTACTTTTGTAGTAAAAATTGGTAACTCTAAGGATGCGCTAAAAATACATTTACTAATAGTGTGGATATCATTATTCCCATGATAAACAATCCATGATTTTTCCATTATTCCAGCTTTCTTTTTTAATTTAGTATGCTAATTAATTAAAAATGAAACATTCTAGTAGAACCAATAGCGAATAGACTTATGTTTACAGGTATACCAAATAGTTTACCTGGCACCTCTATTGGCATGAGTTTGTCTTTTCATCTTGCTTATCAGCTACTGCAACATGTATCTTGTGCTACTGAGTTACGTTGTCATTTTCTTTTCAAAAGAAAATGATTTTCGTAATGATCCTTTGACATAATTATAAGAGCCCCCTACAGATCCCTTTTTAGGTTCAAACTTATTTTTAGCCTTGAAAGTTATTGTTTTGGCCTCCATAGGATTTTTTGTCCATTGTTGTTATTCCTTGACAAAATTATTTGTGTACATTTTCAACAGAGTTTATTTGTTGTTGTTTTCTTACTATTATCTTTTGCCACAAACTTATTTTTCAGTGCCAAACATTTTCCATGGTCACCTTCTTGGGTGTAAGTAATGAAGAAGAGTTGGAGATTTTCCTTCTATTTTCTTCTTTATGCACAAAAATTGCCTTCAATTTATGTTCTTGCCTTATGGATTTTTCTACAACTCCTTCCATGGTGGTTGGGTTGTGTACATCTACCTCTCCACCAATAATAGGATTTAGCCCCATAGTGAACTTATGTATCATGAATTTTTCATTAGTTTGGTACTACTGAGTTACATACTTGAGAAGTTTCAGTAAACCGTCTCCCCAGTATTCTAGTTATGGTTAAGTTTTCCTTGGGACTAAGTTTTGAAACTTTGACATATTTTGATCATAATAGAGTTGTGGCAACAAGTATTGCCTGAAATAGCCCTTAAATTGATCCCAAGTAATCCTAGCCTCATCAACATTCAATTCAACCTTACGGTTGTTCCACTATGATGATGCTTCATGGGAAAGCTAATAAGCTCCACATACAACAATTTGATTCCATGTCACGGAGTTCCTAATTGCACAAGTACTTCTCCATTTCGACTAAGCCAATTCAAGGCTCCATCTCCTAATGTGGTGCCATCTGACTTAGGCAGACTTATCTGTTTTATATCATTAGTGAGTTTAGTTGTCAGCCTTGCCTTTTAATTTTCTGGCTGATCAGGTATGTTTACATTATTATTCTCAATCTTCTAAATTTTGCGAATAGGCATTGTCTCACAGAAGGTGGTTGAATGACATTACTCAAGATCTTCGTCCTCCTCATTACCCATTACTTGATGTTCAAGTATAGCCAAATGATCTCTTGTGTCCAACAGGGTAGTAAGGATCTCAACAAGTTTTCAGGAAGTTGCTGTTTCTCCACTTGGTGGTGGGTTATTTGTAGCATTTCATTTGGTTCTTGCCATTTTCTGTTAACAAAAAAATTTAAGTTTTATCATATTATGGACACAATAGGTCCAATAGCTGTAACATGGCTCTAATACCAAGATATAATATTCCTTTTTTCAAGACTGTAGAAACAAGGGAAAATTAATCATTTTTGAATACATAGATCTTCTTTAGTGTAAATGATCATAATGTAGATACACCAAAATTTACATCCCCCAATCGACCTAATAACATATAACTATACGCACCTGTAAATGACGTGGTGAACTACTGATATCTACGATTTCATGACTCAGTGTATTTTACCCCATGACTCAATGTTAACTTAAAGTGTTGAATACAAAGTGTATACTACCCATTCATTGGTTCTCTAACCCTAGTCTGGGTATTGAGTGTCTTGTTTAAGAAACCTATTTAATATATATATTAGGTAATATACATCCTCACACCTGATTTCAAGTTCAACTAGGTGAAATAGGACAACTCTTTAGCCACATAACTTGTGATACTTTGGCCAAAAATTTCCAACATAACCTATTCATCTAAACTATTCCTAGATGACATACTAAAAAAACTTAATACATCCAAAACCCCACTAATCTGTTCCCTAGAGTGGTCTTCAAATAAGTTATTTCAGTGCTTTTGTTCAAGGTTTGACCCTAACCTAGGTTAGCAACATAAATCAAGATGGGAACCATTCCTGATGAATTTAGTGCCGACTTCCCTTCGACACCTTTTTTATTATTGTTTTCGATATTTTCGTCTGCACTTATGGATCTATTATAGCTTCTTTGATTTAACATGATAGTAGATATCATAGATACTAAAATTTTATTGATTTGATCCTTTTATGATGCATATGGACTACTAGAGACATTTTATGTCGATATCGATATACTTTTGACATGGTTCTTTATCTGTATTTCTGACATGTGATATATTTAGTCATATTGAATAGATCTTGATAATTGGATTTATGTGGTGATCATTTTTACCCAAATGAAATGTGAATTAGAAATGTACTAGAAATTGTAAGTGATATCATATTTTCATAGATGATATAAATTCATATATAGTTGATTTTATATTTATATCACATATTTGGCATGAATGTTTTTAATGCGGCCACGAGGCCGAAGGAGGTATCCTCTGTTTTATAGGTATATTATATTCACAACAACATCGGGAGATTGGAGACCAACCACTTTAGAATTCGAGAAGAATTCAACTAAGGTCACCATGACAACATGTAATTGTGTGTGTGTTAGAATTAATGGTTAGGAGAAAATTGTGACCTAGGGGTCATGTGTTGTTTTGTTTTAATTTTCCTCTTTTAGTATGTTAGTATGTGTTTTCTTTTAGTAGTGAAATTTTACTTGTTTTTATTATTTAGGATTTTATTGGATTTGTGTTTACCCCTTTATTATTCATGGGTTGTAGTGCCTTAATTAAACTAATTTGAATTTTTTTTAAACTAATTAAAGATGTGATTAAAAGGAGTTCATTTATTAAAATCGATTTACTCTTGGATTTTGTGTTGAGTGAGTTTTGTTTGAGTTTTGAGTGTAGCACACTCTATCCTTCATGGGAAACTCGAATTTGGCCTAAGAGGCCAAATTTGGAAGCTTGTGGAACAAGTCAAACTTGTCCCACACCTCTTAAATTCCCATGCCAACCCTACTATGGGTTGGGGGGTCAAATTTAGGATCTTTTAGGTGTTTTGGGGGGATATAAAAGGTAAAATGTTAATTACACTTCCTTTCAAATATTTAATTTTTTCCTCTGGGGGAGTGGGCTTAGTTGGAGTGTGTAAGGTTCTTGTCATTCATCCAACCACTTATTAATGGTGCTTTGGAATATGAGGTTTACCAAGTGATGTGGAGTGGAGAGGAAATGAGGTGGAATCCTAATTTGGATCCACATCATCCCTCCCTCTCCTTTCTCTATTGATTGAATTTTTGTTGCTTTTGTTGGGGTTGGATAATCATTTTTAATCTCTTGAATTTTTAGAGAGTAAGAGTATTTTGATGGAGTTGTGGATTTTGGAGCTTCGTGGATGCTTGCTTGATATTTGGAGAGGCTTGGAGCTTCATACTTGGAACAAGCTCTACCATGGAGAGGAAGGAGCTTCACCTTAGTTTAAATTATGTTACTTGTTTTATTGTATGTGTGTATATGTTGTGTTGAATGTTTTTTTTCCCTTCGAAATGTTTCTTGGGTATGGGTAGATTGCCTAAGTTTTGGAGTGTGAGGAGACTATGGAGAGTTTTTACGTAGGGAGGCATAAGATTTTACCCTTTTTGTGGAGGGAATTTGGGTTGGGTGCCAAACCTTATTTTAAGGGATGCTTGCATTCCCCTTTTCTTTCTTATTATGAGGGAGCGATAAGAGTTTTGAGGGAGGCATAAGAGTGTATGGAGGTATAAGGGGTACTTGAGGGAGGCATAAGAGTTGGTAGGGGAAATTGTGTTTTTCATTGGAGGCTTTTAGGTGGGCACCCATTCCCATTAGGAGGCATAAGTGGCCTCCCCATAGGTCTTACTCTTTTGGCTTTCTTGATAAGCCTTGTTATGTTGTTGTTCTGTTTGAGTTATTCTTGTTGAATTGTTGTTGTGTTTGTATGTAAATATAATGAATGTGAAAATTATTTGTTCACTATTGTCGAAGCTAGTAGTTGTCATGAGTTGAGATCTTCTCCCATTCTTATGTTGTTGGGGCTCGGGGACCAATGGGGAGGATGGATTCTCCTCTTCATTGGGTATCTTGGTTGGGTGGAGGGCGTTGCCTCTCCCCCTATTTTTGTTGTGAATCAAGACAAACTTCTTGGAGGGGCTATCTTGTTGGAGTTGGAGAATGGAGTCTTGTTGGTGGCCATGTGAAACTTTCCTTGTATTTTTACGCACTTAGAGTGGAAGAAAGTTATATTAATGCAGTTTCATTATTGTAATTACATTTTGTATGGACTTCCCACATCAAGTGGAGGAACATTGTAATGTAATCTTGTAAAAGAAGTATTTGTAATCCAATTGTAATATTTGTATATTGAATTGCATGAAGAAAGAAATATTTGTATGGTTTAGTTAGGAGAATGGAAGAAAGGAAGTCTCCTTCATTGTAAATATTGTAGAGTTAGTTTTGCAAAAATAAAAGAAATTATTTTCTGGTTATTGAAATCTTGAATGTGTTGTGAGAAAAGTAGTGCTTTTATTAAAAGATTAATCTATTTTACAATGGAAAGGAAAGTATATTTTAATTGAGTAGTTATTGTATTGTAAATGTAATAAAGAAGAAAATGTAGAGTTTGTTAGAAGTTGAGCTTACTTGTGTAGTACAAAATATGAATGTATGGAAAATAAAGTAATGTATAGTTATTTTGAATGTATGTACATTGTATTGAAATGAAAGAGGAAACTAAGTTAGATTATATATTGCATTGGGCAAGTTGAATTGTATAGTAAGGAAATGTCAAAGCAGTGAAATAGATTTATGTTCCCTTTTCTGCTCTTGTAATGGAAGAGAAGAATATAGTTAGACAAAGTAGAAAATATTCTTAGTATGTAGATGAGTTTTATTAGAAAATGGAAATGCTTTAAAATGACTAGAATTAACTAAGAAATGAGTAAAGGAGAAATAAATCTCAATTCTGGGACTTTAAAATGAACAAAGACAACTTTAAATGCATTTTTACACCCTTTAGCAACTTTAGTCTTTTGTAAAATTCTAAGCACTAAGGTTCTGTTTCTTAAGAAATAGGTCTGCCGCCCTATGCAGTGCGGCGTTCCCATAACTTCTGCTCAAGGTAATAGCGGCAGGTCTCAAAACCACCACTTAGTACGGCGGTGGTTCTATGTATTTTTCGCCCAAGTAAGGCAATGGTTTCACAATCGCCGCTCTAGAAGGCGACGGTGCACTGTTTCTCACCCTGGCAGGGCAGCGGTCCCAAGACCGAAGGTCTTCCCTAGGCGTGGCGGTTTTGTCACTTATTACAGAATTCCTTGGACCTGCGTTCCTGTGCGTGAAATTTAAACCAGTTTTCACTAAATTCCTAAGTTTTAAAATTAAACCTATTTCTACCAGCAAGTAAAATAATATATAAATGCTTAAGAATGGGACAACAAAACACTCAAATGGTGAATCTAAAAGCATTCTTTCATTTACTAACAAAAATGGGTAGGGATTGCCCCAAATTTTAAAACTCAATACAATGGAATCTTGGAATAAAAACCAGATTGGAGGAGGAATCTCCGCCCAATCCTTGAAGGAAATAGATTACATAAATAAAAGATAAAACTAAGTTAAGCCTAGACTAAATATTCTTGTAAAACCTTCAATGGCTTCTTCCTTTTTGCTCTCATGGCTTCCTCTTCTCCAACCTGCAAATTTAACAAAATAAAATGAATCAAATGAGAAGAATAAAATGAGAAATAGGTTTTAATATAATTTCTTAAGGATTTTAGGGCAAGGATGGGAACCCTAGGATCTAGTGGCTTAGATGGATTTGATGCAATGGTGCGAGGATTGACCCTACCTTTATTAAGTATAAATGTAATTTAAATGTTTAATGTAAAATCTTTAAGGGTATGTGGAGATGGGTAGAGTGGGGCCCATTTAATTACCTAGGGGTGTGATGTTCCTTTTAACCTTTAGTATGTGTAGAAACTTATTAAAGGATCCTTTAAGCTATTAATGTAATGAATTTAATAATTTAGCATAAGGTTAACCTTGCTAGGAATGAACTTAATCATAGAAAAGAAAATATTTAATTAAGTAAACTAATCCTTGTTACCTTCCTATAAAACTATCAATTAATGTAACCTTGTTGCATCCTTGTATCGTAACCTTCTCTTTATAACTTAATCACAAAAAAAATTAATCGCATTTTTTAGGTTAAGTGTTTGGTTGAAGCGAGTTCCTAGAACATCATTTTGTTGGGTGTTACACATAGGATGAAAGGCCTCCACAGTCCACTTGCCGTTCAAATATCATGAACATGTTGACACACCTGGAAAACATGACAACATGACCACATTTATTCTAGTGCAAAGTTGATTCTCTTAAATCTAGAAAACCACAATGTCTTGATAATTGTATAAAATAGAAAACTTGGAAAACTGAGGGAAGACCTAGAAACAATGAATTAACTCTCACCTTGATCTATGCAGGAGGCCTATCATTACTAGGCTGAGGGGCCTTTTCATATAGACTTCGATATACCACCATTCCAGAGTAGGTTGTAGTGGCCATTCTACCTCAGATTCTGCAAATGCTTCAAGACATTCAATGCTACTATACGCGGAGAGCCCTTGAGAGGATATATTTTAGAACTAGTGCATGACATGAAACCATTGAGTAGAGGCTAAGGCATCCCCTTGACATAGTGAGGAGTATTAGGGAAGAGAACTTCTACACATATTTGGTTAAGACAGAGTCACCTATAGAGAGGGCATGGGGAACTAGGATCTTAGGTCATATGGATAGGTTCTGGCAAAGCCCTATGAATAGAGGGAGGATTCATGTAGAGAGACCTAGAGGTCATGTCAGACATTCCTAGAAGCACCATATCAGGGATATCCTAAAGCTACGATCATCTCATTATTTGGGTAATATATGAGGTTTTCATAGGTAGAGGCCTGGTTAGTGAGCTTGAGTGGATGCTTCAAGCATCTATCCTTTTACTAGAAACACAAAAGCTCGTGTTGTGATCAATCTTCTAAGGGATGGAGTAGGAATCTTGTGGAGAACCAAGGAGAAGAAGCTCCATGTTAATTCATAAAAACAGTCACCTGAACATATTTGTGGAACGTGTTTAGGAGCATAAGGACATTTACCTAGGAGATTTATATAGCGGTAGCAGATAGAACGAGTTTCATGACCTCTGTCAGGCATCGATGAACTGTAGCTGAGTATGAGAGTTGGTTTCTGCATACATACTCTAGTACATCAACTATATGCAAGATGAGAATGTATAGATTCACAGGCTCATCCGGGGTCACTGAAATTAGATTTGGGTTGTGTGGTGCACATTCACTGCCCACATACACTAGCAGAGGCCATGGAAAAGGCCTATATTATAGAGGAGACACGAGGGAAGATGTAGTAGGCTAGAGACAGGGTTCAAAGCCATATCTAGCAGATGTAGGATAGTAGGTCAAAGGGGTCAGTTCCTCCTCCACGGGGTGGGTAGATTTTAGGATAGGCTTCATTTAGGCAACCACAGCAGCAAGAGACCCGCTCACCTTACAAACCTCCTCAGAGATTTACTACACAGAGTGGATGGAGTATGGGGCCTCCTTCTAGAGGTCCCACCAAGACACAGGGTGCACTGAGAGCCCACTCAGCAGGAGCTCGTTAGTAGAGACCTCAACATTCCATAGCCGGATCATCAGGATCCATAGCTCAGACATCTAGAGTACCAGCTAAAACTGCATCCCACTGGAGAGGACCAAGCAGTTGTTATGGATGTGGTGTTGTCAGACATCATTGGAGAGATTTCCCATAGAACCCTAACAAGGGTAAGACATAGAGCTCAGAGCCTACAATTGGAGATATGGCATGGAGTCATCAGATCTACACAATGGTCACAAACCGCCAGGCTAAGCACCAGAGTACTGTGATTGAGACGACAGGTAATATTGGTGGTATTTGATTCTATTTTATTTGATTCTGGTTCTTCAGATTCTTTTATTGTACCATCCTTAGTAGACCATTACAGGCTTGTGTTAGTGAGGTAGGGTCATTATTGGGACGTTGAGATGGCTTCTGGAGCCAAGATTTATGTAGACTCCCTAGTTAAGGAGTGTGTAGTGGATTTGGGATCCTTCACCACTACCTCGGATCTTCGAATCCTTCTATTAGGGTCTTATGGTGTCATTTTAGGCATGGACTTGTTGTCTACTCATAAATCTAGAGTGGACTATTACCATAAGACTATTGCTTGCATAGATGATCGTGGAGTGGATTCAGTGATATCAGGAGTTAGGAGACCCATTTCCATTTGCACCATCTCCATTATGTAGCTTAAGCAGTGTGAGTGACGGGGTCATCATTTGTATTCTGTTATAGTTAGTGAAAGATCACAGGATGAGTCTAGGGGACCATCCCTTGATGACCATCCCATATTGAGAGAGTTCACTGATGTGTTTCGAGGAGAGCTATCGGGGTTACCTCCTCCACGTGAGATAGATTTCCACATAGATCTGGTTCCAACCGCAGAACCTATCTCACGAGCACCTTATCAAATGACAACTCCTGAGCTATGTGAGCTCAAGTTGTAGCTTGAGGGCCTTCTGCAGAAGAGTCTAATCTATCCTAGTGTATCCTCTAGGGGTGCATCGGTGATCTTCATGAAGAAGAAGGATGCATCTCTATGGTTGTGTATAGATTACTGTTAGCTGAACAAAGTAACGATCAAGAATCATTACCCCCTTCCACGCATTGATGATTTATTTGATTAGATGAAGTGGGATATAGTTTTCTCCAAAATAGATATTAAGTCAGGGTACCGTCAACTTAGGATTACGGGGGTGGATATTCATAAGAGCATGTTTCGTACGAGATATGGCCACTACAAGTTCACAGTGGTGTCTTTTGGTTTGACGAATTCCCCCACAATGTTTATGATTTTGATGAATGGGGTATTCAGGATGTTTCTAGATCACTTCGTGCTCATATTCCTTGATGACATTCTAATTAACTCACATACGAGTGAGGAGCACCTTCCCTAGGTTCTTTAGTGTCTTCGCAAGTAGCACCTTTACGGGAACTTGGAGAAGTGTGTGTTCTTTCAAATAAAGGTGTAATATTTGGGCCACATCATTTTTGGGGAAGGTATTGTAGTTCATCCTTCCAAGATTTGAGCCATCATGGATTGGCCAGCACCCACTAGTGTGACTGAGGTGCGCAGCTTCATGGGTTTAGCAGGATATTACAGGAGATTTGTTCAAGACTTTTCTCAAACTACGCACCCCATCACTTCCCTTCAGTGAAAAGGGAAGAAGTTTGTATGGTCAGATAGATGTGAGAAGGATTTAAGTATACTAAAGAAATACCTCATGACAACACCTATTATTACAGTACCGGATCCTCAGGGCAAGTTATACATTTACATAGATGCTTCTTTGGTAGGACTTGGTGGTGTGTTGATGTAGGAGGGTAGAGTAGTTGCTTTTGAGTCTCGTAAACTCAAATATTATGAGCTCAATTATCTGACTCATGATCTTGAACTTGCAATAGTTGTGAATGCTTTAGTGTAGTGGAGAGATTTTCTTCTTGGCCAGAGATTTACACTTAAGATTGATCACTTGAGTCTTCACCACCTCTTCACGCAACCCAATCTCAACACTCATCAGCGACGTTGGATGGAGTTACTTTGTGAGTATGACATAGAGATAGAGCATGTGAAGGGGAAGGAGAATGTGGTTATAGATGCCTTGAGTAGATGGAGACATGTGGCTATGACCACCTCAGTGGGCACAGATTTGCGGAGAAGGATTTTGTAGCCGCTTCCTCAGGATAGTTTCTACCTTGCAGCCAGAGCAAAGATTGAGTCACAGAGACCCCTTGAGGGGAGATTTGATGGATTTTCATTAGATTCAGATGGCCTTATTAGACATAGAGGTCTTATATATGTTCCTAGAGATGGAGGCTTGAGACAAGACATTTTTTTAGAGGCTCATCGTGCACTTTATTCAGCCCATACCGGGGTGAAAAAGACGCATGCCACCTTGAGATAGTTACATTTTTGAAGAGGACTTTAGAGAGACATGGCCTCATTTGTGTTACACTGCTAATAGTGCCAGAGGGTGAAGGCCAATCATTAGCATCCCGCTAGCCTTCTCTATCCTCATGCCATACTGGAGTGGAAGTGGGACACCATTTCCATGGACTTCATCATTGGATTGCCTACGTCGAGATACCACAACGACGCCATCATGGTCACGGTGGATAAGTTGACGAAAGTAGCTCATTTTTCTCCACTTAAGACCACGTATATAGCCAGTGTAGTGGCATGAGTATATCTTGATGAGATTTTCAAATTACATAGGATCTCACCAAAGATCATTTGCGACCACGATCCTTTGTACACTTCCCATTTCTGTATGAGCATGCAGTATGCTCTCGGGACGAGGATCAATTTTAGCACAACATATCACCCTGAGACAGAAGGAAAGACTGAGTAGGTGAATCAAATCCTAGAGGACATGCTTAGGATGTATGTTATGGATCACCAGTCAAGATGGGAGGAGTATCTGTATTTGGTGGAGTTTTCCCACAATACTATTTTTCAAAGTTTGATAGGCATAGCTCCCTTTCAGGAATTAAATGGAAGAGAGTGCATGACACCTCTTAGTTGGGATAGAATTGAGGACAGGCTTTCCCTTAGGCCAACATTATTACAGGATATGGAGCAGCAAGTTACCTTGATTAGATAGAGATTGCAGGAGGTGCATGATAGACATAAGAAGTATCCAGATCAACATAGGAAAAATTGTAGTTTTGAGGTGGGCACAAAGGTGTTTCTTCGTGTCAGACCACATAATATCCCTATCTATTATGGAAAAGGTTCTAAGCTTTCTCCTATGTTTTTGGGTCCCTTTGAGATCTTGGAGAGCCTCGGTCCCTTGGCCTATCGTCTAGCATTGTCACCTACCTTGTCTCGCATCCATGATGTGTTTCACATTTTTGTGCTTAGGAGATATATTTATGATCCTTCTCACATGCTAGATTTGGCAGCATTGTAGGTGCAGGATCAGAGGTAGGTGATGGTGGAGCCCATATGCATTATAGAGTGTAGAACCCTGGGCCTTTGCGATAGAGAGATTGATCAGGTTTGGGTCTAGTGGGACAAATATGATGAGACTGTAGCTACTTAGGAGGATGCTATGTACCCACGAGTGTAGTTTCCACACTTGTTCCAGTGACTTCCAGGAGGAAGTCGGGTCTAAGGGGAGGGGAATGTAGTGCTCACTTCCCTTCAACACCTTTTCTATTATTGTTTTTATTACTATCGTTTGTACTTATGGATATATTATGGTTTTTGATATAGCATGTTAGTAGATATCAAAGATATTGAACTGTTATTGATTTGATCCTTTTATGATGCATATCGACTACTGGAGACATTTGATGTTGATATTGATATACTTTTGACATGGTTATTTATCTGTATTTTTGACATGTGATATATTTAGTCATATTGAATAGATCTTGATAATTGGATTTATGTGGTGATATTTTTGACATAAATGAAATGTGGATTAGAAATTTACTAGAAATTGTAAGTGATATCGTATTTTCATAGATGATATAAATTCATAAATAGTTGATTTTATATTTATATCACATATTTGGTATGAATTTTTTTAATGCGGCCACGAGGCCAAAGGAGGTATCCTTTGTTTTGCAGGTATATTATATTCACAACAACATCAGGGGATTGGAGACCAATCACATTAGAATTCAAGAAGAATTCAACTAAGGTCACCATGGCAACATGTAATTGTGTGTGTGTTAGAATTATTGGTTAGGAGAAAATTGTGACCTAGGGGTCATGTTTTGTTTTGTTTTAATTTTCTTCTTTTAGTATGTTAGTATGTGTTGTCTTTTAGGAGTGAAATTTTACTTTTTTTTATTATTTAGATTTTTTTTGGATTTGTGTTTACCCCTTTATTATTCATGGGTTGTAGTGCCTTAATTAAAATAATTTGAATTTTTCCTAAACTAATTAAAGATGTGAGTAAAAGGAGTTCATTTAGTAAACTTGATTTACTCTCGGATTTTGTGTTGAGTGAAGTGTGTTTGAGTTTTGAGTGTAGCACACTCTATCCTTCATGGGAAACTCGAATTTGGCCTAAGAGGCCAAATTTGGAAGCTTGTGGGACAATTCAAATTTGTCCCACACCTCTTAAATGACCATGCAAACCCTACCTATGGGTTGGGGGGTCAAATTTAGGCTCTTTTAGGTGTTTTGGGGGGATAAAAAGGTAAAATGTCAATTGCACTTCCTTTCAAATATTTAATTTTTTCCTTTGGGGGAGTGGGCTTAGTTAGAGTGTGTAAGGTTCTTGTCATTCCTCCAACCACTTATTAATGGTGCTTTGGAATATGAGGTTGACCAAGTGATGTGGAGTGGAAAGGAAATGAGGTGGCATCCTACTTGGAGCAACATCATCCCTCCCTCTCCTTTCTCTATTTATCGAATTCTTGTTGCTTTTTTGGGGGTTGGATAATCATATTTAGTCTCTTGAATTTTTAGAGAGTAAGTGTATTTTGAGGGAGTTGTGGATTTTGGATCTTGGTGGATGCTTCCTTGATGTTTGGAGAGGCTTGTAGCTTCATACTTGGAACAAGATCTACCATGGAGAGGTAGAAGCTTCACCTTAGTTTAAATTATGTTACTTGTTTTACTGTATGTGTGCATATGTTGTGTTGAATGTTTGTTTTCCCTTCATAATGTTTCTTGGGTATGGGTATATTTCCTAAGTTTTGGAGTGGGAGGAGACTATGGGGAGTTTTTATGTAGGGAGGCATAAGAGTTATTGAGGTATAAGGGGTACTTAAGGGAGGCATAAGATTTGTAAGCGGAAATTGTCATTTTAATTAGAGGCTTTTGGGTGGGTACCCATTCCCATTGGGAGGCATAAGTGGCCTCCCCATAGGTCTTACTCTTTTTGGATTTCTTGATAAGCCTCGTGTTCTTGTTTCTTTGATTGTTTTATTCTTTTTGATTTGTTATTTTGTTTTTATGAAAATGGAATGAATGTGAAGTTGTTTGTTAAGTATTGTGGAAGCTATTAGTTGGCATGAGTTGAGACCTTCTCCCATTGTAATGTGGTTGGGGCTCAACGGCCAATGGGGAGGATGGCTTCTCCTCTCCATTGGGTATCTTGGTTGGGTTGAGAATGTTTCCTCTCCCCCTATCTTGTTGTGAATCAAGAAAACTTTTGGAGGAGCTACCTTGTTGGTGTTTGGAGCATTGGAGTCTTATTGATGACCATGTGAAGTTTCCTTAGTATTTTAGCCACTTAGAGTGGAAGAAATTGTAATAATGTATTCATTCTTGTATTTACATTTTGTATGGATTTCCACTTCAAGGGGAGGAAATTGTAATGACTTTATAAAAGAAAGTTGTAATCCTATTGTTGTTATTGTTATTGTATTGCATGTGGAAAGAAACAAATGAGAAAAGAAATAAGAAAGAATGTTATTGTAGATTTAGTTTGCAAATAGAAAAGAAAGCATTTTCTTATTGTTGAAATCTTGTACGTATTGTGAGAAAAATAGTTTTTACAATGGAAAAGAAAGTATATTTTCATTAAGTATTTATTGCATTATAAATGTGAGAAAGAAGAAAAATTAGAGATTGTTAGAAGTTGAATTTGTATACAAAATATCATTGTATGGAAAATAAAGTTAGTATGGATATTTTAAATGAATGAACATTATAGTAAAATGAAAGAGTAAAATAAGTTAGATTATGTTTCATTTGGAAAGTTGATTTTATATAAGGAAATGAAAAGTAATGAAATAAGATTTATTTTCCTTCTTGCTCTTGTAATGGAAGAAAGAATCTAGTTAAACAAATAGAAATTATTCTTATAAGTAGATGAATTTTATTGAGATGGAGACACTTTAAAATTACTAGACTTAACTAAGAAATGAGTAAATGAGCAACAAAACTAAATTCTGGAACTTTGAAATGAACAAAGACAACTTAAAATGTATTCTTACACTCTTTAGCAACATTAGTTTTTGTAAAATTCTTAGCATTAAAGTTCTATTTTTCTGAAACAGGACCTCCGCCATATGCAGAATGGAAGTCCCATAACCACTGCTCAGGCAGTGGTGATGGTCTCAAAAATACCTCCCAGAAAGCTGGAGGTCATGTGTTTGTCACCCAGGTAAATCGGTGGTTTCGCAACCGCCACTCTTGAAGGTGGCGGTCCACTGTTTGACACCCTGGCAGGGCTGCGGTCCCAGGACCGTCAGTCTGCTCTGGGCAGTTGTTCTGTCACTTATGAGATAATTTTGTGGACCCACGCATGTGCATGAAATTTAACTTGTTTAACTAAATTCTAAGTTGTAAAATTTAACCTATTACTACCAGCAAGTAAACTGAATAGAAATTTTTAGGAATGAGACAACAAAACACTTAAATGGTGAATCTAAAAGCATTATTTCATTTATATCAAAGGGGTAGGGTTTTCCCCAAATTTAAACCCAATACACTAAAATCTTGGAATAAAAAAAAAACTAGATTGGAGGAGGAAACTCCTCCGAATCCTTGAAGGAAATATGTTACAAAATAAAAGACAAAACTAAGCTAAATCTAAACTAAATCTTCATGTAGAATTCCTCCATGGATCCTTATTTCTCCCATGGCTTCCTTCTCTCCAACCTACAAATCTAACAAAAGAAAATGAACCAAATGAGAATATTAGAATGAGAAAAGGTTTTAATAGAATTTCATAAGGATTTTAGGGCCTTATTGAGAAACCTAGGATCTAATGGCTAAGATGAATTTAATTCAAGGGTGGAGAATTGACCCTACCTTTTTAAAGAAGAATTTTTTTTTTAAAATGTTTAATGTTGAATCCTTAAGGGTATGTGTTGAATGGGGACATTTAATTTTCTAGGGGGTGTGATGTCCCCTTTAAACCCTTAGTATGTGGAGAAATTTATTAAAGGATCTTTAAGCTTTAATGTAATGAATTTAATAATTTAGCATAAGGTTAACCTTGCTAGGAATGAACTTAATCGAAGAAAAAAAAAAAAATAATTAAGTAAACTAATCCTTGTTACCTTCCTATAAAACTTTCAATTAATGTACCCTTGTTGTATCCTTGTATCGTAACCTTCTCTTTATAACTGAAACACAAAAAAAATTAGTCACATTTTTGGGTTAAGTTTTTTGTTAAATAAAGTTCCTAGAACATTAGTTTTGTGGGCGTTACAATGACTAAGGGTACATAGGCATACTCAATCGACCTAAGTTGATTGGATGTGTCTAGTTACCCTGAGCCATCGAGAGTCACTCCATGTACTAACTCATAATACTAATCTGACCTATAGTGAAACTAAGATCAAGTCAAAGTTTATGTTGACCTAGATGATCCAATACTGAAGGGTGTCGCAACATGTCAATTACAACACTATATCCTCAAGAATACCCTCATCTTCATGAGGGTACAATTCTGCAGTTGGCGTGTGCCAACATCCGATAGAATTACCCATCTTAGTGTACATATCCCATATGAGATTTTATTACTCACTTAAGTTTCATAATTAAGGTTTGGTTATAGCTACACTGCTGAACCCTAAATTACTTTAGGTCTTAAGATTATCATTCCTACTTGAGTTGTTAATGTAATATAAAATTCTATGATTGCTTTAGGTTCATTAATTTTTTTTTATCAAAGTTCAGTTAATTAAACAGAAACATAAACCTCCATAATATTTACCTAGTATAACTCAACCATTCATACTCTTTTTAAGATCCAAAACATGTTATATTATAGTACACTTCATAGAGATGAAGTCTAATTGATAAATGATCACATAAACCATACATTTTTTGTTTACCTATCATTGTATTACTCAAGATGAAGTGAACCTTCCTCATTCTTGTTAGGTGTTAGAAATTCTTTATATCCTTATTCCATTACACAAGTCATCTTAGTTAAGTTATAATTTTCATTAACATCTTTTTACTAATCCAAGGAGTCTTAGATGAAATATTAACTAAGCATACCAACTTAATAACTTGTATTTCAGTAAGGAATATTGTAATTAAATCCCTTCCATCTAATTCATTTAATGCCAACTGAAATAAGGATCCAAAAAATTAAGAAAGATAACAAATGAAGAGAAGATTACACCTTCCTTATAATAATGCTAAAGGAGAATGACAACAAATTTAAGTAACTCTTATCCTTTTCAGTTCATCATGGTGAAATACACATTTTACAAGACCATACATTTTAGACATATTCATGTCAAATAACATCAAGTTCAATAAATAATACAACGTTTCTTCTTTTAATACATCTCAATAATGAATCAGATTTCTTCATAAGAAATCCAGACTTTAAGTAACTAATACATCATAAAAGTTATTGCCTTCCTTTATCACTTATGAAGTCCATTTGCAAAAAATTCTAGCACGGGTTAGTTCATTGAACTGAGCATGATAAGCACTAAGCATTAAAACGATGTTCCTTCAACTAACTGTTTCATAAAACAAGATTTTCTTTTATGAAACAATAAGGAAAATAGATAGATAAATCATAAGAAATAACAATCATAAAATGAAGAATAATATAACAACCAAATTAACATTCAGAAATATCATGTAATAATCAGCTCTTCTCAGCAATTGTTTTCTTATAAAAAAATATATTAGATAAGTAACATTTTATCCTAATTACTTATCTCCTTCTACTAAAGGTACTTACTATTTATTTCTTACGTAATTGAATCTGAATTAGAAATAAATACACTCAATCCAGTATTTTAAAAAATTAGTGTTACTTTTAAGAAGCAAGAACCATGAAACTCAGCATTACACAATTTCATAAAAAGACATCTACAACCAAGCTAATTCCAGCTTCATGAAAGGTTCTTAGATGAATCATCTACAACATAAAAAAAAAATATTACCATTTTAGATGATATATCCTAATTTTAATGTCCAAGATATAGCCTAAGTTCTCAAGTTAGGCCACACATTAGAATTAGGAAGTATTCACTCAATATATAACATATAACATTAATCACCCATAAAAAATATTGACTCCTTCAATACAAGTCAAGTGCATGAGTAAGATGTATCAAAAACTACTCAATGCAGTCTTGAAAGTAATGCAACTAAACTGATCTAATCTATAAGCAAGATTAACACAGGAGAAGGAAGGAAAAACTGAGAGAAAGCAAATTAGAACTTTCCTTCAAATTTGGTAAAATTTGAAATATCATTTCACAACTTAGAAGAGAGAGTGCGACATATAATCTCCTATAGTATCCAAAGAAAATAATGATGAAAACTTTACCTCAGAGGGTAAAAGAGAGAGGAGTCAGTAAACATGTTTAGAAGAGGATTCCAACTTTCTTTCACAAGTAAAGAAGGTAATAAAAGGACTGGTATAGACCTAAACACAAATCCTTGAACTCTTTTAAACATAGAGACATGAATTAGAAGATAATAGTCTGAATTATATGACTGCATTATGCAAATCAGATTTCAAAATAAGGTTCTCCCAACACAATACAATAATAGTGATAGTAGTACATTATTCACATCAAGAAGGAGATTTATTAACCATAATTTTTCTAAACAACTTACATGAAATAACAACCTTCAAAAGTCATTACCAATCATAAAAAATTTCAGTTAGAAGAACCAAGTCCTAATCATTCTTTCAAAAGGAAAGTGAAACAATCAGTAAGATCAACTCGCATTCACAACCTCACAGAGGTTAGAGAAGTCATCTTTTGGATAGACTGAGAAATATCCTTCTAGGTTTGATTTCAAAGAATGTGCAAAATAAGGATGACATGAATAGCTATAGGTGCACAAGTCAACTAAATAAATGATTTGATAATTAGAATTACTTTCATTCCTTTTCTATAGATAGACTCAACTTCACAAATCAACTAAGTCATCAAGACTTTATAGTCCTTAAACATACTCATGTGCAAAATAAGGATGACATTTCAAATAGCTATAGGTGCACAAGTCCACATAAATAAATGATTTGATCCATTAGAATTCCATGTCAGCACAGTTCCAAAAAAAGTAACAAGTTTCATTCCTTTTCTATAGATAGACTCAACTTCACAAATCAACTAAGTGATCAAGACTTTATAGTCCTTAAACATACTCATTTAATGTTGCTTTCAAATAGTTTTGAGTCCACATAACATTTAATCCAAGCTTCCATGTCAACACAGTTCCAAAAAAAGTAACAAGACTCCAAACAACCAAAGATGTGATAGAGAAGAATACATTTCTTACCTCCTATAAACCATAACAGACAAACCCAGTTCAAAAACCTTTAGCAACAATATATTTCCATAAACCCTTTTGAGCAAACAAGCATGATTCACACATATTTGACATTATTCAAGGCTCAACCAAAATTTAAGGTACGATTCACTATTAAGCTTAACATGAAACAACCCACATTCCACATCATCTAACATAGATTCCTCCTAAAAAAAGTACTGAGAAATTTCAAGCAAGAATGAAAGATAAAATAAAAACCCATTGATCACAAGAGAAGAGTTGTTTTTATGAAGACATTTAGTAAAAAGTAGAACAACTTAATGGGTAGATCCTATCATGCATGATAGTGCTTCTGTTGATTCGAAGAATATTTCCAACCGAGCTTCCATAGTTCCTTCTTCTCCAATCGAAGTCAACAACCCAAAACATTTTTCTCTTATGCCTCTTATACCTCCATTGGATCGATAATGGTCCAGAGGATCCAAAAATAGAAACAGATTGAAAACTTAAATGCTATTTTGAAGAACTAGATACCCCTATGCAGAGTAAAAATTAACATGAACAATGACCAAACAACCTCTCAAAAATCCACTTGCATGGTTTCCAAGGTGATTTTATCGCCAAAACCTATGCTCATTAATTCACTTTCATTCAACTCTGCCACCTAAATCTCCATGCCACTACCATCTAAAATTGGTGAACTCAAATTCAGCTAAAATGTGCATCTCTTAAATTTAGTGATAATTCCAGCTAGGCATTCCCTTTATCTTCCATGCCTCTACCAATACTGGTAGTACAAAATTTTATAAATTCAAATCAAACCACTTAAATTCCATCAAAACCATTACCATCACCTCCCTATATCCATACAACCCCCCTTTAGGTCCCCTTTGATCTTAACATTAGTTTAGTTTAGATAAACATTAGTTTAGGATTTGATCTTAGGTTAGATAAAAATTATTTACCTTATGTCTTTCAAAGTTGCCATAGAAAGCATGCCATCATAGATTAAGTCATGTCCCATAGCAGTTTAGTAGTAGGTAATAGGTCCTAGATAGGTCCCTTATTACCTTAGGTTATTTTGAAACCCCACACCCGTAAAGTATACAACTTAGGTTAGGGTGCATCATGAATAATTTACAATAGATCTAAGGTAGGTCTAGTTTACCTTAGGTTAGAATCCAGTTAGAATAGATCTTAAAGATCTAAGACTAAGGTTTTACCTTAATAGTCCTGAAGTAGGTCCTCATCCTCCTAACGCTGTTCAACGTCCTTAAGAAATTAACAAGAAGATCCAAGTTCACAATTTACAACAATATGCAAATCAAGGACTTCAAAGAAGGATCAATAAAATTGTATACATACAAGGACTCAGTCCTTTATTACCTTCAATTTATGAATGTCGATTTTTCATACAGACCAGGTAAGAAGAATTGAAGCATACCTTGGATCAATGGAATTGATCCAAGGTTTTTGCTATTATAGAAAGATAAATTTGCAACCAAGATCACTAGTTTAGAACCTTACCAAACTCAAGAAGAATGGATTCCTTACAAGAAACATCATCATGGTAAAATAAATCCAAGTACATAAATAATTTATCCTTTGCAAACATGATTTTCAACAATCAAAAGAATACACCTACCTTCTTAGGATAAATCACATGTCAATGTTTTCAATGTAAAGAGGAAAAATTCAACAGTTTGTCAAAGATGTTACATACTTAGGACACCATATCCTCTAAGCCTGTATCTGCTTCCCAGAAATGGTTAGGACACCATATCCTCTAAGCCTGTAACTACTTCCCAGAAATGGTTAGGACACCATATCCTATAAAATCCGCTATGTATGAGGTTCATAGAGTGGTTTGAAACCACTTGATGTATGTAACTCACAATGCCAAAGGTGGAAAGTGCACTGAATTGAACCGGTGTTAATGCATTGTGTTAGTATAAGCCACCAAATGATTCCCCCATCTTAGGTTGTGCATATGACATCGTTGATAGGAGACATGCAGCCCCAAAAGAGGACCAACTACATGTATGTTGTAACCCTGGAAAGTTCTTGGTAAAAACCAAAGCACGTAAAAACAAGAAGGCTAGCCAAAGACAAGTGTAAACATGCATGTGTATGAAAAATAATCTGTAATTACTGCAAACATTGAAAAAGATACCAAATAATTTAATATAAACACACAAGAAGACAAGTAATCCACAAAAAGTGGGCTACAAAGATGGGACATCACTCACAATGTCGCAAGACATGTAAGGTCAT
Source organism: Taxus chinensis (assembly GCA_019776745.2). Classification (NCBI taxonomy): domain Eukaryota; kingdom Viridiplantae; phylum Streptophyta; class Pinopsida; order Cupressales; family Taxaceae; genus Taxus; species Taxus chinensis. The sequence goes on along the minus strand of CM034148.1, from coordinate 248,522,386 downwards.
CATGGCCATAAACAAAAAAAAAAGTGTGCTCACAAAACATAGGGAAAGGCCCGTAAACAATACTAGATAAGAGAAGAAAATGTAACAAACAAGTATGGAAACCAATATCCTTGCATAAAAATGTTACACATGAAGCACCCGTTAGCATGTTAGAGAGATAACTAGTATGTCAAAAACGTGTAGAACCAAGTAATGGAAAGTGCTAAGTACAAAATGAAACAATAGTACCTAGAAGATATGAATGTGGATTCCCCCAACAACCAGTGTAGGAAGGGTAAAGGGTGAACATCTATAATGTTTGTAAGAAACTTGTATCTATGATCAAAACTAGAAAAAGGCATGAACATGCATGTGTGTATGATATTGATAAATGACATACAAGTAAGCTAACTAACATGTGTAATAAATTGATCATGAACACCAAAGGTAAATAAGAATATAAAAAACCATATTTGTAGTACGCTGTGGATGGATGTAATGGAATGATAGGATCTAGATTCCCCGCAAGTGGATGGAAATGTATGTAATGAGATTCATTTGGTTTCCCCCCTCAGCAATCAAGAATGAACCATAAAGAAGAGTTCATCATCGGGAAATTGTCAAGTTGTGTGTGTGTTGTATATAACACACTGTGAGAAATGTATAGGTGTAGTGATGAGATGTGACCTAACTATGATGTGTGTGTGAATCCTATAGCCGAACTGTATATCATGATAAAATGAATGTATAAGTGATGATTTATCCTACACATATATCACTATAAGATGAATGGATGAGTCATTATTTAGTTCTAAGCATATATCACTATAAACTAAAAGGAGGGTGTGATGATATAACCTAAGGTGTAGACCACTATAAAATGATAGAATAGGTGAGGATGTAGCCTCAAGTATATGTCACTACAAGATAAATAGTAGGGAGTGGTGATGTAACTTAAGGTGTATACCACTACAAAAGGATGGAATGGGTGATGATCTAGCCTAAAGCATATGTCACTAGCCTAAAAATGTCGCATGGTGAAAGATCAAGTAGTAAATGTGTAAGGTCCATTTGATTCGTAAACCCTCAGTAGTCAAGTATGGACCGATGAACTAAATTGCATCATAGGGTAGTGATTGCAACACATAAAAGATAATGTAGTGTATGTAATGATATAATTTGATGATGTGATGAGTGGAAAGTATGTAGGATGCAATTTTAGATGTGTAGAATGTGTAGGATGTAATCCATAATACGACATGTAATGTATGTCGATAGAATAGTAATGTAGTATTAGACTCCTATATGAGGAATACTAGTATGACATGTAAAATAGGTATAAAAATGTGTGGTGTAATATGTATGGTATGTAGATAAATGAATAATGTATTGTGTAGGATAAGTATTGTATGTTGTAATATGCATAGACAACGATGAATTCCTAATGACAACTATCATAATGTAGGGTGTGTGAATAAGTGAATGTAAAAATGAAGTAGTAGAGTGTAGGGTGAATGAAATGTAATGTATGATGAAGTGTGATGTGTAATGCCTATGGTGCAGTGTGTGGGGTTCAATGTAGTAATAATCCCTTAACAGTCAAGTGTGAACCGAAGCACAAGAGTGTGTCATTAGGTAATGACGTTTAGCATGTGTGATGAGTATGTGTAATTCGAGGATACAAATGTATAAAAGGGATAAATGTGACTATGATAAGAAGAGGTGCAGAGGGGGAAGGTGAAGTGTTATTCCCCCCAATTATATGTAAGTAGAGCATGGAAAGTCATTGATAAGGTTTTCACGTACCAAAAACCATGTTTTTGCTTAGTGGTGGAAGCATGTGGAGCATATGAACCATAATGCATATCAAGTGAAGCATGTATGGAGTGTTGTGAAGTATTAACATGATGTGGTGGAGTTTGTAATATGTTTTGACTGCTAGTAGGAGGGTTAGTTGCTGGGATGAAATTAATTGGCTGGATCTTAAATTTGAGAGGAGGTTAAGTTGCATTGAGTCTCAAGGGAGACTTCTTAGGTTGACTTGGTAATGCAGTAGATGAATTAATAGGATTGGTGTGTAAAAAAAATTTTATAGGTCGTTTACTTGATTGAATTGGGGATACTGTAGGTGATTGCTTAGGTGGATCATGACTAATCGAAGAAGGACTAGCCTTAGGATCCCTTGTGGGTGTAACCTTTGTAATACAATGTTGTGCTTTAAATGAAATAATACCTTGATGCTCAAGACTTTGGATTATGTGATGCAAAGTATGGAAATCATTGTCATTATCTCCATTAATTTGATGATAATTGCAATATGGATGGCCTTGATATTTTTTCAACCGAGAAGGAGAATAATGTTGCATATGTGGTAGAGTAATCAACTAATGAGTAAGGAGGTGATAAAATATGTCATGTGGCATAGTATTGTGCTAAAAAATGAGAGGCTCAAGCAATGGAGTATCTTGAGGTTTACTTTTATGACACGTATTAGACATGGATGGCATATAAGATGGAGAAGGATCATACACATGTGATTGAGAAGCATCCTTAAGTTGTTGAATTTCAAATATAAGAGATGTGATTGTGGATTCCATGGCTATAAAGTTATCTTGAAATAATGTATGTAAGTCTTGAATTCAGTATAACAGGGGTTGAGTAGATGGAGAATCACTAGGGTCGGAGTTATCAGATAAATGATCAAATAAAGAACTTATTTTGTGTGGTGGCCTATCTTCATCCAAAGACATGTCGTCTAGATATTTTTGAAAAACAATTTGAAAATGGGGATATCTCTAAAGTAAATCAAATAAAGAGACTTGATGACCCATTATAGAATAAAGAGGATGATCCTAAGCATGAAAGTACTTGGGTTCACCAAACTGATTAACTAAAAATGAACTAAGTAGTGTGGGGATCATTAATCTAATCTAAGAGGACATATAACACAGTAGGTAAATGTACTAAGATAGTATATAAATGAGATAAGTAAATAAAAATAATTAAATTATACACCCTAATGTGTAAGAGAGAAGAGGAAAGAACTCATCTGATAACAGAAACTTGTTGGATAGTTTCTTAGTGATGCACATAAAATTAGAAAGAAAAAGTGAATGTGTCAGGGTCCCACAGAGAACAGATTTGGGTGATCTGGCTCAACTGGAGAATTTGGGAGAGGACTGGGATGCCCATGTGAACTTTGGGAAGTAGAATAGGAACCCTGGTCTGTGTAAAATCTCTTCAAATGGATCTTATAGGGTTGGAAGGTGGTATGAAACACTCACTATGTGTCACATCAAAGTCATTTTCCTATGTTGAATGTGGCCAATAATCGAAGATGTTGTGAAGACCTATAAAAGACCCAAAAAAGTATCACAGACCTAAAAAAAGAAAGATGCAAATGAATGGTTCGGACTGACCTCAGCTTCCACAATAATGGGCTCACTAACTAAGTGTTCCACTATATTTTGGACCCATATGTAGTTCTGGTGTGTGTGTGTGCATGTCGTTCCCTAGGTGCTCTTGTCCCAGTCACACTTTGTGAAATAGTGAGAAATAGCTAAATGTATGAAATGTAATAGCATGTTTGCATGGAATAACATAGGATCCCCCCCCTATAACATGTGATGCAGATGTATTATCTTATGCCTTGATGATGGATATATGTGGATACCAATACAATAGATGGATGAAACTCTAGATGGAGTGATAGTAGTAGATGATGCTAGGTCCCTCATTATGATCTCATAATTTTATATTTATAGGGTTCTTTTTCTCTAATTTCGTAATTACCTCTGAAATTTCTAACCACAAGAAAGATAAATATGTAAAATGGCTAGAAGAGGCCCAAAAAGTTGCGGGAAAGTGTAAAACGGACCAAGGTGCCCATGCGCACCCCACTACTAAATCTGGGCACCCCAGCCGAGGTGAAAATAACATGGAATGTCAGAAAATGGCTGGTCATGTGGGTTCAATAGGTCACAAATTATGAAATAAAATAAACAAGATGGATAAAGGACAGGGGTTAATTTGTACTTTCTTCACTCAAGAACCTTCTAAATAGTAGTATGAGACTTGGATAAATTAATGTCTAAAGTGCATGATTTTGTGACTACACCTCCGACGGTCTCTACTGGCATGTTCCAATCCAAGGATACCTTAAAATAAAAGATATTGATTATTAAAACAACGTAAAACCTACAGTTGATTTCATGTCATAACATCTAAGGCTACAATTACAATCACCTTGATGGGAGTTCACCCATCTTCCTTATTCACCTCAAAAATTACTTCAACAATTACTTAAATGCAACCCTATACCTGGAACCCTATATATTTTTGGGGGTTGCTCAATACTCTATATGGGTAGGTTAGCTCAACTACAACTGACATGAGCTATATATAGTAGAATGAGACATCTAAAATATTGACATGATCAATTATGATTAATTTGTCTTGCAAACAAAATCATTACTATCCACATTATGGTTTACCACAATATTAATTATTATTAACCCCTTTATTGCATTTACCCTTTGTAGACACAAAATCAAACACTTTGAGTCATTATTTAGTCTTAGTATCATACTAATATTCATATGGTTCTTAAGTGAAAAGAGTAATAATTAACCTGTGTCTTTGGCCATTTTTACATTGTTTACTGTCATATTTTTGATCTTACACCTGTATTTTCCTAGTTTGTATTGTCATTCTGTATTTTTCCTTTTTCTGACTGGGGCACCCAGCTAAGACTGGGGTGCCCTAGTTTCTTTGGTCCCCTCTGGGGTGCCCTGATCCTCTTTACACTTTACTCACACCTTTTGGGCACTTTCTAACCATTTGAGCTTTATATATTTTTTGCGTTCAACCTTTTTAGGGTTTATTAAAAAATTAGAACAAGAGAACCATATAAATATAAAGCTATGTGACCATAATGAGGGATCAAGCACTAAGAATCTACTATCACCATCTAGATTTGTATCCATCAAAGGTATTTAAAGCTAAATTTACATCCATATAGCTCCACCACAAGGCACACAAGGCTGGTTCATCTGTATCACACTTCATAGGAGGGGAGTCTATTGTTTCCATGCACATAATTACTACATTCTACATCTAGGTATTTACTCACTACCTCATAAAGTGCAACTAGAATAAGAGAAACCTAGGGAAAAATTGCGCGTGCGCGCGCACACACACACACACACCTATAAATACATTGGGTTTGAGATGTAGTACAATGCTTAGTTAGTAAGTCCACCATTGTGGCTGCTTAGGAAAATTTGACCCCTTCATATGCATCTTTTTTTTATGGTTTTGATGCTTTGTCTGGGATTTTATAGGCAATCCTTCCATCTCCTATTCACAGTGATATCCTATGAAGTTCAAAAAAATTAGTGAAACAAGAAGGGAACACAATTAAACATCTAAAGAAACTCCATAGGAGGTTGCGTAGTCATTTCCGTAGACCAGGGCACCTATATCTCAGACCAGGGTACCCACAGGTGCCCCTATCCCTTTCCAGGAACCCCAGTCTAGCTAGATAGATTATATCTATGCTTTCCCAGGATTATGTGTGGTTGTTCCCTCCTCTTCACCTGGTTTAAACTATGACACAATCCAAAAACATCTGAAAATCAGATAAGGATTTTCTTAACCCTTCTTACGCACTAGGGTTTCATATTTTCTAGCTTAGTTTGCATGGGTTTATTTTGTATTTTATTACTTCATTTATTCAGTCATTTTACTGCTCTTATAACATCATATTAGACTAGAATAATTTCTATTTTAGTTAATCATTTTGGTGAACCCCACACTCAACACCACCTTCCACTTAAATCTCTCTTTCTCTTCTTTACTATGGCTCAATATTTTGAATATTTTACAGAAGCTCATCTTAAAGACATTAATTATCATATCACTAAGAATCCCAAATATCTAGAATTAATTTTATATGTTATTGACGAGGAAGCTAAAAACCTTGCGGAGCTTAATGTGTCTACCACTATTCCCAAAATAGTTGCTACCCAACCAATTGCTTCTACTCTTACATCCATATCTATTGTTCCTGTTTCTATTCCTACCTCTACTAATCACTATACCTGCCTCTTTTTTATCATACACGGTAGTATCCTCCTTCCACTGGAACTCAAGATCTAGCCTTCCTTTATCAAGAACTTCAAGTACAAATTCATCAATTATGACAGGCTACTTATCATGTGTCTCCATCCTTGGATTCCACTCTATTATTGCATACTCCATTTCCACCTGTTATATCCACATATCCACTTCCACAAAATTTTGTTACCCCTAAACTACCTATTTTCAATGGACGAGGTAACCCATAAGAGCACCTTCAAGCATTCCATGTGGCTTGTCTAGATTTTATGGATAATCACATTATCCTAGCTAATCTCTTTCCTCATAGCCTTCATGATTATGTGATGCATTTTTTTATGACCTACCTATCCATTTGGTAGTATCTTTCACGCATCTCACCGATGTTTTTCTCACTCATTTCTCTATCAACATCTGCTTTAAGATATCTTATGCCCAACTTACACAACTTAAACAAGGATCTAATGAACACTTAGAGTATTATGTCCTACGTTACAATAATAACTTAGCTTAGATGTTGAATATTCTTATGGACTATGATCTTTAGGATTTATTCATCTAGAGTCTACTACCACCCCTCCAAGAAAGTGAACTCTTTGAGACCTCTCCTTAATTCGATCAACTCTGTCATACCCTCAAGCTTCCTGAAACTAATATTTTATCCATCGGTAAGCTTAAGTATCAGGAACAAACATCATCATCTTTATGCTTTCAAAGCAAGTCAACATTTAAACCTTCCACCCAAAAACCTACTGATGTGAAAATCACTGTTAATGCGGTAGCTACTCCTAAAACAAATTAGTCGCAACCTCCTCAACATACATTCACTAAATTTACTATTTCCCCACAACTCATATTACAACAAATTCTTGAAATAGATCTTATCACGCTTCCTCCACCGCTTGAATTGGATCCATCACGAACAAAAGGAAGAAATTAGAATGAAAATTTTTGATGTGATTATCACCATTGTGTGGGGAACTCTACTAATAGGTGTTTCAAACTCTGTACCATCATCTAAGATCTTATCAATAACAAAAATCTTGAATTTCCATAGCCTACAAATTCTGCACCAGTTAACAAAAATTGTAAGCTCAAAATATTTAATACCTAGCCTCCCCAACATGAAAAGAAAACCACCGATTCATCAGCTAATCATACTTATCACGCAGTACCTCCGCCTACATCGAGGGCCCTTGATTTCTTAGTTTCTAACACTGATGATTCTCCTCGGATTATTTCTTTCTCTAACCATGACTATCATGCTAATTTTACTTTTAATCACTTGTATATTAATGCCTCTATTGGAACAATCCCCATCAATAATACTAAGGTTGATCTATCATGGCCCATCAACATATGTTCTATTCTACTTCTTGATGCTATCATTTATCTGCGTTCACAAATCTCATATCCGATGAAAAATTCATATGGTGTCGTTAACCTTCATGTTACGGTAGGCCCCCTTACTATGCTTATACCCTTCCTTGTTGGACAAACAATAAATGGTTGCGATATACTCTTAGGTCTTAATTGAATTTTTAGGTCTCAATCTATCATCTCTATGAATCATATGTGACTTAAATTCATTTATAACAATCAAGTCATTTCTATCTCTGGTGTACCTCCATCTACTCTATGGTTGTTATCTCTTCGAGCACCGGTCTATACACCTCCTGATTCATCAAGTACATCACCATACATGTTACTTAAATCACAATCTACTCCTAATTTACCTACTCACACACCATCTATGTGACCTCACCACTCTGTTAGTCCCACATATCGACATATGCCTATTCCTCACATGATTACTACATCTCAACGTAGGTTACCACCTTGTTTTATTTCATGAGGGTGTCCATCACCTCTGCATTCAGATTCTCCTCGATGTCCATCCCATATAATTTTGTTGCACCTATGCCATCCTCATATATTTATCCATCACATGCATATAGACTTCACTCACTTGCGCAACACCTATCTAATATACCGCCACTATTAACACATGGTTGTGTGCCTTCGTCACTACCAACATCAGATGAGGGACCTTCATCCTTCACTTTCATTAGTTAGGTCATTCACTCACACACACTTGGGGGGCATAATATTCACACATTCCCCAACCACCCTAGCATCTACAGATGTTTCATACCACACATCAACCTTTTAGCATATGCATTGTCATCTACACTCTAAGCATTATCACTATCCGATGACACACTCTTGTGCTTCGGTTCACACTTGATTGTTGAGGGCATTTTATATACATGAACCCCACACACTACACAATAGTCATTACACATTAGGCACCACACATCATCACACCGTCCTACATCATCTACATATTACACATCACATTATAGTCTATAGACATTGCACATCTTCTTACATACACCATACACGGTCTATACATGCTTCACACACAACACCATAGCCATCACCTGTTCCACATTTTTCACACATTTTACATGGCATCTTACATATTCCATATTACACCTTACCTATTACATCTACTATGCATCTACACATCTTAGACCATCTACACATACTACATTACATATCGTTCCTCCTAACACACATAGTACACATTTTACATATTCACTTCTACGCACTACAATCACTACCCGATGATGTACTCTAGTCTCACAATCCATACTGAGCTGTTAAGGGTATACATCATAAATGGACCACATCAGGCTCATACTTTCATCATGCAATATTTCTCTCATACGACATTCCTAGGATTAGTGATTTACGCTTTAGGCTATAGGGTCACTTCTTCTAGCACCATCTCGTGATTGGATACATAATCGCATTCACTTACATTGTTTAGTGGTATACACCTTAGGTTAAATCACCAATCCTTTCTACTCATCTTGTTGTGATCCACGCTTAGGCTACAAAGTCGAGCACAATTCATCTTTATGTCACATTTCATCACTACATACTCATCATAGCATGCTAAACACAACACATAGTTTGACCATTTCTCGATGACGCACTCTCTTTTATGGTTCATTCTTGACTACTTAGGGGGTATACGAAATGAACCTCATTGTATATAATTCCATTCACCTAGGGGGCACATGACTCCTATAATTCTCTCTGCATTCCATTCCATCCATACACAACATACTACATTTTATGGTTGCATTTACTCTTACTTGCACTTGCTCTTACATGTTCACTTTACTACACATATTAGATATACATCTTGTATGTCATTATATTTATCATACAGACATGCACATTCTAGTCCTTTTCTAGTTGTGATCCTAGATACAAAGCTTCTACATGTAGCACCGAGGTTTAATACACTACCTACTGGGGGCATCTACATTTGTACATTATACGTGTCATTGTTTCATTTTATACTTAGCACTTTCCATTATCAGGTTATACATGCTTTGACATACTTATTTTTTTAACATTCTAACGGGTGCTTCATGTGCAAAATTTATTAAGTAGGGATATTTGCTTCCATATTTGTTTATTACATTGTCTTCTATTTCTTGTTATTGTTTGCGGGTTTTGCCCTTTGTCTTGAGTTCACAATTTTTTATTTATGGCCACTGCAGCCTTGAGTGTCTTATGACACCATAAGTGGTGTCCCATGTTTGTAGCCCACTTTGTGCAGCCACATTGTCTACTTATGTTCTAGCTTACACATTGTTTGTTTGGATTACACTTGTTTTCTACATGCATGTTTGTACAAACACTTGTTTTTTAGCCACTTGTTTGTTTATGCCTTGGTCTTTACCAAGCACATTCCCTTCCCCCATACAGGGTAGAGTTTTAGTATTCATGGTTGGTCCTTTTTTGGGGCTGTATTCTCATATCCGTGACATTGCATGTGCCCCCAAAGAGGGGGGCATAATTTGGGTTTACAAACTATACATCACAATACCAATACAGTTCAATCTAAAGTTTTCGTCAATGACACAATGGGTTATACAAGGAGTGAGTTCAGACCAGTCTATGATCCCCATACAAAAACATTCTAGGGAGTAGTTACAGGTTGGAGGAACATACGACTTTTTTCCTTACACTTCTTTGGCCAATGGCATCGGATCACCCAAAAAACTAGGCAGTACAGATATCTCTTCATACACTCTCATGGAAGCAATTATGAGTTGGAGATTAACACAACTTTCTCCCTACACTTCTTCGACAAAAGTGGCATGAGATCGCCCAAAAAACTCACACTTCATCGATAGTTACAGGATATCCTTTCTACACCCTTTTGTCTCATCATGGATCAGGTGCACATGTTCCTTTTTCATTTTCATTTTTGTACTATTTTTACATGTTTCTTTACATATATACATATGTTTTTATACATATACATGTGTATTTGACTACTTGATCATCCTCTCTTTTGTAGGTTCGTCCGTATGGGAAGAAAATAGTCAACAACAACACACACATGGCGAGTACATCACACACATGATACTAACTATGCAGGTACACTACACACATTGACATCTACACAATCACTTCTGCCCTAGGTTCACTCTCATCACTTTTTACACTATTTGCATCTTTAGTCTTCACGATCCATATTTTTTTCACTCCATGCTTTGTCTAGTCCTTTAACACATTTGCTACATCACTCTACATGGATTATCAGGTATCCATAGCTATCTACTTTATGTTACCAAGATTTTCACTCACCAACATAAAGTGGGGGCAAATGTAGACACAAAATCATGCACTTTGAGTCATTATTTAGTCATGGTATCATACTACTATTCATATGGTTCTTAAGTGAAAAGAGTAATAATTAACCCATGTATTTGAACATTTTTACATTTCTTGTTTTCGTATTTTCGATCTTACACTTGCACTTTCCCAATCTATATTGTCATTCTATGTTTTTCCTATTTATGATTGGGGTACCCTAGGTGCCTTGATCCTTTTTACACTTTACTCTAACCTTTAGGACACTTTCTAGCCATTTGATCTTTCTATATTTTTGGTGATCAGCCTTTTCATGGTTAATTATGAAATTAGAACAAGAGAACCATATAAATATAAAGTTATGTGACCATAATGAGGGACCAAGCACTAAGAATATACTATCACCATCTAGATTTGCATCCATCAAAGGCATCTAAAGCTACATTTACATTCATCTAGCTCCACCACAAGGCACACATGTTTGGTTCATCTACATCACACTTCATAGGAGGGGATTCTATTATTTCTATGCAGACATTTACTGCATTCTACATATAGTTATTTTCTTGCTACCTCACAAAAAGTGACTGGCTCAAGAGAAACCTAGGGAGTGATTCCACACACAAACACACACACCTAGAACTACATTGGATCTAAGATGTAGTGCAACAATAATTTATTAATTCCACCATTTTTGCCACTGAGGACAGTATGAACCCTTCATATGCAACTTTTTTTTTTTAGGGTTTTGATTGTTTGATTGGCGTTTTCAAGGTGATACTTCCATTTCCTATTAACAATGACATCTAGTGCAATTTTATGACATTCCAGAGGAGGTTTCCTATTCATTTCTACAGACTAGGGAACCCAGATCTCATACCAAGGTGCCCATGGGCACCCCTATCCCTTTCTAGGCACCCTAGTCCAGTTAGATGGCTCAAATCTATGCTTTCCTAGGATTATGTGTGATTTTTTCCTCCTCATTTTCACCTAGTCTACACTATGAAAAATTCCTTTGACATCTGTGAATGAGCTAAGGATTTTCTTAACCCTTCTTACACACTGGGGTTTCATATTTTCTATCTTATTTTCGTAGGTATATATATTATTTTATTACTTCATTTATTCAATCATTTTATTACTCCTATAGTACTAGATTACACTAGAATAATTTCTATTTTAGTTAATCACCCTTTATCATTTATATAATATTCCATTTTATCGTATTTATTCTTTCAATCATTTATCAAATATCCCAAAATTTCATCATTAATCCTTTTAATCCATCATCATATCTCATTTATCATTAATCACTTATTATATCCTATTATCCCATTTTAATCCTTAATTAACATATTCTAGGAATTAAATATTCCCACATTTCACCTACCACCCACTCTACACATCCCTACACCTATCCATTCCATGTAACCTAATCACTAATCAACATTTATTAATATAATCTAGCTTTAATCTTAATCACATCCTCACTCCTCTAAATCTAGAGGCTTCTATTTCTAGAAGCCGCTCTGAGCTTCCCTTTATTTAAAAATTTAATTGAACCTTCAACTCTCCATTGAATATTCTCTCAAATTCTAGAAATATCAATTCTAGAATTATCCATTGTTCTCATAAAATCTCCACCCTTGATCCAAATCCAACTTCGATTAATCTCACCCATTGAATCCTTCACCCAAAAACCATAAATTGAAATCTCATCCTCTATGAGATCTAGTTAGAACAATATCTCAAATCCATAACAAAGTTCTCCTTATTTTATTAATCATCCATTTTATTGTTAATCACTCAATCAATCCATTCATCTACAAACAATCTATCATCATTAGCAATCAAGAAATCCAAGCACAATCAAGGGGAGGTGTTTCCCATGTGTCTCCAAAACCTAAAGCAAGCACATCTAATCCACCATCAAGAGAAAATCTAATACATCAAAGGAGGAGTCTGGCAGTTCTTGAAGGTAAGTATAAGTATTATATTCTCTCTCCTTTCCATATATTTCTCTATCTAGTGTATTTTTGAGGAGATTAGATTAGGGAATCAAGTTTCTTTGTTTTCTCACATTTTTCTTACTAATATTTTTTAAATATGTATTTTGGCACCCATGATAGGGCCTACCCCAAAATTTTATGATTTTTTTTAGTAGCATTCGATATTAAAAACAAGTTGTTCAAATTTGGAAAATTTTTGTTTTGATTTACATCTTGAAAATTCAAGATTTTGTTATATTCTTCCATATCAGTGCTTTTGACATGTCATTCAACGATTATGCATATTAAATAACATTTTTTTACCTGAAATAGTATTTTTGAATGAAAAAATAACGTTTGTGGTCATAGGGATCTATTTTAGCACGTTTGTAAAACCCGTGGCACTTTTATGAATACTTCAGTGCTTTTGTTTAACGTAAAAAACCCCAAAACTATAAATTTTGCATGTTTTGGTCTTTTTTCAACAAAGTAGGGATTTTGTAGTTAAAGTAGCACATTTGCAGATAAAGTGGAGATTTTACAGACAAAGTATCACTTTTGTAAAGTGGAGATTTTATAGATAAAGTAGTGCTTTTGTAAAGTGGAGATTTTGCAGATAAAGTAGCACGTTTGCAAATAAATTGGATATTTTACAAATAAAGTAGCGCTTTTATATAGTGGAGATTTTGTAGATATAGTAGCGTGTTTGCAAATATAGTGGAACTTTTATATGTATATCAGCACCTTTATATAAACTTTAGAATTTGATTTCTCCTAACCCTATCTATTTTTTTTTGGCATTTTTGTCAAGAAATTAGCACTTTTGTTACAGTTTCAGTGCTTTTTGAGGAGATTGGCACTTTTTTTCTAAAATAGAAATTTTGTTCTCTTTTGGTGCGTTTTACCTAAAACATCACCTTTGTTCTGTCGATTAGTTCTTTTTCTCTAGAATAATTTTATGTTGATATTAACCAATCTAATCACACTTTTTAGTGTTTTAGTGTTATCTTTCAAGTTTAAGATTATGTTTTTATAGGTTTACTGTAGCAACAAGGGAATAATATTTCTGTTTTGATATTTATCTAACCCCTTTTTGTGATTGTATCATTGAAAACTACCAACCCTTTTCCTTCCATCTAAAATGGTCCAAGAACATTGGGGTATAAAAAAAATTACTAATCCTTTTGTTTTACAGGTCCCCTTGTTGAAGGCCCCCATCATACAAACATTATCACTAATTTTTATTATTGTGTGTGTATTTATTGTTCTTTTGTATCATATGTTACAGTATGTTTTTGACCCAAAGAAGACACCATGTATGATCTCCTCTCGCATCTTAAAATTATCTTGAAGATTAAAAGAAGCTTGTCTTCCTTTTCTTTTCATATTTAGGGCGTAACATGATGTGGAAGTGACATCTACGCACTTACTATAGTCATAGGTGTCTCGTGAACATGGGCTTCATCTCCACACATGTAGACACACCCCGTGATCTGACGAGGTATATAAATTATTGGAGAGTTTTCCTTATTGGGTAAGCGTTTACTTGTTTTAAAAGTGACGTGAAGATAGGGGCTTCCAAATCCCAATACCCAGGCCTTAAACAACATCCTTGCAACATAGAATTAGGACCCATGTACCGCAAGGTATATCGGGGATGTCTCTAGAGAGATTTTTATCCTAGATAAGGTAACCCTTTTGGTCATATATCAAACTATAGTGCAAGGAGGCTGCACTTCCCAAGATCACTCACTAGCCGATCAAACATTGACCTATAATGGAGAACCAATTGTGGAAATACCCTCAGTGTGTGGTATGTAAAGTGATATATATTTTGATTACAATCCCACTTGAATAGTTACGGTGTGTGTTGCATGTTTGGTGCTTGTTTGTGAACACCCTTAACCATCCCATCACATTAAAATTTGTAATCAGTCAAATATTATTATAATTAACCTTTTTAAATCCAAATCCTAATCACATTAGCATCAATCCTAATCCAAATATAATCCCCCAAACACCTTATCTAATCATGGACTTTAATCCTCAATCACCATACTCTCTAAAGCAACATCCAAACCCCTACCTCTTGTCTAAATCAATCAACCAAGTTATCCCATCATCCCCCACCCATAAAATTCAACCATCTCACTTTGACCATGATATCCCACACACCATCTAATACATTAACAAAAAAATATCAAAATTATCATCCTACCTCAACCAATCTCATCCTCATCATCCAAATCAATCATCACACATCGATCCTAACATCCTAAAGACCATTCAACAACTTAACCAAAAAATATCCAATCTTAAATCTTCAATCAACTAATCACCCCCTAAATTATCGCCCCTCAACCAATCCCATCCATGATGTCCCCTTCCTAATATACCTACTCCTCACCCCATTGATTACATCTTTAAGGAACCCAAATCATCCCAATCCAAACCCCGACCTAATCAACATAAACATGTATCCCTAAAATCCATTTACATTGACTTTTACCACCTCACTAACTTTGACCTAGACCAATAGGACCTCCTTTATGTCCTTGCTAATCTAGGAACCCATCTCAAACCCACACAACCATCCTAAAACCCAACCTCAAAATCCACTATTAATCATCATGACCTACACCTTCCTCCCATCAAAATTCATACAAATAATCCACCGCCATCAAAAATATCAAGTACTAAATCCAATCATCATAAAACCTATAATCGAGTCTCATTCACATATCCACAAAAATCCCAACAACTTCATCCAAAATCATCATCCCCCACATCTCATCATAGTCCTCCATCCTATTCATCCTCATAATCCCAATCCAATCCTACAGAATTTCTCCAAAATAGTCACACATTCCCTAATCCTATTTCATCCCATCCATCACCTGTTGGAAACACAATGGATAGAGAGGAGGGGGGTTGAATCATTCCTAAAGAACTTTTAACTTCATTTACAATTTCATACATTCATTATTTCATTCATTGATTCAACAATCATAACCATGTGTGTTTATTAAGAGATATAACATCAATCACAAGAGAATGAAACAAAGTACACAACAAAATAACACCATATGTAAGTGGGAAAACCTCATGGGGAAGAAAACCCACTGAAAATCTTCTTACTTTACACAAAGCCAATATATTTAGTGAAGCACCAACATCATAAGGAGCACTAACCCTACAAGGAGAACCAACACCTAATTTAGCGAAGCACAAACTCCAAAAGGAGGATATAAACCCATAGGATTACTAAGCACAAACTAAGCCAACTCAATATGTTTGATCTCTTATTTCATTCTACCACAACTAATGGAGATAACACTTATTCACCCACAAACCCTATCTCAAACCCTAGGGATTCAAACACACTCTTTCTTATTCTTTCTCAAATTATCATATCTCTAATCACTTGCACACATTATATTTTATCTTTCTCAACCTGTAATTCTCTTCCACATCCTTCAAATCATACTCTCATACCTAAAAAATTATTTCCTTTGGGTTACACTTTCTTTCTAAGAGCACTAGTTAAAAAATAAACCCAAAAAATCACTTTTATACCCTTTTCTTTCATCCAACCCAAAGGAGGTCAGTTATACACCTTTGGTTTGACCAATGCATCATTAAAATACCCCATATAATTTTCATAACATATACAAGTGACCCATATAGGGAAGGCCTGCAAAAACCCTTCTTTCACTGTACAAAAAATCACAAGACCCATGCATTGGAAGGCCAAAATTATCCTAACACAAAAAATATTTTAGTCATTAAAATTAAATTTAAACATCATGAATGGTAAAAATTTTCATCAACCCAATCATTATATTTCATTTTAATGGGACCATTGTTCTTTGTTCTTCTCAAAACACATATTTCCTTCACCCTATCAAGACCATGTCAAACATATTTTTTCCACTACGATCACTCCAAGACATCCAAAATATG